>JAHDVF020000329.1:0-78009 GCA_022606425.2 Lepidostoma basale | reverse complement strand
TTTATTGTTTCTTGAACATTGATACAAATCTCCGCACTAATTCCAATTCTTCTTCTTTCCTTACCGGGTCTGGTCCTCCCAACGTTGGCGATCACTGCAGCAAAGGTATCTCTATACTACGCCACTTGAAACAGGTTCTGAACTCTTGTTATTCCAGTCCACTTTTTGATGTTTCGCAGCCAAGACAGCTGCCTTCTCCCAACTCCCAGAAGTCCCTCCACTTTATCCATTAATATCAGTCGAAGGAGGTGGTATTCCTCTCCCCTTAGCACATAACCCAAATATGAGACCTTTCTAATTTTTAGACTTGACAACAGCTCTTTATTGGTTCTGGCTTTCTGCAGTACGTCTGCATTACTGACCCAATCGGTCCACGGTATACGGAGCATTCTGCGGTATATCCACATCTCGAACGCTTCTAACCGGTTCATTACATTCACTTTCAGAGTCCAGGTTTCGCAGCCATATAGTAGAACAGTCCATATGTAACATTAAATCATTTTTTGTCAGAGTTTCAAGTTGAGATTATCGTTGCAAAAAATGATCCGTATTAATTAATGAATACAAATGAAAACTTCCATTTATTAGAAGTTTTATTATATTTTATGGAAACGACATACTTCGCCTTATGAAGGCATTATAACTTAAAAAAAAACTAACTAACCACCACTCCGTTTTCCGGAGAGGAAGCTAGAGAGGATAGACCGCCATACTGCTCTGTCTTGACATTACTCTTGAGCTTACTATACATTCATATATCGCAACTTGCATGCTCGACGATTTTTCCGACATCAAATTTGGTCGCCTTTGAGTATTTTATTAATTTGGTCATACGTTGCTTTCCTTGATCATTCACGGCTTCTCTTTGTACTCACACTGTTTGTTTACATCATTTTAACCATTTAACTCTCGACGATTCGTTCCATATGTCCAAACCATTGCAGGGATCCTTTTTAAATTTTACTCATGACGCAACCATCTGGCCTACTTTTCTACCATATTTCGTCTTTCGGTATTCTAACTAACTTACTAATTAACCATCACGCCATTTCCCCGGAAGGGTAGGCAGAGAGGATGGATCGCCACAATGGCCTGTCCTGGCATACCTCTCGGGCTTCCTCTACATTCATACATCGTACCATGCACGCACGTCGATTATTCCGACTTCGAATGTGGCAGCCTTTTAGTAATTGATTAATTTGGTCATGCCATGTTCTCCTCGGTCGTCCTCGGCTTTTTTTCCCATTCACGCTGCTTGTGTACAACTTTTTAACCATTGTACTCTCATCCGTCACTTCCGTCTCATTCATATTATTTATCCTACTTTCATCCTTCTTATGCCAGCTCCAAACTTCACTTCCATACATGAGGGTTGGCACTAGAATTGCATTATATATGTACTGCCATTTTGCAAACGCTTTCATTCGTTTTATTAAATTATATCGAGGTATCCAAATAACTCCTAGTGTATTTTAGAAGTTATGGAGTATACTGTAGAAAATACAATTATACTACATTTACGGAGCAAAGTGAAGCAAGTAATATTTATGTAATACATATATGAGTGCTCTCCTGGATATCCATTATAAAATATTTGAGGAAAGGTATTGAAAAAGGTTATGTATTTTTAGATAATAATTCTAATATATCTCGAACAAAGAAAAAGAAAATCATAATGATATCCGGACAAAAGATGTATCATTTAACGAATCTCTGAATAATATTTCATTCTCAAATATCAAGTTTGTGTCATGGAAAACCTAAATAAGGAATTTTACAATACCGATTTGTGAATATAATGATTTCATAATGTTTTACAGAATTGAATGCACTGCGAATGAAAACGTAACGAACATTTTATTGAACGGTTTATTAAGATGGTTTGGAAACATGCATAGAATAATTGAAGAAATAATGGTTAATAAAGTATACGTTAACGATGTTAAAGAAACAGGCAGTAAATGAAGACGTGGCAGGAATAAATTAATCAAATATGAAATGTTGGCCACGTGAAAAGTCGGAAAATCGACGTGTGTGCATGACTCGATGTATGAATGTTCAAGACGTGAGAGAAGCATGTGAAGGTAAAACAATGTGGCGTTCTCTTTCTATCTACCCGTGGCGACGACGTGATGGTTAGTTAATTAGTTACAGTATATTATAGTTTCTTTCATAAATATGTACATGATAGAAATATATTAAAAGGAATGAAGCTCTTATGTGATGGGCTATTCTTGTATGGTGTATCCAGGACTCTCTGTCCTGGGTGGCATCTGGTGGGATGCGGTCTCTTTACAGACTCATTTGAATGAATCCTATCCACGTCAACTTGGGCCTACCACATCTTTTTAGTGGCTGTTCTGTCTCTATCACTCTCCTTGTAACATGGTCGGTTGGGCACCGCGTGGCGTGGCCGTACCATCTCAGTCATGCTCCATCTAAGTTACTACGAGCACATCATTCATCTTCTTCTGGTGCCATGTCAGGTTTTCTCAACGTTGGCAATCAGTGCATCTCTTTTGCATCCAAAGAGGTCTATCTCTTTTGCAACCTTATTTAAAAGACGAATCGCTTTCAATACAGGAGAATTTCGAAGAGCCTCTGTGAAGCAATTTGGGGCAAAAATAATATATGCCCCCTTGCTCTGCTATAACTATGGGGAACGTGTAGATTTAGTTCTCTCAGTATTCCTGGATTGTAAATACCTCCGGATAATAGTTTATAAAAATGCTTACCTAGAAATATCATTCGACGAGTTTCAAGAATATTGAGTCCAATATTCCTGAGAGAAATAGTGTGGAGTACAAAAAAAGGATAATAGTTATACTCCCTGAGGTATAAATATCCCAAACATCGTTTCTGGATCCTTTCTAGTTCCAAGATGACTGTTCTTTCTCTGGGGTCCCAAATGATAGAGCAGTACTCCAAGTTACTACGAACCAGCGCTTCATACAGTCAACAAATCACCGTTGTGTTGGAAAAAGATCTTGCGTTCCGTAGAAAAAAACCAAGCATTTTGTTGGCTCGCGTGATTTAATTTAAATGTGAAGTTGGACTCAAACGTGATACCCAGATCCTTAATATGATCAACACGCTAAAAATAGGTATTGTTTATCTGGTATGGGAATGATTGAGTATTTCCAGATCGATTACATGTAATTACAGAGCACTTTGGTATACTAAATGGCAAGTTGTTGTCATCCGACCACTTTAAAAACCTATTAATATCATTTTGTAGAAGAAATGAATCATTAGAATTTTCTGTAGCTCTAAATAGCTTCAGATTATCAGCCGAAAGTTATTGTATTTTTCTGCCCCTTAGAATATGTCCTTAATGATCCAGACTACATTAATATTTTAAGAATAAATTTCATACGAACGCATTCGTAAAAAAATAATTAGATATAATTATGTAATTAAAATATACCGATAAAGGCCACGGGTTAAAATGTTTCTAAATCGTTACTCGGCAGAACTCATATTATATAATATAATAATATAATCGGTTCAAAAGTGTTATTGAGTTTACTAACTTCTGAGAGTACGAAAACTGTTTGGTGTTTCATATCTGTCAAAGTAAGATTACGTCATAACATCCAAGTTACAACCCTTTCTATTTATTACTAGCTGACCCGGCAACGCTTCGCTATTGCTATATTAGAGTATATAAATACACCCAATATATATTAAAGAAATACAATTAAAGTTCAATATCAATGATTTTATTGGATAAAATGACATGTGTATAGGTGTAAGAATGTGTGTATCCTAATTCAGTTCATATCTTTAAAACATTTGTTAAATCCAAGCAAACTTGCTGTGAACTTGAATAATACTAATGTGAATTGAACAATTGAAGGCTGGGCATTACCAAGGTGGCAAGTTTACAAAAAGTCTGAAATGAGTTTTTGATGCCAATTGGTCTTAAACATAGCTGTGCAAAAGCGCGTTATGATTTAATAATATAGTGTAGTTAAAACGTTACCCTAAAGATGCCACCCAAAAAAAGTTAATATTTATCTTTTTCAGCTTTATTTTTAAACCATTTTTGTAACGTCCAGTCTTAATTTTTTCCTTAATATTTTAAGTGAAATTAAAAAACAAATAAATATACTATATCACATTTGCATAAAACATTCATACATATACCATTCAAGGTCATAATAATGCTCTTAGAAATACAATGTTTAGAGAAACAAAACTCTTGATTTTGATGTCCATTAGATGAAGCTAATAATGCACATTCAATTAACCAATGACGAAATTTGTAAATTTGTGTGATGTCTGGAAATATACATTGAATCAATTCTCCTTTGGAGTGTGATTCTACAGAAATCAGTTGATAATTTAGCATTCATTCCATACAATGAACTTTCATTGTTGCAGAATTTTACCCATTCCAGAAATATTTAAAATGTTGAATGTAGGTGTTTCAATGTTTTGTATCATCATCATCATGAGTCTATATCCGTTCACTCCTGTGCGTAGGCCTCCTCCATCTGATTCAATGTCTGTCGATCCTGGGCAACACGCATCCAATGTCGTCCCTCCATCGAAGTTGAGGACGTCCTGGGTTTCGGGTTACAGTACATCTATCATCAGGGCTGCGAGCGGCATGCCATTTTAGCGCTGCCACTCTTCCGATGATGTCCGACACTCCTGTTCTGCCTCTAATAGTGGAATTAAACCAATTAATCCAACCTGTACATACCATTTCAAAATTAGTTCATAAATATAACAACCTGTCTTGCACATATCAAGGTGTGGGATCCATACATGCCAGTATCTTAGTATCTTGCGTTGCGTGCCCCATCTCACGACATCTTCCACCTTGGAGATATCGTGGATAGCCGTGTTCCTCCCCCTATCTCAAAGAGTCTTTCCTGGTATCATCCTTAGCGTCGGCATCTCTGCAAAAATCAAATAATTATATTAAAATGAGCAGTATATTAAAAAAAAAACACTGGCGTGGGAACGTCAGACCATTTGGAAATGTTATATTACTGGATTTTTCCAACTGAGGCAGCTAATGCTGTATGTAAGGATATATTTACCTATCACAGCATTTTTTTTTTTCAGAGAAAAACTAAAACAGCTGAAGTAAATTGTCTAATCCAAAAGATATAGGTTATCGCCCTGCCAGAACAATTTTACATTAAAATAACATTATTAAAATAGATTATACCAATTCATAGAATTGTGAGGTGTGGGATCCATACATGCCAGTATCTTGCGTTGTGTGCCCCATCTCACGACATCTTCCACCTTGGAGATATCGTGGATAGCCGTGTTCCTCACCCTATCTCAAAGAGTCTTTCCTGGTATCATCCTTAGCGTCGGCATCTCGGCAAAAATCAAATAATTATATTAAAATGAGCAGTATATTAAAAAAAAAAACACTGGCGTGGGAACGTCAGACCATTTGGAAATGTTATATTACTGGATTTTTCCAACTGAGGCAGCTAATGCTGTATGTAAGAATATGTTTACCTATCACAGCATAACAGAGAAAAACTAAAACAGCTGAAGTAAATCGTCTAATCCAAAAGATATTATAGGTTATCGCCCTGACAGAACAATTTTACATTAAAATAACATTATTAAAATAGATTATACCAATTCATAGAATTGTGAGGTGTGGGATCCATACATGCCAGTATCTTGCGTTGCGTGCCCCATCTCACAACATCTTCCACCTTGGAGATATCGTGGATAGCCGTGTTCCTCACCCTATCTCAAAGAGTCTTTCCTGGTATCATCCTTAGCGTCGGCATCTCTGCAAAAATCAAATAATTATATTAAAATGAGCAGTATATTAAAAAAAAAACACTGGCATGGGAACGTCAGAACATTTGGAAATGTTATATTACTGGATTTTTCCAACTGAGGCAGCTAATGCTGTATGTAAGGATATGTTTACCTATCACAGCATAACAGAGAACAACTAAAACAGCTGAAGTAAATCGTTCAATCCAAAAGATATTATAGGTTATCGCCCCACAGAACAATTTTAGCATTAAAATAACATTATTAAAATAGATTATACCAATTCATAGAATTGTGAGGTGTGGGATCCATACATGCCAGTATCTTGCGTTGCGTGCCCCATCTCACAACATCTTCCACCTTTGGAGATATCGTGGATAGCCGTGTTCCTCACCCTCTATCTCAAAGTAGAGTCTTCCTGGTATCATCCTTAGCGTCGGCATCTCTGCAAAAATCAACAATTATATTAAATGAGCAGTATATATTAAAAAAACACTATGTGGGAAATGACCATTTGGAAATGTTATATTACTGGATTTTTCCAACTGAGGCAGCTAATGCTGTATGTAAGAATATGTTTACCTATCACAGCATAACAGAGAAAAACTAAAACAGTTGAAGTAAATCGTCTAATCCAAAAGATATTATAGGTTATCGCCCTGCCAGAACAATTTAACATTAAAATAACATTATTAAAATAGATTATACCAATTCATAGAATTGTGAGGTGTGGGATCCATACATGCCAGTATCTTGCGTTGCGTGCCCCATCTCACGACATCTTCCACCTTGGAGATATCGTGGATAGCCGTGTTCCTCGCCCTATCTCAAAGAGTCTTTCCTGGTATCATCCTTAGCGTCGGCATCTCTGCAAAAATCAAATAATTATATTAAAATGAGTGCATATTAAAAAAAACACTGGCGTGGGAACCGTGAACAGTGGGAAATGTTGTATTACTGGATTTTTCCAACTGAGGCAGCTAATGCTGTATGTAAGAATATGTTTACCTATCACAGCATAACAGAGAAAACTAAAACAGCTGGAAGTAAATCGTCTAATCCAAAAGATATAGGTTATCGCCCTGCCAGAAAAATTTTACATTTAAATAACATTATTAAAATAGATTATACCAATTCATAGAATTGTGAGGTGTGGGATCCATACATGCCAGTATCTTGCGTTGCGTGCCCCATCTCACGACATCTTCCACCTTGGAGATATCGTGATAGCCGTGTTCCTCACCCTATCTCAAAGAGTCTTTCCTGGTATCATCCTTAGCGTCGGCATCTCTGCAAAAATCAAATAATTATATTAAAATGAGCAGTATATTAAAAAAAAAACACTGGCGTGGGAACGTCAGACCATTTGGAAATGTTATATTACTGGATTTTTCCAACTGAGGCAACTAATGCTGTATGTAAGAATATGTTTACCTATCACAGCATAACAGAGAACAACTAAAACAGCTGAAGTAAATCGTCTAATCCAAAAGATATTATAGGTTATCGCCCTGCCAGAACAATTTTACATTAAAATAACATTATTAAAATAGATTATACCAATTCATAGAATTGTTACTTAGAATTTAACGTTTTTCCATGTAGATTCATAACATAACCTAAAATAATACGTAAGTAAAACGATATGTAACTTCATTTCTATTCGATATACCTAATTTAGAACTAAAACTTTGAAATATGTAATGCGGAAATATAATCTGTATTCATTTCAACGGCAAAATAGAATAAACTGAAGATATATATGAATTAGAAATATAAATATTTTACTTACGAATCTGTAACACGCAATTCAAATTTGACATTTCAGAGATAGGGATGGGCAATCCGCTCACGAGTCGACTCAAAGATTCGAATCTTTTTGGTGAGCGGGTGAGCGATGATCCATAAAAAAAGAGCGGCAGCTCAATGATCCGCTAGGTCAGGGGGGTCGGCAAAATTATTAGCCAAAGAGCCAAATGCGTACTTTACAACGATTTAAAAAAAAATTGAGAGCCAAATATGTTTATTGATTTAGATAACCTTTATTATAATTTTTGCACTTCATTCACTTACGGGTACACTGAATAAAACATTATTTCATACTTCTTCCTGTGATGAAGGCGACCAGCCTTCTCTCCATCTCTTTGGTGGTCATCCTGGTGGTCGACGGCCCTCTGGAGTCTTTTGTATCACGATATTAGGAATTCTTGCTGGATCCATTCTCTCGATGTCTCTGCCTACTCCATCTCACTATGTCTTCAATGTTGCAGGATTTGCGAATTTATTCGTTGGGTATCCTATCTCTCACGGTTCTCCCCACAATAGGTCGCAGTCTGGTTCTGACAGTGTCTGCTCTTGCTTTGATTCCGTATGTTATTATGGACCTGATGCATGTTTGTTTGTTGTTATTCTTAATTTTAGCCACAATTCCATGTTCTCATCAATAAGACGACTTCGTAGTTTACTCTTGTTAAAATTCATGCTTGAATAAAATTGTCCGCATGAATATGTAGAAGCGAAAAGCGAAAGATCAGCAAGAGTCAGTAATACTATTTCAGGCGTTGAAGATGATGACTAAAAATCTTTGAATTGGCGATGATGATTAAGAGTTTTAGCTAAACCGGAATTGATAATCGTAATCACCAATTCCATAACTTTACAAATTTCTTCTGGAAATGTCTGTGGACAGAGCGTTCTTGATGAATGATGCGATGGTAAGCAAGTATCTCGCGATTATTTTTTCTTTCAACAAACCCCTTCGGCTCCGGAGCCGCATTTTGCCGACCTCTGCGCTAGGTGAATCATATATTATTGCAAAAGAGTCGACGAACGGTTCCGCTCAGTAAAGTGAGCTGATTCTTCTTGATAATTATCGAGCGGCTCCGGAGCCGCATTTTGCCGACCTCTGCGCTCGGTGAATCGTATATTATTGCAAAAGAGTCGACTATTTTTAGTGATCTCTTTAAGGGATCTGAGCTGAATGGTTCCGCTCAGTAAAGTGAGCCGATTCTTTTTGATAATTATCGAGTCGTTTGTCAAAAAAGTTGTTTGTCGTTGTGAATTTTTTTTTTTTACCGGAATCAACTTTTTTGGTCGAGGAGCAAAAAAAAAGGTCACTAAAATAATTTCAAACTTTGAACGACTCAAAATGGTGAACCGTGGATCGTTAAAAAGAGTCGGCTCACTTTGCTGAGCGGAACCGTTCAGATCAGATCCCTGAGATGAGTCGTTTTGCCCATCCCTATACGTGCGTATATTTTTCAGTTCAAAAGAGCGACTAATTTCATATCTGACCATGCAAAGAGTCAAAAAAGCCACTAATTTGCATCTTATCACGCCAAGCGAATATAGACTCTAAAGATCGATACTCAGGTGATACGCACATGAAGGTCTATACTCGCTCGCACTACGAAAATTTATAAATTTCCAAAGTTAATTAGAGCTCGATTAATAACAAAAATATGCCTATGCCCACCTATGTCTATCTATTAAGGAAGTGTATCAATATGAAAACGATCTGCTTAGGAATAACCCCGGAATTAGTCCACACACACCGGAAGCTGGCCTTTTATTTATATAGAAGATTTATAAATTGTTACTGTTTTAATGTACGGTGGTATTATAAGCACACACTCATCTTATTATTCTTCAGATTATTTAAAACACCGTTTTTATCATTCGTGAATTGGTTTTAAAATTATTCGGATAGATTGCAGCGGTGGGCGGAGTGGAGTGGGGGTACGGATGGAACGAAGAGGACCCTTCGCCCGACAGCTTTTGTTAATATATATGTTTGTGTGCGGACCCAATGAAAACAGCTTTGACGTAAAAAAAAACTTTTCGCGGGTCTAAAGGTAGAAAATGCTAATAAGAGTTTTTCATTAATTTTTTCACTAAATTAAGCATCGTTTAATGTTCTGTCGGTTGCGCAGAGAGCCCTTTAAATATTCATCCCCATCGCACCCTCCGAGCTTCGAAAAGACCGAAGGTACGTCAAACAAATTGTTAATTAAAATATGAATGTTGTAAAAGGCTGATTTCGGGATAATTTATTTTCTGCGCATAAGGATAAAGACTATTTGGGGCTTAAATGCGAAAGTGCTTACATATTAATATCAAACTATTACCGCTTGCACGAATTTTAGTAGCTTTTGGTTATACTACAGGTTTAATTGAAAGGACAAAGTTTTAGTTTCAATAAGTAAATTGGATTCATAAACTTCAAATATGATTTTGTTTTTCGTTAAAAGGCGTATTTTTAACTTATATAAAAATATTATCAAAATATGAAAGAATACTCTTAAATCGTAGATTTTTATTTACAAGAGTAACCTTTCTTTAATATCAAATATATTGGATAGAAGTATACTTGCTGATGTCAGCCGGGAAAATTTTTAGGGAGGTACTTCAACGTGTGGTGTCACTATAAATATAATATCCCGCGCTTCCGGAAACGAAACAATGTCGGCCAAACCTTTCACCACAATGGCGAGAGAAGATAAGAGATAAAGTATTTTTTTAGAACCATCTTTACAAAACTAGCTTACAATTAATATGGCCAAGGAGTCATTAAAATAATGTAAGCTACGCAGCGTTAATTATAAAATATTTGTTTGAAAAGTGTTTGTTTAATCTTATTTTGTTTTGGTTTTAATTAAACTAAACTAATGCCCAAACGCAATGAAGTAATATTAAATAAAGCAAGATTCTATCGAATAAAATATATTTATTTACTGAATTTCCAAACATTTTTTATTCGCTTTTATCTTTCTCAAGGAAGTTATGACTTATTTTATTGATTACGGATATTGGTTTTTTTTTTCATTTTTCGTTCTATGCGTAAAGAGTTCAAAGGGAGGTGAGCCAAAGTTGCGGCAGAGAATTTCCACTTCATCAGAAATGTATGGGACAGCCACCGGCAACACCGATGTGTCATTATTCCCATGCATCATAAATGAAATAGTAAATCTGCGGAGGAGAGGAGACTGTACGCCGCCGCACTTAGCGGGCGAGCTTTATTATTGAAGGGCTAGAAGTAAACATATTATGATACTCTTTCTACTTTACTTTTCGAAATTATTTAACAAAATTCTGGAACAATCAGAAATACCAAATGAATGGAAGCTGAGCATACCATCCCTATTTTTTTTAAAAAGGCATCAAAACAAATCCGGATAATTACAGAGGAATTTAACTTTTATCTGCTTCCCAAAAATTATTCACAAGTATCTTGAGAGTGAAACTGGAAGAAATCATTCAAAATAATGACGTACAGCAAGGATTTAGAAGAAATCGCTCTACCACCGATGCAATATTCGTGGTTAGCCAAATCAAAGAAAAATCCATAGAATATAACAAACCGGCCTATATGCGTTTTGTTGACCTAACTAAAGCTTTCGACAGAGTGCTCCTAGAAGATGTTATTGACACTCTTATAGAAAAGTACACACCACTACCCATCATCAAAGCAATTAATTATCTTAACAGTAACAATACAATGCACATTAAGATAAGAAGCCTGCTACCATTTTCAGAACTTGTTTGCTCCTGACTGTGTCTGCCCTGATGTATTATATTGGTCTTATGCATGCTTCATAAATTCTCTCATTTTTGAACCAACTATCTTACTAATCATCAAGCCGATTCCACGGAGAGGTAGGCAGAAAGATTCGACCACCATGCTGCTCTGCTCTGACAAACCTCTTGACCTTCTAATATATTTATACATTGAAACATGTCACTCGTCGATTTTTCCGACTTCGAGTATGGCCGTCATTTATTATTTGATTAATTTTATGATGCAATGCTTTCTTTGGTCTTCCACGCCTACTATTCGCACTAACATAGCTTGTATTCAACACTTTTATAATTATATTATTCTCCAAAACCTTCTCAGGGACAATGTTTTCAATACCCATTTTTTCTAAATAATGTAATATTAATTTAACTAAAATAACATAAATAGACAAGGCGATGCGGTTCGCAACCCATCACACCGCGTCTCCCGCGGGGGCGAAAAGATAAGGATGGAGTGTCGCATGGTTTAAAGTGTGACAGTCCATTCTTTCTGCCTACCCCTTCGGAGAAACGGCGTGATGGTTAGTTAGTTAGTTTAATTCAACTACGAAGCTTATTAACTCTGCGTTATAAATATCCATGTTATATAATGAATGAACATAAGACGCCATCGGTTAGCGGTCCCGCAGCCGGCCCCTCAGATGACGCGGACACAAACAGAGAGCGATACTCGGTTGAAGCGTGAAGACTCGGTTACCAGAACCAATATTTGTCCATCATTTTGACAGCGGCCGAAAAATAATTTGTGTATCGAAATGGCGATATCAAAAGTACACACGCCAGTAAATTTCAATGCAAAAAATAGGATTAATCTCGGAAGGTTTTTTCAGATGAGAAAATTTAATTATATTTTGCGCTTTTGAAGATTCCGTTTTAATTTTTGTTTATTTTCTTTTATTTCAACAGAAATTTAATTTGTTTCGCGTAAACACATTTCAAATTAGCGGGAATATACCCCAGCGGCCTCCCTTCCACCCAATCCACCCCCAACGAAGGTAATCTACAAATTCTATTCATTTTCATTCGATTGATGAGGCATTTTATTTTTAAGAAAATCATTTTACTGAATAACGAAATTATTCCAAATGTATTCATTCAGATTTGGCAATGTATTAAAAAAAATGGTTTCATTTATTAATATATTATAGTTAATTGGACATTTTTTTTAAATAATATAATTAATTTTTCGCAAATGAATAAGATTTTAGCTTAGAACGTTGTAACATTATAATGTGGACTGAGTGGACTTAGTATTGGAACTTGCAAAAGTATGCGGAGGCTCAGCTCTCATGGCTTTTCTTTTTTTAATGGTTGTATTATGCGGAGGCTGATTCCATGTGGTGAATTTAGGGTACGTGCTTGCATTTATACACAGATATTGTAAGAGTATCTTGTTTATTTAAAGTGTAAAGTTACACAAGTTTAAGATAATCTGATGACTTGTACACAATCACATTGTAAATTATGCTCTATTGTCGCACAGCAAATTTTTCATACAGGTATGAACATGAAATTGCATAAAAATGTCGCTCGCGGCTCTGACTATATTTCGACTAAACGCCTCTTTTGCTGACGTCCTACAACTGTGACCGGAAATAGTCAGTAATATGTGTGCGATTGTGAAGTTCTTCCTGTCAAAATCAAAAAGTTAATTAGTCTGTTCTAGTTTCTAAGGGCTATAACTCTGTCAACATATCGTAACATTCCGGTTTCATCCACAGGTTAACTCATCCCCGCCCGCCCTCTCCTTCCCCCGCAGCTGCGGCGTGACAGCTCACATTATATTTAGACATTTTGATTTCATTTTGTCTGGAGAATTCCGAATTTTAGGATAAAAGCTTTTTTCTATTTCTTTTTCTATCGATCAGCAGCCGTCTGACATCAAAGACTTTATTTCATCAAAAATATTCGCAAAAGGCATTGAAATTTGCTCTCGGCTTATGATTTTGAAAAGAATTACGGGGCAGTATTCATAAAGCGGTTTTACATACGTTATTTCACGTTCACGTCGGGGAGTGCCACGTGCCTTCACACCAATTATGTCCACAACTTTATCTTCCATTCAAAAGCAACAAGACATTGATAATCTATTTGATTGAAATCTTCTTTTCTTAAAAAAACTTATGTTGTTATTTGAGATTTCATGGTACAAGTTTATCGTTAATAATGAAAAAAAAAAACAAGTTTATTTTCCAATGCATATTTAGTTAAAATCCACTGATATTTGTGTCTTCCACCGGTTTCGGCATTTTGCTGCCATTTTTTTGGTTATTACTTCTTTTCTTATTCACTTAAATCCAATATATAACTGATTTGTATTGTGGAAATAAAAAAGGAGCATTACACAATCGTATATAAATTTATAACTTTAACAAATACATCAAAAATATTAATATTTCCTTATCACCGATTCACAAGGAAAACTTTCTTCTACAAAACAAAAATACAAACTAACTAACTAGCTAACTAGCCATCACGCCGTCTTCCCGAAAGGGTAGGCAGAAAGAATGAACTGTCACACTTTTACTGATGCGGCACTTCATCCTTCTCTTTTCGCACCGCGGGAGACGCGGTGTGATACATAATTTTACTAATTTTCAATTCGATTAAGAAAAAGTAATTAGCCTGATTTCTTTCGTTGGTTATTGTTATGCATTATTACAAATACGCAGAGAATTGCAGTGATATAGAATTATGATATTTTTCTAAAATAATATAGAAATTGCTAAGATGTGCCATGAAAACCACGTACAACTTAATCTCAAAATTAAAAATAAACGCTTGTTAAGAACATTAGTGTTTTTTTACTTCTGAAAGGTTGTAGTGGAGTAATATGAAGTCCTGCTATCTGTCAGCCGGTCCAATAGTGCGGAGTACATCCGGTGAGCTAATTCTGAAGGGCCTGACATTTCCTCTCACTAGGTCAAGTCTGATCGCTGCGGGCTACACGCAGCCGCATATAAACAATGTATACTCTGTGTACCTACATCCATTGTCGCTGTTATTAATTTCCTTACCGACTCTCTTTAGAAACAAGACTCATCAATTTCATAAAATGTAGTCTCAGCGAGGATAACCCTCATACAGAATTTTACTTCTCAACCCTTTGATCGCTACGACTGATTTTAGTCAGATTATTATTTTTTTCATTTTAAACACTCACTTTTTGGTTTGACATTTTAAATTTATAGATATAAAATAATAAAACTCTTTGTATTTAACCAATGGTTATTATAATTGATTTATGGTTATTATGATCTTGGGTACAAGGCAAAATAATTTGGCATCAAATATAATAACCACAACGTAGTTAAATACAAAGTGTTTTATTATTTTGAATCAATAAATTTTAGATTAATATGTTGTGTACATCTTGCATGCCATAATGGAGTACCTGGAGGACCTGTTGGTGGACGTGCGCTGCTCATCAAATGCAGATTTTAAAAGAGCCGCACAAGACAGGGAAGAATGGAAGAGAAGAATAGAGGAAATTGCTGCAAACCAATCCCGGGATTGAAACCACAGAGAGAGATCAGGATTGTTTGATATTCGAGGAAGTGATATAAAAAAATGTTGCTGTAATGATTTGGTTTCAAAGAAAATATCGTTATAAAAGTGACGTTTCTTAGAAGCAAAACGTTTTTCTTAGAAGTCTAGGGGTTACTTAAAATTTTCAAAGTTTTTGTTTACCAATGTAAAACTCCGCAAAAACTTCACTTTTCTAGAAGTTTTTTTATCATTTATTTTATGGGAAAGCAATGTTTGACCTTGCTAAGGTATCTGTTAATACATTGCAAGGCAAAATATATGAACCTACAAAACAGACCCATATCATATAATTGAATTCCGAAAAAACAGGCTATTCTTATTAAATTCAGATTATATTTAACATATCCATTTTTTTACGATTTCAGGTGTACTTCTATACGCAATCTCTCTATGTGAATATACGCATGCGAATGCAATCTGATTTAAAAGAATCTCATTTATTAACTACGATAGATAAGTTTTATTTAAAGCGTTTGTATTTGTGAACGACTTTCCCTTAACTAGGACAATACTACGTATAAACCTAGCTAACGTAATTTGTATGCTTATATGAATTACGTTTATTTCATGTGAACTGTCGAAACAAGAGTTCTCCTCAAATTGGAAGTGGTTTTATTAAAAATCGGATTCAATCATTATGTTATACGCTGAGACAAGTTTTGGTTCATATCATTTCCATAAATTATAATAAAACTTCTAGATAACGTTTTAATACATACAAATTTTTAGGAATCACTACATAAGTTTTATTATATTTTAACAGAATGAAATGTTTCGCCTTTTTTAGGCATGATCAAAAGCAAACATTTGACAATTCTTTAAAAAGGACGAAACACGCTTTTCCCAAAACCTATAATTATACTTCTATAATTATAGGTTTTGAGTTATAGGTATACCCAAAATGCGATGGATGGACAGTGTCAACACGGATGCATCGGTGTTGCAAGTGAGAAATTGGAGAATAAGGGCATCAAACAGACAAGAATGGAGGAAGCTCCTGGATTCAGCCAAGGCCCACCCAGGGCTGTCGAGCTTAGGATGATGATGATGATAATTATAGGTTTTGAGAAAAAATAAAGTCATTGGTATCATTCGTATTGTTGAAACAGTACCCATTTGTTTTAGGAGACGGTGAAATAGTCGCTATTATTGAAAGTAGATTGTACGTACCTAATATAAGTATCAGTAGGAATGTGGCGGTGTGTACGCAGAGTGTTTGTTGTCGAGTATGTTGTTATTGAGGAGAGAATAAAGAGCCGCAGATGTTCTCATTGTGCATCTAATTGATTAGCCGCGGCCTCCCTACACTCTCCTCCTCCCTGCAGACCCCGGCGGACTAGTCGGAGATGCGTAGCGTACGAGTATGTCAAGTCAAATCTAATGTCAAAACATACCATTCCCATAAAATATAAGAAATCTTCTAAAAACATACGTTTTCATTTGTGCGAATTAAAAAAAAACAATTTATTTCACTACATATGCTAATTAAACGATTTACGTGGCAATACTGACATCATCTGGTTGAGATCACTAATTAGCATAATATCTTGATGAAGTTATAATAAGTCATATTGTTATGCCTACTTAAAAATATTTATGTTTTTATATATTTGATTTAAAATTTGAAAATAGTTTAAATAGGTAAATACAATCTAAGGTTTCTCTTGTCAATTTGTGGTAACCACCTGAGTTTCTTTCAAGTTTCTCAGTCATACCAGTAACCCACCATCAACATTTTCCAGGAATTTTAAACTAAAATCTTCTATTTGAAACTGTTTGGGAATCTAAAACTACAATGCTTGTTTTAAATGCATTATGTCTGTAAATTTGATCCATCCTTATAGTATTCACTCTTAAGTAATTGAAAAATGAATTATTTTTTTACTGCGTTTTATACAATACAATATCATGACATTTTCATGTATACATAATTAAGATTATTTGGGCTACCGATGAACAAATAATGAATCAATGTACTATTAACCTCTGAGTGATATAATTTTTAAAACAATCTGCCACTAAAAATAGAGGATAAAAATCACTGAGCGCTCACTTATAAAGAGATGTTTTATAATTATTGTCTTATAATTTTATTTTATTTTATTATTTTGTTGAATAGATTATTACTTCTTAACGACGCGATCCAAATCGATGTAAAGGGTATGGCTATAATATTGACTCTGGTGACTTGTGATAGATAGCTAATTCGCTATTTTATTGTCACATGAATTCTACACCAGACCAAAGACAGTGTAAGAATTATACTGTCATGGCCGGGAATCGAACCTGGGACCTCCGTTGTGACAGTGGCATGGGCTATTTCTTGCTACTATCGAATCTTGTAACATTTAGCGTGATTAAAATAAAGTGTCTTGTGATGATGCTAATACATAGCGTAATAATATTTAAAAATTAATTAACAAAGAATATTAAACAGCGTGTCTGAAGAGAGTAAACGGGACATATTTCACCGCGGAGATGAAAGATCTCCCGCGTACTCGTATAGGGAGTCCGTAGCGCGCTAAACTCGGTAATTAACGAAAGTAATTTGTGCGCTAAGCGAGTAATGAAATAAATAAATAAATCCGATGGCGCAGTGCGCTCCGAAGGGCCCAAGATTTAGGGTCATCATTTCCCCTTTCTCTGTAATTTTTAATTTCCCAGGCTTTTCAAAAACGTGAAAAATTCCTTGAAATTTATTTAAGTCCCACAAAGCCTATTAAGACTTAATAAAAAAACAAACAAACAAAACTCTCCCGGGAGCACCGACTAAGAGAAGTTCCTTCTTTTGAGGGATGTTTCGTTTTTTAGAATATGAAAGTAAAATCAAATTTACGAGCAGGAAACATTTGCAGTGATTAAATGGGAAGAGCTTGTCGATGTTCGTTAAACAAACAACAAAACATTGTCAGTTGGAGTTGTAGCTTGTCACCAACTTATCGACGAATGTATTAATATAATTGACTGTTTGATATTGAAAAAACGACTACAGTGGGAATTATTCTTAGTCTTTATCTTCAGGCTGCTGTGACCGTCTACTACTGGATGTTGCATTCTCTCGTGTTTTCCACTCCTTTCTATCCTGAGCGATCCGCATCCATGCAATTCTTGCACTCTTCTAGACATAGGCACCCAACTCTTCGCTTTGCCGTCCTTGGGGACTAGCAGTCGCCTTGTCAACTTTTCATCTGGGTCACGAGCGACGTGTCCCGCCTAACACCACCTTACTTGATGACGTCGGAGACTTTTATCCTGGCACGTGTGTCCTCATATCTGACTCTGTCCCGCAAGCTGATACCCAACATGGCTTTCTCTATTGCACTATGTGTGACTCAAACCTTGTTAGTACTTTTTTTTGTAACATTGTGTCTGTCTCAATTCCACAAGTGAATATCTACTCCAAAAGTCAGGAAAATGGAAGAGGAAAGCTGGACGAATGGAAGAGAATATATGAGTGACTCAACTGGACAACAGCTGCCAGGGAGAATCTGGAAGACCCTGGACAACCCAGCAAGATGGGGAATTCTTCGTGGCAAAGGGACACATTATATATGCGGCGCGGAGCAATCTTTGCTGCATATAACGCAGTACCCGAACTGCCCGATCACCTGCACCGAAGACTACCTGGCTCGAGCATCCAGAAGCGCGGCCCAGTTGGCTTACTTCTGGGCCAACGATATATAGACACTACTATTCGGCGTAGTTGTTGTCGTCCATTGCTGGACATAGGCCTCCCCCATACTTCTCCACGAATTCCTGTCTTGTGCCTTTTGTATCCAATCACTAGCATTTCTTCGAATGTCATCGGACCATCGTGCGGGGGCTCTCTCTCTGTTTCGTTTATCTTCGCGGGGTCTCCACTCCACCACCCCAATACATTGACTTAAAATGACCAACAATCTACCTATTACGCTGTCTCCCCAAAGCAGCGTAGGGGCAGAAAGAATGGACCGCCACACTGTTCGTTTGTGATATACTTTCTAACTTTCTGAACATTCATACATCATGTTACGCATATTGATTTCTCTTACCCCTCACGTGGTCAATATTTAATATTTGATTGATTTGATCGTGCAATGTTTCCCTCAGGCTTCCTCTATTTTTTGTTACGTTAACATTGTTTAACTTACTTTATCATTTTTTCTTCAAGCATTATTTCCACACGTATTATAAGCTATCTTAATGACCCTTTCATTATTTTATTCATTCACTTGTATTCGAACTGTATCCATTTCTAAAATTTGTATTGAAGACTCTACCATATAAAGATATACTAAACATTCGTCTGAGAAATTTCATTTCTACTGCATTTATTCTACTTTCATCCTTCTTTTGCAGTTAAATGTTCAGGGACAAAAATAAATAAACTGATTTCAAAGATCTCTCCAGATTTCAAAACAAGGAATCTTTACGATTAATAAAGGAAGATCTAGTCAGGAGAATCACATTCAATAAGTCCCGTCGACGCGCGTACTCACAAGGGTCTCTTAAACATAACAATTCACCCTGTTGACCCGAGCCACTTCCGCAAGACCCAGATACTTGTAACGATACAAGAACTAGACTTATCAATAGGGCTTCAGAACATCGCGGGCAATATTCCGGTAGCGAGCCCGCTCTAATATTTTGATCCAGACAGCTCCGCGTGTGGTGTGGGCAGGAGCTCGTAAGAAAGTTTCGCAATTAGGCGTGCTGTTTCCCGCCGCCATGCCAGTAGTACCAGAAAATAATAATTATTTATTAGGTTACCTACTTTTTTTCTGTCTCAACTTCTCGAAGCGAGATTAATTTAACATTTGTTAGAGGAAAAACAAAGGCGCAACACTTGTCGGCAGAGGCGGTACGAAATTTTATTGAGGTGTAAGTATTGTGTGTAAATATTACAGATACCAATAAGTATTCTCTTGAAGATTTACCGAGAGATAAAATGACAAATTAAGTTTATGTATAGAGTATCATTGTAAATTAAACAATCCGTTATTTTGGTCAAAACTCTGATACTTCAACATTATTAAATGTTTTAATTTTGAAACACTGTTATTACACTATCAAAATTTAATTTTATGATATTATCGAGACAGCTGTTTAGCTTTATTATTAGTTGGCAAAACAGCTATCGTGACAAACTCCTAAATATATATATGGCTGACATTTTATTCTCATATCGAGAGGTTATGTGAAACTACACTAAGGATATTGTGCTTAATTATCCGGACCGGAAGAGTTTTCAGAGATCCTAATATTCTCAGAGTCCTATATAACGCATTGGTTTGGAGCAGACTCGAAAGTGGTTCTGTGATAGTCCTCACGAGGCGAGATATCCCGTTATGCTGGAGAGGGTTCAGAAAAAAAATAGGTATCTCTACATGAGGGAGTATGGTAGCTATCCGTGGCTCTAGCCCACGGCATTTCTTTTTAGAATGCTTGGGACCAACTCTTTGCAGCTTCGAAGAGAGGGGCATCTCAATACCATCTCGTTACTTAGAGGATATTTTGAGAATATGACCGTGCTGGAGGATATTTGGCTTTTTGTCTCTCTCTCTCTACCAGTCGCCAGAACCAACCTACCTCTGGTGACACCGGTGGGAAGAGTTATTAATCTCCTGAACGCGGTCACCTCGGAGATCTCCGTCGTTCACATTAGTGAAAGTACGTTCAGAACGCAAGCATTCTTGATTTTGGAGAATATCTCGTCTTCTTAATGTCGAACCATCTCTCATGCGTTTCTGGTATACTACCAGAAACGCATGAGAGATGGTTCGACATACATATACTATATTAAATATATTATTTTACCTGTTCTCAATAGATCCCGTAAACCTTATTTTGTAATGTCTATTGATGAAATAGACTGATTTGATTTGATTTGAATATAACTATGATATGTACGTAAAATAACTAGTGGACTCGATGCATGGTTTATATATCCATACTTAGCTTTCCAATAGCATATGCTTATTGTCCAGAATAGTGACCATGAGGCATCCAGAGATAGCTGCTGCTTTATTAGTATGTTTTATATTTTTTATTTACGGATCCCTAAAACTACGTGAGATATCTCAACACCCAGAAACTAGAAGTTCACGATCTTTTCAATGGGTTTATCCTACAACCAGTTTGCATCTGAGAGGCCGTTTGAAATAAAATCATCTAAATATATTTATTTCTTGAATTCCCAAGGCAAATCTTCCTCAGTACCTTAACGTCTTTCTGCTTCTCAAGGATAGGCTGCATATATGGCGAAAACTAGAGGAAAATAGGAGTAGATTAAATATGGCCTGGGTCCCTCTTCATTTCTTATATAATATTTCTAACGTAAGACTCGCATGGACGAAGGACGAACCTAGGGATTGAACGAGTGAATCTGACGAAAGGCACCGTTCGCCTATAACAGCCTCTATGTCTTGTGAATGCTTCTCAAGGAATGTCGTACGAAGGCGTTTCGCGATTAGATCTCATTGTGTTCCTCATTCCTAAGAGTTGCGCGCGCCCATGCGCCGAGCTAATAAACATTTCCCGGGCTAGTTAATATACAGCACTTGAGCAAACTGCTGGCGCTGTGTTTTGTTACAATTTAGATTTCATATTTGCGCATTTTACAATTTGAACAGATATCCTGTTTATTGACATAGCCATACATCCATGAGTTTTAATAAGAAAACATAATTCTATATATATGCCTTAGTTCACGTCTCTCGTGCGGCGGAAAATAAATAATTACCTCTCCGAGAAAGGTTGCTGGAACGGTTTTCTTAGAAAAAAAACTTGTTTACTTATGTACGCACGTAAGAAGTGATACTTTTTTGGAATATTTCTTTACACTGCTGAAACCTGAACAATGAAATCTCGTGACCGCGCCAGGATTAACGCTTTTGAAATGTGGTGTTGGCGTCACATGCTGAGGATACCATGGACTGCAAAATAGACGTACGACTCAGTATTTAATGAGCTCAAATGAACAGGAATACTATATGTAATATAAAGTCGGCGAGTATTAAGTTTCTTCGGTAACATTGACAGGAGAGAGCTGGGTAACAGTATTTCCACAAGAAATGTTCCAGGCAGAAGAAGAAGAGGCAGTTCTTTTGCGTGGTGGTATGACCAGGAGATGACTGGGGGAGACTACTCGGCGGTGTGAGCTGCAGTGAACAGAGAGGATAAGTATGTATTAAGGGAATAGCTTCAAAAAATTTATTATTTATTTATTGAAGAGTAATTCTATCCAGATCGACTTATTGCGAACCAATTAGTCAAATATACTAAGCATAATTATATACATATTAAGTCAATATATTAAGTGAATGCAGTGCAAATGAAAGCGTTGGTAACAAAATAATTAGAAGGTCATTAGGATAATTTGAAGACTTTATAATAATGAATAAAGATAGAATTGTGAAGTACTATAAGTATACGTTAGCGATGTAAGCAGAACAAGGAGTCTTCGTCAGCTTATCTCCATCCACTACTGGACGTAAGCCTCTCCACCCCCATGCCATCTTTCTTGGTCTCTCGCAAGTGTTCTCCAAGCCCTTCTCGGAGTGGAGAACACTGGCAAGCACTGAACAAGGAGTGTTATGATCAAATTAATATTCTATTAAAAATCGGACGGATGAGGAGTCGGAGTAATCTACGTGCCTGGATTACAATAAATAAACGTAAAGGTATCGAGAATAGTATATAATGAAAGAACCGTGTGGTGGTCCATGCTTTCTGCCTACTCCTTCGTGGAGTCGGCGTGATGGTTAGTTAGCTAGTTAGTATAAAATGATAAGTTTTTTCGTTTACTAAATTAAATAAAGATATAGAATCCGTACACGTCCGCCGTAAAGTAAGTTAGTGGTAAGCTTTGTTTTATTCCAGAGGAAGACGATACTGAAAGTTAAGTTTATCGAGTTAACTAAAAAGCTATCGCAACCCCCGGCACGTAACCCCCCCTCCTCACACCTCACTTCTCACCCCACCGGCGTCCATTTACTCCTCGAGAGGATAAACTAATTGCCGATACCTCTAAACTCAGTTGAGTTTTATTTGAACAGTGACGTCACCCATTTACATTCCTAAAGACGAGCTAATTTGGTACTAAGGCATTCACAATCCGAGATAAAAGATTCCTCAATGAGACGACCTGGTCGAAGTATTACAGAGAGCAAACTAAACTTGTGCTTATTAATTTTTTTTGTATTTTAGAAATCTTTTCGTTTCTCTAACACTTTATTTTTGTTTTATGAAACCATCCAACTAAAAAGATTTTTCAACTAGCTAACAATCTCACCATCACGCCGTCCCTTTTAAAGGGTAAGTAGAAATAATGGATCGCGACACAGATATTTCCTGACATACTTCTCTCGATTCCTCAACATTCATTCATCGTGTCATAGACGCAAGTATATTTGTCCGACTTCCTTATTGTTCATATAAATTGTTATTAGCTGATATCACAATTCCTACAATATCAAAGTTTAAAGTTAATCTAATGATTTTTATGAAATCTCTTGATGGAAGCTATTTATAAATAATGATGAAATAAAACGTGGTTTTATAAATGAATATCGCTTTTATTTAATTCGATAGCGACTGGTTTTTCCAGGCTCACTGGAATCGACAGACTGGTTTCAATATCTTAATTAATAATAATGCTCTAGAATAAAAATAATGCCCTAGCAAGGCGAAACATGCCAACCCCATATGATATAATAAAATCTCAAGAAAGCTGACGTTTTTATCAATATTAATCACTTATGTGGAGAATCACACCATTGAACGATTGTTTGAGAAACAATAAAAAAATCGATGGCTACAGTTTACTACTTGTATCGGCTTCAGTCCTTGCTCCAATATTGTGCAACTGTCGCGGTAGTGACTCCCGGTAAATATTGCGCACATAATAATATGGCTTTCGGAAATATAAAATTCAGAGCACAACCAAATTGGTAAATATTTCAACACGTTCCCGCCAATAAAATACTTCCGAATAAAACAAAAGCGTTGTGGCGAGGGAGGGGAGGGGTGGCGACACACGTCACGTGACACGGCGCGGTTCGAAAATTAAATGTGTTCTTATTTTGAATGACAAGGGTCCCTGTTTATTCACCGCCAGTCAGAAAGTGAGTGAAACAGAATCCCATGAATAAATTCATCTCGTATGGAATGTTTATTAGAATACAATAGCGATACATCAAAAATATATCAATCGACGGAGGCAGCCACCTCCCTTCGGCTTCAATTCGTCAAATTTTATTGCTTCGCTGATAACTTCATTTATGTCACTTTTTATCACACAGAGTAGCGATATTTTGTAAATATGTAAATGAAAATACTTTGTTTGATATTAATGAAAACGTCTGTTTTTTAGAATTTTATGGAAATTTCAATTTGATTTCATTAAAATAAAATCACTTACATTACAGACATAAAATTTCAGATCGTTTGCAATTACATAAAAATAATTTAATATGTTTAAAAAGACATAAATGGAAAGAAAACATAAATAATAACATTGATAATGTATCACTGATGCTACTCCCACTATCACGAAATATGTCGACCTCCGAGACGACCCGATTAAGCGAAGAGATTGCTCTACTCACAGGTATAATCATTGGCAGATTGGTTACGTAGCGTGGTAAATAAAACAATCTGGCTTGTCTTTGACGAAGGTAATTATCAGAAGAAAAAAAGTTCTACATCACTCAGGACATCCGAGTTATGTAAACGGCTGCCAAACAGTTGAAACAAGTGAAACCCCAAATGGATATTCCTCAAATGATTGGGTAGTATAGCATGCCCAGCAATAAGTCAATCAGGAACAGCCACGGGTAATAATATTAAGGCAAGGCTTGCTTAGCAAGACATGACATATCTCGCCTTGCTAAGGCATCCTTAAATGTCTGATAATATCTTAACAAGGTGAAACCAGTAATTACCATAAAATATAATATAAATTCTAGAAAACAGATGTAGACGTTCAACGTTAAATTTATTTTATTTAAAATGATTTCATCTAAGCCTTTGTGATTTGTATAAGTGTGGTAAATAAAAATGAATATTATATTACGACAGATGTCTTTTAGACTGAGGATATGTCTAGTTTTGAAATCAATCTGACAGGATAAGAAACCAAGTCGATCCTTTGGTGTCCTCTCAGATCCTTTCAGGTCAGCCCGATGAGAACTATCATTTATTAGAAAACTTCTCTATTCTCAACTATAATACATGCGTACAAAGTTTAGTAACAACACCCATGGCAATCTATTTAACGAATTTAATGTTTCGCTATGAACCCATCATTAGTCGACTTAACGATATCCCGTGATCTGTATTGTACTCGCATTAGGTGAAGAAGGTTACACACGGTTGAAACTGTTGACAGTTTTGTTTACTTTAGCTGATGATTCAACGATAGAAATACTTGTAGTATGAATTAAGAGACTAAAATAAAAGTTTTATTTTATATATAATCTAGCTGACCCGGCGAACTTCGTTCCGCCTCAGAATCAATTAATGTTGTTTTAACTTAACTAACTCACAGGTAGGTAGAGGGGATGCAACACCACAATGCTCTGTCCTGGCATACCTCTCGGGTTCCTCTACATTCATACATCGTACCATACACGTCGATTATTCCGACTTCGAATGTGACCGCCTTTTAGTAATTGATTAATTTGGTTGTTCTCGGCTTCTTTTCCACTCACACTGCTTGTGTATAACTTTTTAACCATTCTACTCTCATCCATTCGTTCCATATGTCCAAACCATCTCAGTGATACTTTTTTAATTTTATCCATGATGCAGTCATCTGCCTTACATTTCTTTCTTATTTCATCGTTCCAAGCTTCACTTCCATACAAGGGGTTGGCACTAGAAACTGTTTTAACTTATTAACTCAATTAAATTCAGTTATTTATTATATTAAAATGAATACTCAAAATGAATGAAGTTCAATAAATGAGCAATAATCAAAAAGAAAAAGGATTTGAATTACATATACAATGAATGTAATCCGTGTGGCAGCAAGGGATTTGCATTATTGAAGCGAATCGAAATGATTCGCGTAGCATTGTTGCACTACTTTCTGTTAAACTATTAGATTTGCTGGATGGGATGCACTCAGGTCGATTACCTTCACATTGAAGCATATTGTGATATACGACATTTTTCGTTTTGAGATGACGTTTTATACGGATTTATATTTATTGGAATTTTTATTTTTTTCCAATGGGCGAGGATGAAGAGAACTTCTAAATAAATGTCACCATACATATCCATACCTTCACGAATATGGTTTTGACATTGAATAAATGAGAAAATAATGGTTAAAAAGTGATTTATTATTTTTTTTTAAATTACCTTTGAGACATTATTAATAAAATAAAATAAAAAAACGTGGCCGATTTTGAAGAATGCATCGACATAGTAACACTTAAATAGGTATGATGAATGCTTTCCGATATTTGCAGCATATTCCTTTTGAACAATGTTTCATTCATATAAAAAAATGACGATTTTCGAAGCGTTCATGTTCAGCAGTTTGATTGCTCTCCCCACAGACCAGATCAAATCAAATCAAATCAAATTAGTTTATTTCATCAACAGACATTACAAAATATTTTTTTATGGCATCTATTGAGAACAGGTAAAATAATATATTGTGTATAGTATACTACCAGAAACGCATGAGAGATGGTTCAACATTAGGAAGACAGGATACTCTACAGAATTAAGAATATTTGCCTTCTGAACGTACTATCACTAATATGAAAGACGTCGATCTCCGAGGAGACCGCGTTCAGCTGATTAATTGCTCTTCCCACCGGTGTCATCAGAGGCAGGTTGGTTCTAGCGGCCGGTAGGTAAAACAATCTATGCTGTCGCTGTCGAAGATATCTATCAGAGACAAAAACATCCGCCGAGTTCTCGAAACATCCCCCGAGTAATCTAAAGAAATGGGTTATGAAATGCCCATCTCTTCGAAGCTGCAGAGAGTTGGCCCCAAGCATTCCCGAAAGAAATGCTGTGGGATAGAGCAACGGATAGCTACTAGACAGAATATACAGCTGTATGTATACTGTTTCTGCATGTTGGGAAATGAAACAGAAAGTGTTGACGTTGACGAATAATGCAAACAATACAATATATACAGTGTGAGTGGAAAAAGCAGCCGAGGACGACCGAGGGAAGTATGACATGACCAAATTAATAAATTATTAAAAGATGGCCAAATTCGAAACCGGAAAAAAATTACAAGCGTTCATGTTATCTCCATGGTAACGACGTGATGGTTATTTGGTAAGTTAGTTGAGAACTGTATCTAAAATTTACAAAACTCTAACATGTTCATCGGAAAAATGAATACTGACGAAGATAAATGTACGAGCTCTAAATAATGTTCATGTTTCATCTCATTTGCTTAAAAAGAAAACAGAATGCGTATTTCGTAAATGAACTGTTGAAGTAAAATAGGCAATAAGTACCAAGTATTCAGTTTCGTTTTATACGACATATAGAAAGAAACTTCTATTTAGTTTTCTTGTGTACTAAGTGTCAATTTAACTTCAACCGTTCAAATGTAGTAGACCAATTCGTTACAGATTGACTGAATCAACAGTTGACTTGACTACAGTCGTCCGCGCAGTCCCGCCCTCTTGACAGCAGTCTAGAGCCACGAGGAATAATCGAAATATATCAAAGAAAACGGAATAATAATACTCCGAGGATAGGAAATAAAGGAAATTGTGATGTATTGAAAAGCACAATAGAAATTTTTTCACAATCTTTTCGAGGAACTAGCGTAAGAGCAGATGGCATACGAAACTAAAGAAGCTGCCACAAGGTAAATTAAAATAATGTTGTGAAAATACAATGTTTTAAAAAAATTATTCAAACGTGGATCCACAACACAGAGTGATGGAAAATATAGAATAAAATCAAAAATATATTTTGTGGACGCCGTAGAAATGAGATTACTAAGAAGAATGTGCGGGAAAACGTTGTATGATAGAATACCGAACGATGAAATAAGAAAGAAATGTAAGGTTTATGACTGCATCATGGATAACATTGAAAAAGGATCCCTGAGATGGTTTGGACACATGGAACGAATAGATGAAAGTAAAATGGTTAAAAAGTTGTACACATGCAGCGTGGGTGGATAAAGAAGCCGAGGACGACCAAGGAAAACATGGCATGACCAAATAAATCAATAACTAAAAGGCGGTCAAATTTTGAAGACGGAATAATCGACGTGCGTGCATGTGACGACGTATGAATGTAGAGGAATCCCGAGAGGTATGCCAGTACAGAACATTGTGGCGATCCATCCTCTCTGCCTACCCCCCCGGGGAAATGGCTTAATGGTTTATTATCATTAGTATATTATTATATTTTGTGATAGTGAATTTGAAATCAGTAAAGTAACGCCTATTGTTCAACTATTGTTATACACATAAAAGTAGTCGTTTCAAACCAAACAATCATTGTAGTATGAGTTTCTCACTGGCGCGATCGGTCAGTCCAAGTTAATAGACGATAAGTGCTTAGACGTTTGGTAGCAATTTGTTTTTTGTTGGAATCTTGGGTATAATGATAAACGATCGTTGCGTATACATAATACCCTGAATATTGAGGCTTTTAAAGTTTCAAAACGTCGGTCGAAGAGGATAACAATATAAATAAATAAAATTAAATTAATATAATAGTCAGGACCTCCTTAATCTTGTTGACGATTCCGGTGAAAGATTGGGGCTAACAATAAATGTCAGCAAAACCAAATGGATGACATTCGGACGGCTTGACTACAGTGGGTCAGTATTGCATTTGAACGGCCGTAACGTTAAAAGGGTGGAAGAATTTAAGTACCTCGGCAGCATACTAACGCAATCTCTTGACCCAGCTGCAGAGATAAAACGCAGCAAACGTTTAATAAAATGAAATCACTATTCTGCAATGATAACGTAAACTTGAAACTACGCCAGAGAATGATCAAATGCTATGTGTGTTCTGTTTTATTGTACGGGTGTGAAACTTGGACTCTGAAAGTTAACTCAATGAACAGACTGGAAGCATTTGAAATGTGGCTCATTCGCCGAATGCTCAGAGTTCCCTGGACAGACATGGTAACCAATACCAAAGTCCTGAGGCGAGCTAGAGTTGACAGGGAATTGTTATCAACTATCAAGGTTCGCAAGATCTCACATCTGGGTCATATACTGCGTGAGGAAAAGTACCACCTTCTCCAACTGATATTGGAGGGTAAAATTGAGGGACGCCGAGGGCCCGGAAGGAGACAAATGTCCCGGCTGCGAAACGTGAGGGAGTGGACCGGCATCCGAAGTGTGGAGGAGCTGTTCCCGATTGGGGGGACCCGACAGGGCACTTGAAGAAGAAGAAGAATAATTTGATAGTACAGTTAAGCATACCGGTTTCGCTCCAGTCGCAGCTTCATCGGGGTTTGTAAAAAACAAACTTCATAGTTATGTAACCCCGACAAGCATAAAATGGGGTGAAAACAAAGTTCACAATGTTATGAATTATTATTAATAATGCCACACCAAATTAAGAGCTTCTTACGAAAATTATATATAATATTATAATTACAGCAGAAAGAAACTTAAATTAAAGAGAATGAAATATGTTGACGACCTTCGTGGCCGAGTGGTAAGTGCATTGACTGCCACCCCGAAGGTTCCGGGTTCGATTCCCGGCAAGTCAAGTGTGAGTGCCACACTGTCATTAGTCTGGTGTAGAATTCACGTGACTATAAAATGGTGATAGATTAGCTACCTATCACATTTCACCAGAATCACTATGATAGCTATAATAATACCCTTTACTTCGATTTGGCTCACGCTGTCATTATGTAAAGAGCGATTTAACAAAATAGTAATAAAATAATAATAATAATAATGTTATTGGAAGTTATGATTTTTAAAGTCTTAATTTAAAAAGGTAACATTGTTTTGTTTTCAAGTCTTCAAGAAACATTTTGTTTATCTTTTATATTCTAAAATATGTAATATTGATAACAATAGAGAAGCAATCAATCCGCCCCGAAGGTTTAAGAGTTACACTCGATATACCGCCAGTGAAATATTTCTATTGATTTTCCTATTCTGATATGTATTTGGGATATTTGATTCGGTTTATGGAGGGTGTATTTCTTTGAGATAATATTCCGCTACAAATATCATTCGGTCCACGACAGCAGTTGTGTTCTTCTGTTGGGATACGAATAACTTGGGGATTTATTTCGTCAGAATATTTACTTGTTTAGTAATTTAATAAGGTCCCGATTCAATATAATAAAAACACACTTTTATTCCACTATGAGGATAGTAAGAAAACACGGGTTTGCTATCAACAGCAATATCGTTTTATTTTTATCGGATTCAATTGGCTTTTTGTTTGTTTCAAAACAAAATCATGTAAAAAGTGTTGTTTGAAAAGGTATAATGTTTTTATGTAAAGTATGTATGTTTGTATGTTTTATATAACTACATGCACGTCACAACGTTTTTTTATTTATTTATATAATCGTAATAACATATAAACTCAATGTTATTACGGCCCTAGTGGCAGAATAGCAACCTACTACATCGAAGGTTCAAGGTTCGACTCCTAACGATGATTGTGAAAAGTAAACAATATTCTCAAGTTGTATTTGATTTGATAGACTAGCTACCTATCATATGTCATGAGAATCAATAGCTGAAAAATTTGTATACTGTAATTTGGTTGTATACAAAAATGTAGAAAGCAACGGGAAACTACCATATTAAAGGCCCTATAGGCATCCAAAGAACTAGCAAAGTTGTTAGACAACAACAACAACAAAATATCACGCCGTTTTCCGCAGGGGTAGGCAGAGAGAAAGGACCGCCACACTACTCTATCTTAACACACCTCTCTAGCTTCCTCCAGATGCATACAGCGAGTCATACACGCACGTCGATTCTTCCGGCTTCTGACATGACCAACCTTTAAAATTTGATTAATTTGGTCATGCTATGTTTTCCTCGGTCTGCCTCGACTTTAATATTGTACTCCATTTACATCGCTAACGTATACTTTTTTAACCATTATTTCTTCACCCATGCGCTCCATATGTCCGAACCAACGCAGCGATCCTTTCATAATTTTGTTCATAATAAGTTGTTAGGCTTGCTGTTAATGAATTCCATACACTAAAACTTAAAAAATATATCTTAAAATTGGTGTATCTACGAATGTAAATATTTTTAAAGTTGTGTTAAAATATTTTTGTATGTTATCACACAACACAAGAGTTTATATATAATTAATGTATGTGAACATAAGTAATGTTCTTGGAATATGTTTGTATCTCGTGTTTTCGGAGATTGGAGACATCATTTTGAGGAAGTTAGAGTCCCCAACGATTTATACAAGAATATTACGAGACACGAATATATCATCGGTCGGCTCCATCCAGTCTCCAGATTTTTCTCAAAAGTGTCAATATTAAAATATAAATGAGATCTCTTAGACGAATGTATTGTAAATTTGTATATGATAACAACAACAACAACAAACCACCACGCCGTTTCCCCGCAGGAGTAGGTAGAGAGAATGGACCGCCACACTACTCTATCCTGGAACACCTCTCTAGCTTCCTCCACATTCATACATCGAGTCATACACGCACGTCGATTCTTCCGGCTTCTGACATGACCAACCTTTAATATTTGATTAATTTGGTCATGCCATGTTTTTCTCGGTCTACCTCGACTCCTTACTCCATTTACATCGTTAACGTATACTTTTTTAACCATTCTTTATTCACCCATGCGCTCCATATGTCCAAACCAACGCAGCGAACCTTTTATAATTTTGTCAATAATACCTTCTTTCGCTCTACATTCCTTCCTAATATCAGCATATACCTTTAAGTTCTTTCATACACTTGTCCATATACAGATTGAACAACCAAGGGGACATCACGCAGCTCTACTTAACACCCTTCGTCATATCAAACCAGGGCGTGATGTCCCCATTTACACTTACACTGGCAGTGCTCCCTTCGTAGAGAGAAGCAACCACCCGTATTAGTTTTGTGCTCACTCCGTATTCGGACAAGATTGACCACAGTTTAACTCTATTCACTCGATCATAGGCTTTTTGCAAATCGACAAACGCACAGAAAAGCTTACGGTTTTTGGCCATAAACTTCTCCGCAAGCGTTCGAAGTGTGTATGATAGAGTATCAAATGTAAATATACGATGTGAATGCAGTGCGAATGAAAGTGTTACGAACAAAATAATGAAAGGATGATTGAGAAGGTTTGGACACATAAACAAAATTAATTAAGTAAATATTACAGAGAATGTATTTTTTAATGACGTAAACGGAACTAGAAAAAGAAAAAGACAAAAGGAAACGTTGCACGATCAATCAATCAAATATTAAATGTCAGGTACGTGCGGAGTCGGAGATATTACTCTTGTTATTATTTTATTGAATCGCTCTTTTACATCATGACAGCATAAGCCAAATCGATGTAAATGGTATTATTATAGCTATTATAGTAATTCTCGTTACATGTGATAGGTAGCTAATCTATCGACATTTTATTGTCACGTGAATTCTACACCAGACCGAAGACAGTGTGACAATCACACTGCTCTCGCCGGGAATCGAACCCGGAACCTTCGGGGTGGCAGTTAATGCACTTACCACTCGGCCACAAAGGTCGTCAATCGACGTGCGTGCATGACAAGATGTATGAATGTTGAGGAAACGGAAGAAGTATGTTAGGAATGAAGAGTGCGGCGGGCAATTCTTTCTACCAACCTCTTCGAAGAGACGGCGTGATAGTTTTCTTGTCAGCTAATTAGTATCAATATTATGACAACATTGTTAAATATGATAATAACACATTGCCTCTGGTTCATTCACAGCACAGCGCCTAAATATAGGGTGTATTTTTAAGAGGTTTGATTTTTAAACTGGCAACATTGTTTCTACAGACTGTCAATTTAACGATTGACAGTTGATTTGCAGTCAATACGTTTTGCCATTTTACCCAGTAGCTCAATAAATGTGCCGAAAATTGGACTTCACGATTGCCCTTCATTCGAGCTAGCCGTGGCGCTCATATGCCCGAAATCATATTTAACCGTCGCGTTGCCATGTGGTAAATTGAGTTTCCACTGCCAATTTAAAGTTGATTTTCTTAAAACCTATGGACCCTAATATTATAAAAAAAATTGTTATCCTCCATTGAAGTGTTCTCAATATTTCGTAATAAAAAAAGCAAAAAATTACTTCCTTCATCCCAAAAAAAAATATTTTCTAAGACTGCCCTCACCTTCATTCGTGTTAAGGTAGAATTTGTTTTGCTAATATTTACAACTTTATCAAAAGTGACAAATTCTTACTCGCTGTTTTGAACGTATTATAAATTATATCTTTGACCTTTTCAATATGTACGTAATAATACCACTGTGGACGGAAACGCAGGACGCAACTTAATAATATCAGAACTGTGAAAATATTAACACTTTACCAAAAGGGACAAATATTAATACGTACTCGTTGTCTTGAACGTACTATACATTTTGCCTAGGTGCCTTTATCCTCGCCCCGCCGGCCGCGGCGCGCAGACAAGTTTATACCCGATGTCCAGTCGCCCGTATGCTGTGACGCATTACATATCAGAAATCGCATGGTTCCAGAAAAAAATTAATAATGATATGTTTTTCAAATAATCCATGTATGTTATAGATATCGATCTATTCCTAATGAAATTCCCTACAAGATGACATAAATTAAATTTTGATTCATCTAGTCATATGCTTGATATTTAGATAAAGTTAGCGGTAAACTGAACTTACCACATGGGAGCGAGCGTTTTGTTTTGAACACGGTACGTTAAGGGTTAAACAATAATAGCATAAAATTATCTATTAAATAAAGCCAACATCATAGACATTAACATTATTTTAAAGTGTTTATTTTCTTCATTTTGAATTTGATACCTCCAAAAAAACACCCTTCTACACATTGTTATATAAAGGTTGATTTTTTAGAGGTATACAAATTCAAAATGAAAAAAACACATTTAAATAATGTTAACGTCTATGATTCCTCTATATCATAGATAATTTTATGCCATTATAGTTTAAATATGAGCACCACAGCTAGCTCGAATGAAGGGCAATCATGAAGTCCAATTTTCGACACCTTTATTGAACCTCTAAAAAAACACCCTATATAAGAATGCGAAGGTGAACCCTGGTGAATGTGAAGGTGCAAAGAAGCGCAGGCAAATCAAAAATTAATATATGATATCTTATTGCAAATATAATATTAATAAACAATGCCCTATACGCCATACGCTTGAATGATATTTTATGAATGAAAAGTCTAAAGGCGTAGTTCATTGGATGTGCGGTTATATTTCCCCTTTATTAACTTAGTAACGAATATAACGTTCCGAGGTGAGACATAATATAATTATTTGAGTACGCGTTATCGTCTCCAGTACCAATTCGGCTGTGGTTTGCGGTTTCCGTACACTGCGGGCTAATCTCTTTTCATAAATATATACCAAATGGAGAGATTTTATTAAAAAAACGAGCCCATGGCCTTTTTTCATAAAGCAAATAATAAGTTTTATAGAGTAAAACCGCTTTCACGTTTATTGAAACAATTTTGTTTTTACAAAATAAATTTACTTGCGATTAACGATAACTTATTCTTTTTTATTAACGAAGGTGTAAAACCTTCGAAGCATGTCGACAAAATAAGCTCAAAAGTGGAAACAGTGTATTAATTTATTGATGGTTGTGGTTTTTTTTGTTACTCCATTTTAAAACATAAAAATATATAATAAAAACGCGATTGCTTTATCGGTTTTAAAGTTATTTTTTATTTATGTATAAAAATATTTAAATACTAGTAACAAATATGTTTCGCCTTGCGTGGGCATTCTCAACTCAAAATGTTTTAATTTATAAATTAAATATCATGTAGGAATTCCACAGTTTTAACGCCTATAACGTATAAAAAATAATTATAATATTCCTTTATTCAACACTGTACCTGTGAGTTCATTTTAATTTACATACGCAACGTCCGTATTGTTGTCACCTAATTCGTTAGTTTTGATTCTTTATAATTTATTGCGTTTTTATTGAATATTGTTTTTTAAATAATTGAATATTTTTAGATATACTCGTATACTCGTATATTTTTTTATGGAAATTATTTCGATCAGTTTCCAATACTCCCTGCTATATTTTTATACACTCGTATATATTTTGCATTATAGAGGAGAAATTGTTCCACTGCTAACATCTTCCCATGCTTTTAAGTAAACGTTTTTTGTGGGTCCAGAATTGGACACCTCGGTCATATGAGGACGCACCTCCACAAATAACAGTCACTCTTTAGTTAAATTGGCTGAAGCGGATTTTTGTATTATTATTTATTTGAGTCAGTTATCAATTACCGTTGACCTATTGATGTAAATAGTATTCACATCGCGTGATAGTATAATAAATTCATAAAAACACAGATAATAATATAATCATAGGATGCAATCACAATCATTTCCTGGTCACGGTGAGATCATCTCACGCGTCGTGATAGTCATTGGATCAGCATCAATAATAGGCAGTACCTACCTACCTACTTGCAGCACATTGACATGAAATCTGATTATTGTAACTCTAATTATTTGATATTTAAATGAACTTTTACTATTGTCATAAAATATTATAATACATTGAACTGAAGTATGTCAACTTTTTAAAATCAATCTTACTCGAGTCCCACTACCTTACCTCACCTAATATTAAACATTCGACTGATCATCTGTAGTGAACACGTATGGAAAAATGGTAGAATTCAACTGGAGAATATATTAACTGTTTGTTTTATCGTTTCTTAAACAATTCCTAATGTGATCCGTGGATTGTTAGAAAAAAGCACTATTTTTGTAGCAAATATATGTAAATAGACATAATTTACGAATTGGCTGTTGCAACATATGGTGTTGTAACAGAACAGAGAAAAAAAGAGAACGTTTGAAGAGGCCTACATCCAGCAATAGAGAGATGGCTAAGAAAGAAGAACGAAGAATAACATATAATGCTAGTAGTGTGTTGAATATAATATAACTTAATTTAATGGACTATGGGAATAAGTTATGTATTAACCGTCGCGTTGCCATGTGGTCAATTGAGTTTCCACTGCCAATTTAAAGTTGATTTTCTTAAAACCTATGGACCCTAATATTATAAAAAAATTGTAATCCTCCATTGAAGTGTTCTCAATATTTTGTAATAAAAAAAAAGCAAAAAATTACTTCCTTCATCCCAAAAAAAAATATTTTCTAAGACTGCCCTCACCTTCATTCGTTTTAAGGTAGAATTTGTTTTGCTAATATTTACAACTTTATCAAAAGTGACAAATACTTACTCGCTGTTTTGAACATATTATAAATTATACTTTGACCTTTTCAATAGGTACGTAATGATACCGACTGGATGAAAACGCACCACGTAACTTAATAATATCAGAACTGTGAAAATATTAACACTTTACCAAAAGGGACAAATATTAATACGTACTCGTTGTCTTGGACGTACTATACATTTTGCCTAGGTGCCTTTATCTTCGCCCCGCGTGCAGACAAGTTTCGACCCGACTTTTAGTCGATTTTTAGTCGCCCGTATGTTATGACGCATTACATATCAGAAATCGCATGGTTCCAGAAAAAAATTAATAATGATATGTTTTTCAAATAATCCATGTATGTTATAGATATCGATCTATTCCTAATGAAATTCCCTACAAGATGACATAAATTAAATTTTGATTCATCTAGTCATATGCTTGATATTTAGATAAAGTTAGCGGTAAACTGAACTTACCACATGGGAGCAAGCGTTTTGTTTTGAACACGGTACGTTAAGGGTTAACAAGGAATAGGCAATAATTTTTCCAAAAATCCGCGAAACACTGTTTTAATAATTAATTAATAACACACTTATACCGACACGAGAAGAGCACTGAAGTTTACCTAAGTTCTGAACGCTGACCAACTAGAGAAGAGATCACCTTACATGGACTAACACATTTCGGCTGCTTTCTATGGCACCAACAACAACAAACCATCACGCCGTTTCCCCGCAGGGCTAAGCTGCCAAACACCCGTCGAAAAGAATGGACTACCACACTACTCTATCCTGACACACCTCTCTAGCTTAATCATTCTTTCTCCACCCATGCGCTCCATATGTCCGCACTTCCGCGGTGATCCTTTCATAAGACCTTATTCCGCTCTACACTTCTTTCGTATATCAGCATTTGAAATTCTATCGTTCATCGATCTACCACACATACGTCTTAGGGACCATATCTCTACCGCGTTTATTCTGCTCTCATCCTTCTTCTACCAGCTCTATGCTTCGCTTCTATACATAAGGTTTGGGACCAGAACTCCAGTGTGAACGGCCATTTTCGCTTTTTATTGTTTCCAATAACTAGTTTAAATCCTTCTCCACTGTTTGTGTGTCAATCATAAGGAAGATTTTATTAAGTTGCAAACAGAAAATATAGTTCAAATAGTAAATTATTAATTTTAATTTCAATCCTATAGTAGTCTGGATTTTAGAATCCTCGTTACACAATCTTAATTGCATCAAATAGTCTCATTTAATGTGAATATGGAATATTTGCAGTTTAAATAAAGTGATAATCATATTTAAGTGAATCGGAACTTAACTCCAACTAATATATAATATATAAATCTCACCACTCAAGATTAATGAAATCATTACAGCTGGTGAGATTTGAATGGAAAACGAATAAATGAACAGCATTTCATATTCTTCCCGAGAATAATGAGAGTTCTTGTGAGCCGATGAGAAATATGGTCCGAATGTGTTCAAATAATTTAGATAATTTTTGAGTTCTTTTTTGTAAAAATTTAAATAAATCATTTTCTAATAAACTATTATAGTAAGTAATAATTAAATAAAACGATGTTTTTTAACTACTTCCACTTTTGTCTTTATTTAGACAGCGACCGGTTTCGCCAGACTCGCTGGCATCGACAGACTGGTTAGTCTGAGCGATTCTTCGACACCAGCGAGTCTGGCGAAACCGGTCGCTGTCTAAATAAAGACAAAAGTGGAAGTAGTTAAAAAACATCGTTTTATTTAATTATTATTTAAAATGAACTTCCATCAAGAGATTTCAGTAAAATCATTTGATTATATTATAGTAAGGTCAGACATATCGTTGCCATATAATTAAACGTCTCTAAGCCTAGTGTTTTAGTCAATATTAAATAAAAAATTCAATAGGGCGCCGGTGTCGTTATCTCGGTAGGCACGATGAGCTCTAAGCCAGTGTAATGGTGGTATTAAAATAAATGAACAATTTCTAAATCATTGGGCTGCCGCAAATTAGGTATTGTGTCTCCGCAACAAAAACGTTATACGAAAACACAGTGAAAGCCACTCCCACGAGCCTGCCAACCTTATAATCTTCATCTAATCAAACCTTTCGTTGTTTTATCAATATATGTGTCGCTATACACGTCTATTATATATAATTTAACCCAAATAATAAGGTTTTAAAAAAATATTAAACATATTTATTGTCTCTTGAACAATGATGTTAAACTCCATATTTTATAATTAATACGAATGAAAACGTCAGTTTTCTAGAAGTTTTAGTATATTTTACGGGAATGACATGTTTCGCCCTTCTAAGGCGTCAAATGTTTGTTAAAAGGGCGAAACATGTCATTCCCATAAAATATAATAAAACTTCTAGAAAACTAACGTTTTCATTAGTATTAATTATAAAATTAAACACTTTTTCACTTTATCTGAGTTAGTTGTGCCAACAAATAAGTTTGTGTAAAGGGCTGAAGAAGCTCGTTACAGAGTGAAACCGGTTGGCGCTACTAACTCAAACAAAGTGGTTTATACTAAGTGAAAAATACTTTAATTTTGTTTTTAAATATGTCAAACCACCAAGTAATGGCTTTAAATTAATGTTTAATGAGATTTCAATTTAACCTTACCTAAGTATGGTAAATAAAATACGAAACTTTTATAAACACAACCTTAATAATTTTCCACAGCACTTGACAATAATCATCCATATGATACTCGTATCATGAGATGAATAACTAGTAATTGGAACATATGAATACGAATGAAAACGTCTGTTTTCTAATGGTTTTATTATATTTTACGCGAATGACATGTTTCGCTTGTCTAAGGCATTATGAAATGTTTGATAATGACGTTTCCATTCTTATTAATTATATTGACATTTGATAATACCTTAGACAGGCGAAACATGTCTTTTTTAAAATATATAATAAAACTTGAATAAAAAAGACGATCCAATATGGATTTTTACATCATTGTTCAAGAAACAATAAAAATGAATAATGTGTTGAAGAAACAATAAAAATAAAGAGCCATGGAAACAGCCATGTTACGAATAAGCCTAAAAGACAGTCAGGAACGATACAGTGAGAGAAAAAATAAAGGTCACTGACATCATCCACCGGGTGGCGACTCTAAAATGGCAATGGGCAGGTCAGGAAGCTAGAAGCTCAGATGAAAAGTGGACAAGAAGACTGCTGACTTGGAGACCGTGGACGGCGGAGAGAAGTGCAGGACGACGGCAACTACGGTGGAAGGATGATCTAAACAGAGACGTCGGAATAGTCAGGTATAATAGAATAGTCACCTGGATGCAGTCTGTACAGGACAGAATGACATGAAAGCAAATGGAGGAGGCCTTTGTCCAGGAGTGGACGAGAATAAACTGAGGAAGAAGAAGAGAAGAAGAATGTGTTATAATTGAGATCTCTGTGTTAATTTTAAGTCTGACAGTCTAAAAAGTATATGCATATATAAATACAGGTTAGTGCAATGCAATATGCAAAATAATGTAAATAATGTGATCAAGAGGAGGGAGGGGGTAGTTGATATTGATTCGGATAAAACAATTGCGGTGTATTACGATGTTTATGTTCAACTAGATTGGAGATTTATATTTATCATTGACCACGGACATGCGCGTGGTTCCGAGAGATCCGATTCATAATGACCGGAATATTTCCTCGGATACGAACAAATCCATTCACAATACTTCAGGATCGGACCTAGAAAAAGTTTACCCAAATCAGTAATAAAAAGAAAACAAGTGGTTAATCAAAATATTAGTTAATTATTTAAGTTATGAAGTATTTTTCGGAAGAGTATACATTGAAGAACTAACTAACTAACCATCACAACGTCTACGGGTAGGTAGAGAGGATGGACCGCCATACCGTTTTGTTCTGACAAAGCACTCTAGAATCATCCACATTCATACATTGTAACATGCACCCTCGTCGATTTTTTCGACTTTGAATGCTTTCCTTGGTCTTCTACGGCTTCTCTTTCCACTCACACTGCTTGTATACAACATTTTAACCATTCTTCTCTCATCCATTCGTTCCATATTTCCAAACCATTTCAGGGATGCTTTTCAATTTTACTTATGATGATATCATCTTACATTTCTTCCTTATTTCGTCGTTCGGTATTCTATCAATAAACCTTTTTTCCGCACATTCTTCTGAGTGATCTCATTTCTACGGCATTTAACCTACTTTCATCATTTTCTTCCCAGCTCCAAACTTCACTTTTATAAATAAGGGTTGGCACTAGAACTCTATTATGTACTGCCACCTTTGGTTTGGTTGAAAACTTTCTATTTGCAGTGATGACTTCGAGAGGGCCATTAATTTTGTTCCCACCATCGACCCTTCTTTCGATATCTTTCTCTATTTTTCCATCTCTTGTTAACATGCTTCCCAGATAAATAAATTCGGTAACTTGCTTCAGTTTCTCATCGTTTGCGGTTATGTCACAAATTGTCATACTTTCTTATTTTTCAAATACCATCACATTAGCCTTGGACACATTCATTACAAGGTCACTCTTTTTGCATGTTTCACAAATTCTTGATACTAAAACTTGCAGATTTTCCATACTGGAAAGAAAGAAAGAATGAAAGATGATGAAAATAAAAATATATAATAAATTGAAAAAAATCTTTATAAAATGTATATTTAGTTAAAATACACTAATATTTGAGCCTTTGACCGGTTTCGACAGCTCGCTACCATCTTCTGGGCTGCCGAAACCGGTCGTAGGAACAAACATTTGTGGATTTAAACTAAATGTGTATTTTAAAGAAATATATCAATATTTATTTTTATTTTCATTATTAACAATTAACTTCTACCATGAAATTTCAAACAACAAATTTTTTTGTTTTATTAAAAGAATGGTTGGGGCAGGCAACAAAGTGAATGGTGTACTTAAAGTAAAATAAAATAAAATAAATAAATAAAAAGTTGTCGTCGCAAGCAAAAATCTATCTAAAAAGCTAAGATGGCAGTTCAAAATGCTGTTCCTGTACTGAATTTTATGTTACCAAGTGAAACATGGAACTGGTAATTTAAATAAATGTAAATTTTTGATTCAGAAATTTAGAAATTAAAAAAACACATTCGGATGCTGATAAAAGTTGGACGTATTTACAAAAAATCTGCATTTCCCTGGCAGCCTTAACTTGCAGCCTCTGTCTGCCCCCCCCCCCACCCCTACCCCTCTGAGCTGGAGGCCCTGCCGCATATTTTCGTACCTCCAATTTTCCGACCGCAAAAACGCTCACCAAATGCAATTCAAATCGCCGTTTACATTGGTTCTGTGGACAGACGGGCTGCTGGACCGGCGATATTGTTAGCGGGAACTACCTCCCAATCATACCCCTATTCAAAATACACATGTACGAGAATGTATTTTGTAAAATTTGATTTTAATATGACAAAGAAAGTTTAGACCAATAATAATCTTACTAAAAACTTTAGCGTATTTTCACATGAACACTGAAACACTTTTCTGATTTAAACAGTGTCAATTATAATAGTATTTATTAACTTTATTAAGATTTAATTCACAAATTTAACTAGTTTTTGAAAATACTTTCTTGTATTCTGGGTTTTATCGCAAAATTGTTTTCAACAATGTATTGGGGCACGTCAATTACCTTTATTGCCGTATTGTGTTCCTGTAACTCTTGCATATAAACAACGACACGCTGATTTTCGCTACATTTGATAATGCCTTAAACAGGCAAAACATGACATTTATATAAAATTAAATTAAACTTCTATAAAACATATGTTTTCATTTGTATTACTTATTTAATATGGAGTTTAACATCATTATCCAAGAAACAATAAATCAATTAGAGTAAATTAAAATATTAGATAATATACACGTATTTAAAATGAATGAAAACGTCTGTTTAAATTTTTTAAATATATTTTTAGGGAAAAACATGTTTTCCTTGCTTCAGACATTATAATTTTATAAAAAAAATGGATGATATATAGAGCGTCATTTTAATGAATTACTCATCTTAAGGGTGCTATAGAAATTGCTCATTTTTACTTAATTAAAACTAAATAAATTTACTAATAGGGCTGCACCTGACACAGTCGATCAACATTTACATCAGGACAGGATAATTTGAAAAAGTGCGTTTTTAGTCTTGATCTAAACTCTGGTGGATTATCAATACCCTTGAGGTCTACAGAAATATTGTTCTAGGCTGAAGGATGTGATACAGCGAAGGATCAGTCTCAAAAATTAGTGCATTAACAAGGCGAATAGTGTAATTCTCTTTAAATAGAATAAAACTATTAAAACACACACTTTTTATTTTATTAAATATGGGGTTATCACTAAACAAGAAAGACTTATTTACACTTGATTCAGTATGTTTGTTCAGTATGGAAAATCATTTTATAAAGTACATTTTTTTCGGATAATCCAATGATTTTATTGAAATCTTAAAGATAATTCATTCTAAATAATAATAAAAAAAACAACAATGTTTCTCTACTACTTCCATTTTTGTATTTATTTTTACGCCGACCATTTCACCAGGCTGGCTGGAATCAACAGACAGGCATTACATTTTTTTCTACTTACTTAATTAGAATTAATATTGGTTGGGCTGGTTCCTTTTACTATATTAGTGAATTAAATTGATGCTACGGCTTACATTTGAGTTTGAAATGAGTAATTTATCTAATGTTTAATTTTATGCTAAACTTTTATTGTTCTGTAATAAAATAATAGTCTTACCCATTAAATAAGTACAGGAAATGTAATCAATAATTATCTCAGATCACGCTGACCTTCGAAAAATACTAATTTGTCGAAACGTGTAAAGCATTATCACATACTCGTACGAATGTTTCAAAACTTATTATTTTAAATGTCGTGCGCACACAATATGAAAACACAAATGCAGTGCCTGCTTACAAGCAAATAAAAGTTCCAAGCACCCAATATGTTAACAAGTATGTTAACGTTCATTTAACTATTATATATTGCAATCTTGATGTTGATTCGGCTACCATTCCGCGATAACTAGTTTATTGTTTCACTCGCAAAGGCCATTAGAGACCCGCGCCCGATAACAAGAATACTATAATTCTGCTTCTGAGAAACTCCACATCTTTGCTTCATCGCGCTTCTTCGTACGGTAGATTAGAATTCAAGGTAATTTAGGACTTAAAAAGAGAACTTCAAAAGAAGACTTCCGACCACCCAATAGGGCAGTCAGTATTGCGACTTCTAACCGACACGAGTCTACGCTATCAAGTCTACGTACGAGAAACCTCCGACCTTCCTACCGAGTTACACAACTGTCTGCACTGCTACGCCACGAAGCCTTTGACGAATCTTCGCTCCAGCTGACCGACGCTACTGCCCAGCGAGCCATCATCCTCTACTGCTCACCACCCGGACCCCGCCCCGCTGCTATCGACATCCAGCCACGCTCCATTACGAGTACATAATACTGTAACGTATTATTACTTGTGACCTGCAATAAACGCTGAAACCTCCACCGTCTTTCAACCCTCACCACAAACCCCCAATGATGGTTTAAACATACGTTTTATCTACAATATATAGTATATGAGAGGCGAAAAATACGCACTGTTACATCTGATCTTAAAGGGATCTATCATGAGACGAGGTGTTGGGAGAAGGCAGGTTTCCTGGCTGAGGAACATCCGAAAGTGGACAGGCCTGAGGACCGTGGAGGAGCTGTTCCGAGCTGCCCAGGACGGGGAGGCCTACTCAAGGGTGATAGTCAACGTTAGGGAGACCTGACGGGACCCAGAAAGAATAAGATATAATATATCATAATATTTATATTTTATTTTTGTACTTACTAGGTCGTTTTAACCCAATTACTGTATACAATTTGTTATTTTAGCTATTTTATATATTAGATTCTCATGACATGTGATAAGTAGTTAGTCTATCGCCATCGAAGACATTGTGACAATCACACTGTCATCGCCGGGAGTTGAACCCGGGACCTTCGGTACGACAGTCAGAGCTCTGGCCACTCTGCCTCGAAGTTTGTCAATCATTGAATGTGTTACAGTATGAAAATAAAAATCAGGATTTTTCGGTAAGCAGTAACTAAATAATTAACTGACCGACGTTTTTTCGAAGGGGTAGACAGAGATAATTGAACACCATACTGCTTTGTCCCGACATACCTCTCGATCTTCCTCTACATTTATACATCGTTAAATACACGCTCGTCGTTTTTTTCCTACTTCGAATGTGCCCAATTTTTAGTATTTGATTAATTTGGTCATGACATGCTTTCCTTGATCTTTCACGGCTTCTCTTCCACTCACACTGCTTATATACAACATTTTAGTCTTATTTTCATAGTAATATTCCATATGGCAAAACCATCTTAGGGATTCTTTGTAATTTTACTTGTGTTGCAATCATCTGCTTCACATTTCTTCCCTACTTCAGTTCGGTTATCTCAGTGATCTCATTTCTACTCCATTTATATTATTTTCATCCTTATTTTGCTAACTCCAAGCTTCACTATCATACATAAGGGTCAGCTCTAAAACTCCAAGCAAAGGTTAACAGTTAAAGGTATGCAAAAAAACATAATTCCACTTCTTGATTAAGAGTACCCCACAGTCACGTACCGACAAAGTTCTAAGCGCACGATGCTGCATTTGGAACTCCCAAGTTCTGTTGGTATCCTCCGTGGTTACCAAATTTGAACATCTTTTGACTATAAAGTTTGAATTTTGTTTTATTAAAATGACAAGGGAAGGGACAATTAAATAAAAAAATATTTATTTAAAGAGAGGGGTAAAATAAATGATAATAAAGAAAATACCTTAAATGTAAGCGAAACCGGTCGTTGGCGACATATTGTAAATAGTGGAAGTACAAAAAACATCGTTTTATTTGATTTTAAACGATAAATTGACGACCTTCGTGGCCGAGTGGTAAGTGTATTGACTGCCTTGACTGCATTGACACTCTTGACTGCATTGACACCCCGAAGGTTCCGGGTTCGATTCCCGGCGAGGGCAGAGTGATTGTCACATTGTCATTGGTCTGGTGTAGAATTCACGTGACAATATAATGGCGATAGATTAGCTACCTATCACATGTCACGAGAATCACTATCATAGCTATAATATAATAATACCCTTTACATCGATTTGGTTCATGCTGTCATGATGTAAAGAGCGATTCAACAAAATAATAATAATAATAATAATAATAATAATAAACTAACTTACTAACCACCACGCCGTATCTCCAAAGGAGTAGGCAGAAATAATGGATTGGCACTCTTTTATTACCTGACGTACTTTATTCGCTTCCTCTAACTTCATACATCATCGTGTCATGCACGCACGTCGATTTTTCCAACCACTTACGTGACCGACATTCAATATTTGTTTTATTTGATCATGCCAAATTAAACTCGGTCTTTCTCAATTTCTAGTTCCATTTACATAATTTACCATTCATTATTTCGATGTGTCAAAACCATATATATTTTCCTTCCATTATTTTGTTCAAAACACATTCATTCGCCCTGCATTCATTTCTTATATTTTCATACTGATTCATTTCTACTGCGTTTATTCTACTTTCAATTTTTATTATTCTTCTTTTCCGTATCATCTCCTTTGAGTGATTTCTTGCTTTATTTAGTGTAAATTTTTTCATGTACACAGTTCAATGTAAAAATGTTTGACCCATTTGAAATGCACACCAACCATTTGGTTACGATTTTATCAAAAAACTCCTGCGGTTTTTGTATATCCTTGATAATATAATTGAATAACTAATGTCTGGAATAATTTTCCCTCAGCGATAATTTTTATACGTATTATAAATTATTCGTTAGAATCAAAACACGGATGTCACGAGTAGCTCGATTTCTTGTGTATTTATAAAAAATCTATAATAACGTTGGTTTTGAGTTGATTTTCTATTCATGTAAATAAATAATAAATGATAATTATTAAAATTACACACAGAGGTAAAAAAATTATGAATTATTTATTTTTGTAAAGGTGTTTGTATACCTTTATATGTATACCCTTAATTATAGACGATATTAAAATTATGAAAAAATAAGTAAGATAAATTATGTAGTATTCTTTGTAATATTCATTATATAATAATATGTGAAATCAAATGTGGAACATATTTTTTTGGAAAAAAAAGTTTCTTATTTATTAACCATCACTTTTTGTTGTGGATTCTTATTCGAATATTTTTTTAAGAACATCGTATTTTCACTTTACACAGACATGTTTCGGGTGACAGATACCCTTCCTCGGTGTGAATTTTAACACAGAAATAATAAAATTTACACCAAAGCTCAACGCGTGATTTCAAGCGTTTCCGGAGGTTTCTGAATCAGAAGTTGAACTTGATTTTTTTAACAATTGAAAATATAATTTCTTCTCTATTCGCCATAACTTTGTGTTGCGGATTTATCGAACAATGTTCATGAAAAATTTGTTTAAATATTTAAAACACTGATGTATGGCTTTTGTGTCCGAAACTTGTTTGTTTTTTTTAATTTTATATTTTTAATAAAGTTCGTGTTATACACAAAGTTTTAAAAAACATTGTTCGAAAAAATATTTCTCGTGCATATTTAATTTTATTTTATTCAACTTGTTCTCATAGTCCGTCCGGATTCGAAAGCTTGCTATCATCTTCTGGCATCTACCGCATTCACCATTCATATGCATTATTAAATGTTTTTAATATCATGCCATTCCTCAACATAATAGTGAGTTTTATTTAATATTTATGTTTAGGGGAGTGATCGTTTAATAAAATGAAATCACTCTTCTGTGATGATAACATAAACTGACAAATTTCCTGGCTGCGAAACGTGAGGGAGTGGACCGGCATCCGAAGTATGGAGGAGCTGTTCCGAGCGGCGCAGGACAGGAACAGGTTCGCCGAGGTGATGGCCTATGTTGGGGGAACCCGACAGGGCACATGAAGAAGAAGAAGAAGGGAAGTGACAATATATTTAATAATGCCATTCCAATGCATTATGAAATGTACATTTGATAATGATTTGTAAAGGCGAGACATGTCATTCCCATCAACTGTAATAAAAGTTCTAGAAAACGATTGTTATCATTCGTATTATTTATAAGAATGCTAATATTTGCTGTAGTTTTTCACTATTCACAAAGTCTAAGAACCAAAAGTGTAAGCTCGGGAAATGTGCAGGGCGGAAAATGAATGGGTAATAAGGACATAGTGAAATTTTCTCGCGCACCTTATCTCCCGAGAGCGAGTGCGGGTGCGGGTGCGGGTGCGGGGCGGGGCGGGCGGGCGCCGGCCGCCGAGCGCGGGCCGGATCAGTATGGGACCGTCCGCGTCGCGGTGCAAGTGCCCTGCCTAGTGCCCGCCTCCGGCCGCGTCCGCCGAACTCGAGAGGCATACTTGTCATGCAGTTTCGATGTTTTCACTACCCTCGCCCCTCGCCCCTCGCCCCTCGCTCACGCTAGTTCACGGCGAGTGTCATGCTACCATGCTACACACTTTTGGCAAATAAGTTTTTTTTTCGTGTGTTTTGTTAAATTTTTGTGTTACGAAAGTTAATTATAAATAAGTTTTAAACCAAATTGATAAGTAAAACTGTGAATACTGTGGAAAACTTAAAGGAACAAATTAAATTCTTTTACATTTTAAAACTGAATTGGTAAGTTAAATATTATATACGACTAGTTTTTGTTTATTAACATTGAATTGTTATTTTATTTATTATACAATTGAATACTAAAGATATACCTAAAACAATATTGAAAATGCGAACTTTTAATAACCAAACGTATGTACATATATTGAAATCTAAGCAACTGTTTTTTATGATTATTTTTGTAATAAAATAATTTTATATTAGTCACTAAGAAAATCTCTTAAATATTAAGATATGCTTTCAGTTATAAATTCAGATTTACATTCGCTAATTCACATCTGACAATAGAAAACACCTGTTTCCAAAACATATGTTTAAAACGGTGTCCTTATTGTCTTATGCCCTTATACGCAAGTTAAAAATATTATCATTTTAATTACTATTAGAAGGTCGTTGAAAATTTTATTATTTTTATAAATGATTTAAAACTGAGTTTTGATTATAAAAATCTAATCTGAAAATTGTTGATGTATTACAATATTAACATATTAAAAAATTACGTATTTATAAATGCATAAACTATTACTTTTCTTCTTCTATTCTTTACAGAAACCATTTTTTTTTAAACTAAGTGGCATTAGAAATAATTCAATCGGGAATTTAACTTTAATAACCTGCAAAGTGAACATGTTTGTACATAATGTAATATTACTAAAAGTATTGTTTTAAAGAAATGTAGTGGAAATTCCGTCAATAAATATTTTGTCTCCATAAAATGTATTTTCAATACTTTGTATTCAGATATTAGAATCTGAAATCATTAGTCGTCGATACCGTTTTCCACAAAACATCAATTAAATAAAAAAAGGTCACAAAACGATCCTAAATATCAAATTATTCAATAAGATCTACTGTTGATAGCATATTTGTATCACGTAGTATATTTACCAAAATACATATAAAATGACAAGTAAAGGAATTAGAAAATTGGCTTCTTCCAATTGTTGTATTATTGCGAGACATTTTTCTAAAATAAATCAGTTTAAAAATACGTTTTTTAAACCTTCGCGGATTTTAATTACTAATTATCTACTGTTTGCTTATGATAAAAAATAAATTAACTAATTTACTGAAAGCGATAATATTAAAATAAGAAAAGCTTAAGCATAATATTACAAATTAATTAAATATTACAATATGAAATATTGTTTTATTTTCCATGAAAACTAAACGGAGCAATCCGCACCAAACTTTATCGAACTAGAGGGAGTCGGAAAAAATTACGTTCGTGCATGATATGATGTGTGAATGGTGAGAATTCGACAGAAGTATGTCAGGGAAGAACAGTGTGGCTGATGGTTAGTTTGTTATATAACCAATATACAATAATACCTATGAATAAAGTTTTGAGATCATAATTCATAATATTTAAATTGAAATGAAAAATCCTTAATTTTGTATTTTGTATTTGTAACATTTCTATTCTCCTGTTTATACTCGTAAACGTTGCCTTAGGGTGATAATGCCGGAATATTTGTACTCATAATTGCTTTTATGTGGATATGAACAGAACTGAATCTGTGCTTATTTAAAATGAAAATGGTCCCAAAAAAATTTGTTTTTAATACGAGTATGTTGTGCGAATTTCATCATAATATGATATTTTTGACTCGTTTTTGAATAACATGTAACTCTCTTTTTTCCACATTTGGGTTTATTTTTCTCGGCATCTTGAAAGATTTTACACCTTCATTATAAACTAGTTTATTCCTTTTGATTATGAAAATGTAAAACTTTAAAATATGCCGAGAAAAATAGAAAAAATATAGTTTAATTCATAAATAAATCGTCAAAAAAATATCATATTTTGATGAAATTCGTACAATTTATAGAGTAAGTTAAAAGTGGAAAAAATGGCATTTTATAATTCATGGTAAAATTTGTGATACTAGAATTCTACACTGTAGTCTTAAGTTTGTAAACAATTGATAATTTGGGGATTTAGAACATTTTTGATTCATTCGTTTAATGCTTTTAATTTAGCTTAAGACATTTTTTTTTCATTTCACTGACAAAGAACTTATAGCTTCAGGATACCGTTAGGATTACCGATGAGTTAAGCGATGTGTATCCCGTTATTCCCAATAATATTATATTAACTTGTTTTATACTAATAATTATAAACAAAAAATTGCGGTCTCTTTAATGTAATAAACATAATTCCTAATTCTTGACAAAAGCCATACAGTATTTTACAAAATGTTATCGAATGATCCTTAATTTAACATAATCACGTCATGACTGCATAGGAATGGGCGTTAATCACAAATGTTTCCGATAACAACTCGCTAGGTAGGTACAATTTTCATTAGTATTATATTGTTTTGATCATATATCTATAAACTAGTATTATTATACATACAAATGTATGCATTGATTAACGATAAAAAATAACATATGCTCTTTCTTCGCGGTTTCATTTTTTTTAATTACCGTCAATAATTGATGCGTCATTTAAAATACCAAGAATATTAACTGATTTGAATAAAAAAAAAATTGTATAATCACATTATTGTTTTTATAAAAAAATATGTTAATCAGATGTATTTATAAAATGAATATAACTGGTTTATTGTTTCTATAACAGTGATATAATACTCCATATAAACTAATAATAGGTAACAATAATTCATATTATTATGTGATAAAATATATATTTTTTTAATTATGACGCAGCAAGACGAAACATATTATTCCAATAAAATATGAAGAAACTTGTAGAAAACAAACGTTTTCATTCGTAATTACGTGAGTAATCGAATATTTATTTGTATTGTTTTGCATTAATACTGCTGTTTATTTATTAATAGTAATTAATAAAATTAATTATTAATTCGTATGAAAACGATTTTTATTATATTATAATTTATGTGAATGAAATATTTCGCCCGTCTAAAACAATATCAAATGACATTTGATAATCCCTTAGACAGGCGAAAGATGGCATTTACAGAAGTTATAATAAACCTTCTAGAAAACGTATGTTTTCATTTGTATTTTTTATTTAATATGGAGTTTTATTCAACTTTTCAAGAAACAATCAATTAGATACATTCAATTTCAGACTAGCCCTTAACGGGATATAACACGGTATCTGATTTAACCACATTTATCCATCGCTGTATTTTTTAATTCCATATCTCAATATTGAGCAAAATTATAGTGGTTCTCTACAAATGTCCAATTTAATTACATTTATATTACATATATCGTTTGATCATGATCATCACCCAAAAAATAATCTACTGGTTTAAAAATTGGATCCGAAAACTGATCTCATGACACACATCTAGTGTGCAGCGGGAATTTAGAGGCATTACCCAACACCCCTTATAACGAACATCTTGAGATCCGGTCGCCTGGCTTACAGTGAAGGCCTAAACAGTGTTTAATAGATAATAGTTTAACTCATCTGTCATCGACTCCTAACAGCAAAAGACGTAATATCTAAGAGCTTTAAATAACATTATCAAAAGAGTAAAAATCAACATTATAATTCACTAATTAGACATATTATACATTAAAAAATATTATGAATTATTTGATCAAAAGATAACTTAACCTGTTTTTTTTGTAAAATATATATATTATATACGAGTATACAATTTTTTTATTCACATTTCAAGATAAACTTTTATTTTTTCTAGGATTTATTTACTTTAGAGAGGGGGATTATAATATAGCTCGCGTTATTAGATCTGCCCATTTTCCTTTTGCATACGATGATACTTCAAAACGAAAGTAACATTTTTTCCTGTAATGTCACTAAAGAAATTGGACGAAGTCTATTTTCAATACCATAATTTCCGGTCATAATTATTAAAAAGAAAATCATTGTTAAAAATACATGTTCTAATATTTTATTCATATCCTACTCGTTACGTATGATGAAAACTCTATATTTTTTGCCATTTACAACACATTACTTCTAAAAATAAATAGCCCTAAAGTCGTAAAATATGATATCAAAATATGTTCCAAAAAGTATTATGTTAACTAAAAAAAACTAACTTACCATCACGCCGTCTCCCCGAAAGGGTAGACAGAAATAATGGACTGTCACACTTTAACCGAACTTCTCTTTTTGCCCCGCGGGAGACGCGGTGTGATGGGTTGCTTACCTCATCGTCACCAATAAGCATCTTCCGCGCACAATTCGATTGTCCAACATCCACAAAATATTGTATTTTCCAGATTTTTTGCAAAACCAATATATTTTTTTCGGGTTTTCGTCTTGACCAACTTGTTTTCCGCGAGAAACGTTGCTGTGCCCGTTGGAAAATTTTAATATTATTATATTATTTCATTTTATCTAGTTTTCACTAATCAAAACCAATTTTCCAACTATGTATCTTGGCTGGATGCCTATCGGATTAAATAAGCTATTTTCCGCCTAGAACTATAACCACCAAACGATTTCTATATCAAGTAATCTACTTATGAATTCTAATTATTTTAATATTTTCAGTAGTTTCACCAAATAAAAATATATCTTATTATTACCTACAATATTTTGAGAATTTATAATAGTTTACATAATAAATATAACGAAATGTTTTTCAAGTTATACATTTCAAATTCGTAGTGTTCTTAAAACTACCTACGTGAAATGTGTCAACGATGATGATATAAAGAACAGACGCTTGGAATCTATTTCAGAGAACATGGGTTCAATTTTTAAAAAATCGCTCTTACCTTATTTATAATAATTTGTTTGAATATCTGTTCACATTGTGTATGGTTAAAATTAATATTCTAATGAAATCGATTTAAAAATGTGATGATTTCTATGCGATATTAATTTCCAACATATTTTTATTATTCTTCTTCCTCTTTGTCTAGGTTATATAGCGCCCTTGTAATGAGTTACTTATGAAAACAGTACCAAAAAAATTGTTTAATTATGATAACAATACTTTTATTACCTGTTTGTGAGTGTGGGCTCTCCTGTGATGATGACGTCCAACTGTCCATCCGTTTTTGGCGACCTTCCTGGTAATCTCCCGCTGCTCGGATTTTGGTTCTCCCGCTGTCAACAATCGCTATACCGACAACAAAATGCGGACCTCTTGACCTGGAAAAATGTTATAAACTTTATTTAAATTATTGCAGACAAATATTATTATGGATAAAAATGGAAAGAGCTTGTTGCGTGTTCCGAAAATCCAACTATAATTGGTCAATCGACGTATTTGACGTCATACATTTTACGCATGCAGCATTCATTGAACTAATAATATATAAAGGTACATTATCGAAAGACTTACAAGCGCTGTGAAAACAATAGCACCACGTGTTTTATTTTCTCCCGCTATCAATGTCTCGAGAGAGAATTTCTCGGCAACCTTATCGGCTGACCTGCACCGACAGCTGCCGCTGCACGCACCGCGGCCCGGTGGAATATAATATACGAGTATACAGGTAATACGGAATAGAGCGGAATATGTGTGCACTTGTACTCGTACGTAGCTCTGACCACTTCTGTTCAATCAATGGATTGGCTCATTTAGCCTATTGGAGCTAATTCAATACCTGATGTAAAACGCAAGCGTCAGGCATTGGTATACTCGTATATCGCAGTTTACTCATTACTTTTATGTACTTAAACTTGATTTTAATCGTATAAGTAAATTGTCGAGGCTACCTTATCTCATTTCATTTGATTAAAACACAATTTAATATTGATGCTAACGTTTGTTTTTTAATTTGTTGTTTGAGATTTGATTTGCACCAAAGTGTAACAGTTTTGCTGATTCTTGGCTTACCATTTGAATCTTTTTAATTTTATAGTTTCCCGCTGATCCCACGTGTTTTATTATGGGAATCATCGAAAGTTTTCTATATATTTTCATTTTCTTTTTGTGAATTCACATTTGAATATATGTTTTTTGAAATTGTATTTTATTTATTTACGGTCCACATGTTTTTTTATATATTTATATATATTATACAACATATTTCCACAAAGAAATGAAAAAAATCTCATTTATATAAAAAAGAATATGTCTAATTACAACAACAACAAATCCGCCGTTTCTCCGAAAGAGGGGGGGAAAATAATGGATCGCCGCACTTCTCTATCCACCTTTCTAGCTTACTTCTAATTTATAAAGCGAGTCATACACACACGTCGATTCTTCCGACTTTTAACATGGCCGACCTACAAAATTTAACTAATTTTGTCATGCCATGATTTTCTCGGTCTTCTTCTAGTCCATTCTCCATTCACATCGTTAACGTATACTTTTTCGAACCAACGCAGCAATCCTTTCAAAATGTTGTTCTTAATATTTTGTTTTTGTCGTACATCGTTTTACTACACATTGGTAGAAGGGATCTCATTTCTACCGCATCTCTCTTACTTCTTTTACCAGTTCACTTCCTAACGTGAGGTAGGGAAAAATATAAACAATTTTAAGTTAACGATTCACTATCATCTTAGCATTTTTTTAAATATGTCTATCTGATTCGATTATTAGATTCAAATAACGATTCCGTATATACTCGTATATAACATACCTTTCACTTTCTATTTATTGTTTCTTGAACAATGATGTGTAACTCTATATTAAATAATTAATACGAATGAAAACTTTCACCCATTTAAACGATTTGATTGACATTTGATAATATCTTGGAAGGGCAAAACATGTCATTCCCATAAAATATAATAAAACTTCTAGAAAACTGACGTTTTCAGTCGTATTAATTACTTATACTTTCTTGCCACAACGATATAATCTTTTTGGAAAGGGGTTCAAGTATTATTTTTGATTGAATAACTCCTTGATAATAAACGTCAATATTAACTATTACAAAATTTGATCTAAATGTCACGTTTAATGTTATTTAGCGAATTGATAATCATGAATATACTAAACTTTTCCCGGCAGATTTTATTAATAAAGATTCATTATTTCCTTATTCTCTTTTTCAACATTTACTGATTTACTGCAGACTAAAGTCCAGCAAAACAAATTAATAAGAGAAATACAATATCCGACATTATTCATGGTTCCATCATTTGTGTAATTTTTTTTAAATCGAATTAATTTAATTTAATTTATTTATTAAGAATTATTCCGGAACACCAAAGATACTAATTTGAGATACATTATATAATAAATTATATTTAAATACTAAAGAGAGGTACATGAGGAATTAATAAAATGAATATACAATTATAATAAAGAATGTGATTTCATCAGGTGAGCTGCACTATCACAAAATACGTCAAAATATTTCAAATATAAGAGAATAGTCAGGTATGAGCAGAGTTAAGAATCTCTGCGGGGAAAGAAGTGGCACAGGGCAGAGATGTATTCGCTACATTGATCAGTTGCACCAGAAGTAGAAGAAGATATATCATACCTGTATATTATCTAACTATCAAATAAACCATCGCGCCGTTTCCTCGGAGGGGTAGGCAGGGAGAATGAACCATACTGTTCTATCCTGACATAACTCTCTCGCCTTATATATTAATATTTGGAGTGATGATTTTGATATGCGTAGTATATACTTAATTTCTAAGTTATTTCCTTGACACAGTTTTTTGACACTGAACAAAAAAAGGTTTTCATTGTCTAAATATAGAACGACAAACAAATATTGTATTCAGACGAAAACTAATGGTTTTGTTTTGAGAAAAATACAACGTTTTATATTTTATGCCCTAGCTTTTAAACGCGTTAACAGTGGATGACTACTACGTTTACAACAACTCATTTGAATACTACGGAAAAGCAAAATTTAAATATTGTTAAGAACATTTATTGAAAAATTGTATACGAGAATATCACTAAAAATAATCAAGTCAAATCAAATCAATTTAATATCTCACTGACATTACAATATTTATTATATTTTTTAAAACATCTTTTGATCACAGGTAAAATATAATATATACAATTTAATACCAGAAATCATGAAATATGGCTCGACATTAGGAATACAAGATACTAAGTCAAGAGTATTTGTTTTCTGAACGTACTCGTACATTCACTAATATGAAATACGTCGATCTCCGAGAAGACCGCGTTCAGCGGACTAAGTACTTTTTCCACCGGTGTCACCAGAGGCAGGTTGGTTCTGGTGGCCGGTAGGTAAAACAATCTATGCTGTCGATGTCGGAGAACTCTCTCAGGGACAAAAAGGCCAATATCCTACAGCACCGAGTTCTCGAAATTATTTTTACATGATGAATGCGCATGGTCAGGATTAGAATAGAGCAGCGGTTATTGAGAGTGATGCGCGAGAGTTAGTTTGACAAATGGACGAGTAGGTACAGAGCGAGCTAATTATCTCTGCGGCTGTAGAGGCTCCGAGGCAGAGGCAGAGGCTGTGTACATAGCGCTGTGCCCGCACTCCGCGCAGGCGCGAGAGACACTTGTTCAAATAAAGAAGTCTTGTCTGTAAAGAGTATCAGCCCGCGGCACGCCTTGCAAGAAAAACAGATAATCAAAAATAAATAACACCTATTTATTTATTTAAATTCATCCGCTCCCCGCATTTAAATTAAATTATAATTAATTTCTAGCCCGCCTTCGCATCTTCATTAGCGCACTTCGCCGAAACCTGTCACGGCAGTTCACTCTTCAAACTAATTTACTGTTTTATCAACTTATTAGAAGCTAATCAACTTCGTGCTCTTTAATAATGTTTCACATTAAAACCTCCACTTTATATCAAAGAATCAAAGTTCTATATATTTAGTCAGTTGGTCAAGTAAAAGTAGAAGACCAGCCTTCATACAAAATATGTTTATTTTTAACTAGCTCATAAGACGAAGCATTTCCTACAGCGCCCTTGAGATGATTAATTTATAAAAATGGCGCTCTCTAAATCATTCAACATCATCAATAACAAACCATCACGCCGTTTCCCCGGAAAAGTGAGCAGAAAGAAAGGACAGACACACTTATCTTTCCTGGCATACACACGTCGATTATTCCGACTTCTAGCATGGCTGACATTTAAAATTTGATTAATTCGATCATGCCATGTTTTCCTCGATCATCTTCGACTCCTTACTCCATTTACATCGTTATTTTATCCATGCTTTATATGTATCCAAACCAGCGCAGTGATCCCTTCATATTTTTTTCGCAATACTTTCTTCCGCTGTACATTCCTTTCTGAAATCAGAATTCAAAATTCTGTCATACATCGTCTTACCACACATACGTCTAAGGGATCTCAACCATCTCATCTCTACCTCATTCATACATAGTAGCATGCATATTCATCGATTTCTCCGATGTCGAATGTGCCCGTCTTTTAATAATTTCTAAATGAGGTCATGCCATGATCTCTCTCAGCCGTCCTCGGCTTATTTTTCCACTCACACTGATTGTATACAATCTTTTCGTGTATTATCTTATAAGAAATTTTTTTTCTACTACGTGTATTCTACTTTCATTCTTTTTTTCCCAGTTCTATGCTTTACTTAGTTCTTAAATGATATTTATACTTCCACATGTTTTATGTTTTAAATTTAATTATGGCATCGAAACAAGAGCTGACATAGTCCACACTAAATCACTTCTCACAGAGATTAAATCCTCCAGAAAAGTAACAACAGGACTCTACGCAACGAAATAAGAAACATCACGATCAGAGAAACGTGTCATCATCCAAGATATTATCAGATGGAGGAGACAAAGAAGGTATCGGAGAAACCAAAGATTACCATACATTGCCTTATCAAACCAGAGAGAAGAAGGATTCTTGGAAAATCTGGGAAACCCTGCACAAATAGGCCGTTGCGGTCTCCAACTAATGTAAAAAGAAGAAGAAATGAAATATAAGTGTGAAAACTGTGTTTCAAATGTAAAACATTTAAAAATATTGAAATGTTTTGGCGAAATACAGCTTAAAAACTTTTTGAGATTTAACCTCAAATCGTAGGAACTAATAGTAACCAGATATTGAGATGTTTTTATTAGGACAGGATCCGTTCTACTTTTCGTGGATTATTAATAATATCGCCTCAGATTCCAGATGTAAGAAAGTATAATTTGGGAAACACGTTCAGGTTATTTTAACGCCGGGGACATAATCATTCGATGACATGTTCTAAAATGCGGTCAAACGTCTTCCCGCTTCGTGCGCCGCTGTTTCAGATGTCAGAAAAAGTATTTCGTGACAAATGCAAAGGAATATTTCTCCGCTGTTCCCGGGGAGAGGAAAATGTAAGCCAAATAAATCGCAGCGCTCTGTAGAGGCATGTTTACTCCAACACGACCCGAGAACTTGTCCTTTGCAGTACACGAGGCCGCATCGGCAAATGTTCTTCCGAGAACGAAGACACGGAAAATCGTTTGTTTATTTTTTAATAGAAGCTCTCGCGCTTAGAGTCAAATTGATTTACCATTATTATTTAAAGCATTATGTTTTGTGGTTATCTAATTCTGTAATCTTCTAATTCCGATACTAATGATTGCCATCTCACTTACTAACCATCACAGCGTCTCCCCGAAGATGTAAGCAAAAGAAAAGGCAAACTACACTATTCTATCCTGATCTACTTATCCTGCTTCCTCATTGTGTATCGTATCATGCACGCACGTCGGCTTCTCACGTGGCCGACATTTAATATTTGATTAATTTGATCGTTTGACATTTGTCTCTGTGTTCCTCTTCCGATAATGCCGTTTCAATTATTTCCTTTACCATTTTTTTTTCATTCATTTTCTCCATGGGTCCAAAATATTTTAATGATCCTTTCCTTATTTTGTTCATAACATTTTCAATCGCAATATTTGCAATTGACATCATATGTAATATTTATTTACCATATATTTGTCTAAGAAATCTCATTTTTATTTTTACCCTGATGCTTCACTTCCAAGTTATTAAATATTGATGGTATTTTACGTATCGCCTTCCAAGGGCGCGGACATTTGATTATTTATCTTCATGATCAAAACTTTTTCATCAATATTTTGAATTACTCCCATACAAAAACAAATGGTTTTTAATTTTATAAAATGCACTTTTCAATATCATGTACAGAAAAATCGAGTTAAATCGAACGGGTAGGTAGAAATAATGGACCGCCACACTGTTCTTTCCTGACATACATCGTGTCATGCACGCACGTCGATTTCTCCGGCCCCTCACGTGGCCGACATTCAATGTTTTATTTATTTGGTAGTGACAAATTTTTCTCGGTTTCCTCCATTTCAAGTTCCGTTTACATTATTAACATGTACTTATTTTACAATTCTTACTTCATTCATTCTTTCTATGAGTTCAAACCATCTTAAGGATTATTTCACGTTCACCATATTAATGATTATTGCACGGACTCTCTATTTCTGCCGGCGACATGGTACAACAGTGAAGTACCTTAGCAGACACAACTCATATCACATTCATTACCCTGAAGATGGAGACTCCAACGATCTCCGAAACGTCGGTCGAGAAGGAGACATCACACGGTGTTACCCAAAAACACACCAAACACATTATTTTGTTCGTAACAATTTCATTTCCACTGCAATCATTCCTTATATTTTCATTTGACACTCGATCGTACATAAAATAACTCTAGTTCCGATTTGTTTTTGTATCATCACCATAATATCTGATGAAGGCGCAATCGGTACTGAAACCGGTTATAAATAGAAATAGAAAAGCACATATAATATAACGTTAGGCAAGGTACGACAAGAGCACGGGGAAGTGATAATGAAATCTGAAATAGTTACATTAACGATGTGCTTATTTCTGGGGCTCAGCCTTGAATTCGCTTTTTCGATGCGGCCCCTCGCGCATTATCCCGCACTTACTCGTATAACCCGCTTACGTTTGTAATCAAATCATTTTCTTCTCCACCTATTCATATCGGGCTTCTTATTTTAACCTAGTGCAGGAAAGTCAAAATTAAATACCGAAATGATTCAAAATTTCTTATCCGTTTGTTGTATTCACGTATAATTAGTACATAATGCAAACAAGTTTAAAATTTCAAAACTGTTATTATTTTGATAACAGCAGTAATTTTCTCAGAACCTGCAAAAAATAACGATGTACTACTGTTAAGTATTGGAGTTGTCATATTCTCCAGGCAATATAATTATTTGTTTTTGAAAGTATACAAATACTTGTAGACAAATACTGGATTTTACCCATTGCGGGTCAATTATTTTTAAGGATTAATTGTATCTCAATAAAGACGAAGCTTAACCCAACCAATGACAGGTCATAAGTCATCTAAACGCCTCGACCACCATATTCTGTTTCCAAAAAACAATTTACATGTTCGTCTCTATTCAGAGACAATTAATCCTTAAATATAATTATTATTTAATGAAAAATTCACGAAGATGGTTTGGAAAAATTGTAATAATGAATGAAAAAATAATGGTAAGAAAAGTATTGGTCAAGATCGTGGAAAACGTGGCACGATCGAATAAATCAACTATTGAATGTCAGTCACATGAGGGTTTCGAGAAATCGACGTGCTTGCATGATGCAATGTACGAATCTTAAGGAATCAAGAGAAGTATGACAGGAAATAACAGTGTGCTTCTGCCTGCCCCTTCAGTGAGACAGCATGATGGTAAATTAATTAGTTTTTAGTCATCATTTATATTCGATTCTTTTAGATATTATCCACCTTCGGAAATTATATACCCGAAAATCCGCTCGATTTCCAGTTTAAAGTATACCTGTACAATACAAAAAAAACCGTCACGCCGCTTCCGCCTTAGGGTAAGCAGAGATAATAGACCGCCACACTTACCCCTAACGCCTATCTAGATTTATCCATATTCATACAGCGAGTCATTCACGCACGTCCATTCTTCTGACTTGTGACAGGGCCTACTTTCAAGCATACCTGTATCTTACCATACGTGTCTATCCAAGTCATTTTTTCTTGATATTATACATCTGATGATTTAATTATAAAATAAAACGATCGCTTATACCGCCCAGCCAAAGTATAAGTAAGATAAGTAGTAAGAATGAAAGATACAGAAGTGATCGCTGCAGTGCCCCGAACCTGCCTAGCGGTACATAAAGATAGGCCTACTGAACTACCGATCTACTACAGATCACGTTTTGGCCTTGAACTGAACATACTCTAAATACGAAAACAGTTGTAAATAAAAATTATTATACACGAATCTAAAATAAGAAATATACATTACAGCTTCCGCGTGAAAATTGAGTTTTTTTATCACTAACATATATATTTTTATCGTATTTCATATGCGAACGTTAAAATTGATGTAGCATTTAGAATGGCTTATTGATTTGGCATAAAACTTAACCTGTGACGTGACCTACATTTGTACTACCAAATAGATCCGCGAGCTTTTTTAACCCTTAATTGGGCGCTAGGAAACCGTTAAAGTAATATAATATTGTTTTTAACCGATAGGTATAATAATACACAATGATGTAAAACTCTATATTCAATCATTCTTCTTCTGATTACAATCCTGCGAATCGGTATGTATTAAGCCTCACTCGTTCTCTCCATTCAGTCCTGTCTCCAGGCAGTACTCTTATCTCTATGTAGTTGCCACAGCGCATGTCCTTTATAACCTGGTCCATATAGGCGTCCCTTGGACGGCCTATGCAATTTCTGATCTCAACCATTCCCTCTGCAATAGTCATCAGCAGGCCAGGATGCCTGATGTTATAGCCTATCTAGTTTTCTCGTTGCTGGTAAATCCTTTTATTTCCATTATCAAATTAATGACCTAAATATCCATTATCCTATCCTGTTCCGAAAGTCCAAATTTCCATTATCAAATGACATTTAATAATGCATTAGAAAGGCAAATTATTATAAAGCTTCTAGAATATAGACGTTTTCATTCGTATTAATTGTGTTAAATTATTCTTCAACGCACCAGAATTATTATTCTCTTCATTCCATCTAAAAACCAGATAAATTTATTAATATATTATAATATTTTGTAGCCTGTGGATATATCAAGAGGAACATGGATAATATCAAGCAGGAAATATTATTATTCGCTCTAATTAATGATTAAATGAAATATTTCGAGCTTTAATGGCTTTGTTAATCTGTTGTTATGGCTTTCAGTTAAATCTTTATTCGAGTGGTTAATTTATCTACACAAGGGTTCTTTTACCTTTTATACCGTTAGAACCTTCCTGACTTGTGCTATTTCTGAAAGAATCCTCGTTATTTGAGAGAAAATATTTGTTATTTACAATTATTAAAAGTTATTTTTCACCCGTATTGTAAAGTTAAATTGACTTATTTTTCTTCTTAACCCTAGAAGCATTATCTATATAAGAGGTACACAAAGCCTAAACATACGTCTCAGAGACGTACACATATAAATGACACTCTGTAGGCAAAAATATACCTACTTTAGGTAAATTCTTTTAAGGAAATGTAGGTTAGGAAATAAACTAACAATAAAATCATTGTTATCAACTAAAATACGATCACAGATCTTTATTATAAAGAAACTTAATATTATTGTTAAATTCTCAAACAAAAAAAATGACTTCTGAAAAATCAACTAAAACATATATTTTTTTATATAAACTATTCAGTATTTTTTTTTAAATCTTCTTCTTAGGACACACATTAAACACAATCAGACTTTAAGTGACTAGTAATAATTTAAATGCAGTCTACACACACATCAACTTTATGCTCGCTACATACTGACTTTTGACATTTACGGCACACTAATTTTGACATTTTTTTTGTTTTTGTACGAACAAAATGCGCAATATTTACGTTTTTTGGCTCTGGTTCTTCTGCTTGGTGTTCATTACTTGAATTTGTAGGTTTTATGAGAATTTGACTTATATTGTCTCGTAAAGATCGTTTCAAAGTCGGTGCTTCAATTCTCTTCTCCATCCAAGGCGTGACCAAATCTGTGCTGAGTCGCTTTATAAATTCTCTTCTGTTCAACGGTTTTTTATTGTTCCTGATCATGTTGGCCACAAATTAGAGTATAATTTACAAAGGCCATGTTTAAAATTCCGTAAAATACAGCCATAGGCCATCTATTAGTCTGGCGGCTGCACGATATTGAGGAGCACATTTGGTCGAATGAGTCTACCCCTCCTTTGGTTTGGTTGTAGAACATAATCATGTTAGGTTTGCCACTTGAATCATCAATTACGGGATTTTCATCGCAGGAGGAAAGAGTTAAACCATATTTGCAGGTTTGGGCTTATACGATACCAGTGTCAGGGGGCCATCAAAACAGATCATAGAGCTACCAACAGGCCGAGATCTCGAGTTTTTCAATTGTTCTGGGACTTCTCGTTTATTCGATCGTAAAGTGCCCACTATGGTCAAATTATAAGGTTGTTGTAATAAGTTTTTGGCTAGAGGAACAGATGTAAACCAATTGCCGCAGGTTATGTTTCTGTTCGATCGATGAATAGTCGTCGACAATTTCTTCATATAATATTCGCCAAGTGGCATCCCTCCAGTATTTGTGCTCCTGCCTATATATGGATCAGCGTCAATAATATATTTGGAGGTTGCATCACACATCATCGAAAATTTGATGCCGTATTTATCCGGCTTGTTTGGTTCTGTGGTCTACAATAATCTCGTTATCCTCGACTTCAGAAGCTGAATCTCCCAAAGATAAATGATCTTCCTCGTTTAAAATTTGCAAAATATCGCCACTGTCTAAGTTATTAAACCGTGACATATTGTTATCTAAAAAAAACGACAAAGAAAGATATAAAATACACGAAAAATGAACAAAAGTTAAATCGTATAAACTTGTACAAAGTTACACAAAGCCTAAACATACGTCTCGCAGGCGTGCAGTACCTCAATAAGTCAAAAATGGCGGGACATACCTTAGCGACACAGGGACCTTCCGCTAGTTCCTATCGGCCACTGAGTTGGCTAAAAAGCACGTGGAGCTAGCTTCAACCGTTAAAAAGAGACAAAGAATTTTCGAATACGTGTACGCCTCGGAGGCGTAGATTAGGCTTTTAGGGTTAAACTAGATCCAAAATAATCAATAGAAACAAGTATATATAAAAAACCATTAAAACAAGCAGCAACTCATTAATAATTATTTAAAATGTCTCAACTACGGTCATCGTTTCTTAAAGATCATTTAAGTGAATGATGTTTTTTCGAAGAACTCAAGAGTGTCTCATAGAACCCATTCCAAAGCAACCTGATTTTCACTATTGTTTTTCTTTGTAACATTAGCTCCATGCCCTGTTTTATCTCACAAAATCTTATTAAACTACATATTCGGTCATTTTTTTTTAAATCTAATAATATTTTAAATCAGATACATTATTCTACTTCAGATTTTTTTTTAGTTTGTATGAAATGTATAACCTGCATCGCTCAGGGTGCACTAGACGGGTCCCCTATGGGGGGAAAGAGAAAGCGAGGCAGACCTAGAGCCACCTGGAGAAGAACCCTGCAGGACGAGGACCTTAAGGCAGCAGGCCTCACTTGGGATGATGTTAGGCATCAGGCATGCGATAGAGTCGGGTGGAGAAGGTTCCTTGAGGCCCTATGCACCACGGAGGTGTGACAGGACAAAAATAATAAGAAGAAGAAGATTATAAAACGTATAAGGAGTTTATAAATCATATTTAGATACTAAATTAGAACACTATTATAGCATCACAATTTATCTAATTGATTTCTATGAAATTGTCGCGATAGTCGTTTCGGTAACCTATGTTGGCATCATCAAGCAGTACAACCAATAATTCAAAGGGATTTAATAAATGAATTGTGATGTTATACAAGTGCTATATTATAAATTTAACAGTTAATAACGTTAATGTAACGTAGTGTTTCCGCCAAAACAATGGATTACCTAATTAGATATTTTATTAATTATACGTAATTACTTATTTGATCAATCCGAATGCAACCACAGACGGAAGAGCTCATTGAGTCGAATCTATATTAAATTCCACGTTGAATTGCATTTCAACCCTACTCATGATATCGGTTTATCTTTTTAGAAAAAAAATGCACGGTTAGTAAGTTCACATGTGTACATTTTCTTCTATATTTGCCATCACTCTGTGTTGCGGATTCACATTTGAATATTTTTTTTTTGAAATCATTGTACTTTTCAAAAACATGTTTTGACTCACAGACCCCCTTCCTTATTGTTGAATTAGGAATTTTAAAAATCTACACTTAGGAATGACATCTGTGTCTCGAAACATATTTGTAAAAACTGGAATAAATAAATTGTGAAAATAAAATGTTTTAAAAAGTTATTCAAATATACACATGTTAATTTTTATCATATCTCATATCTCATCAGTGTGTTTTTATGGCTATGGGTTTAATTATCCACAATTATATTTTATTAACCAATAGCATACATGTCTACTCATGTAAATTTAACAAGGACGAACGGCAGGTAGGTGGGCGAATATGCCCGCCCACACATGGGCTGTCCGGAATAAAAGTTCAAATCCAAACACATGAAAGCTTATCACCTCAGAACACTGAATTGTAAAACAACGAGAATCACCAGCAAATTGTGTTTTTATAATTAACGATGGACTTAAATATGAAATACTCCATATCACTTCGTGTTGTTGAGGGTGGACTGCGGAGTTATTGTGACTGAAGCATATTAAACTTCAATGGTAACGAGGGGAGATTTCCATTAAAATAATTAAATATCACAAGTTATGTACTCCGGATACTACTGGTACAGCTAGATCGCATCATCCGACGAGACATGATTTCTGTTTCACAGATCGTCAGATCTATTAAAAAAGAAGAAGCAGAAGAATAAGTTATGTACTATCAGTTCATAGGGAATAAATCCGTGAGAATAAGTTTTTTTATCTGAATATATTTAAAAAATCGACAGTAAACCTCAATTAAAATTAAAATTGTGTAGATTCAATCGTCCGTTCAGTATATTTTTATCATCATCATCATGAGCCAATAGTCATCCAGTATTGACTTCCGACTTCCACAACCTTTTATTCTTCGCCACTCTGTACCTTGACCTTCTACCAATTTTTATGTCATCAAACCATTTTGTTTGTGTTCGTTCCGGGTTTCTGTGGCTTGTTCTCGGTCGCCAAGACAGGAAGCGTTTAGCCTGCCAAATTTCACTACAACGAAGCTATTTTGCACGCTATTGACAATTACAACTTTGGTCCTTTTTCGGATCCATTCATTTCGTTTCTGACGTTCAATTTCCTCGTTTCCATTGCCCGCTGGGTCACTCGGCTTTTTCTTTTATTGTATGTTAATTCAATTTTCTGTCTTGACACAATATTTTTTGACAAATACCCCAATGAAGCAAAACTGCCACATTCTTAAAATAAAAATATTATTTTTATTTTTATTTATTTAGTTACTCTGATAAAAGTACAGTTAGCGCGAAACCGGTTGGTAGTTTAAAAAACAAAAATAAGCGATGAAATACCAAATTATATATATTCTTATCATAATCTTAAATATACGAGTATACTTATCATATTAACGTAACAAACCGCTAATTTTGATATCTTTAAAAATTATACTGTTTTTTTCTACAAGCAAATACATATAATTATAAAACGCCAGGAAGCATTTTAAGGCCACTTTAATGAAGTCCTTCATCACTATAAAATTATATTGCAAACAAACAAAATATTTTGATTCTATGAAATAGCGTGAATGAATTATTTCTACATAATTATATTTATTTTTACATAAAAAACATTTTAACTAACGTAATTGTTTATATTATAAAGAATCTCTGAGCTTCTATCGCGATGGAATTATTTAACATAATAATAAAATAAAAAGTTCAAAATATAATTCTGGGTACGCAACATCCATCAACGTTTCCCTCTGAGATTAAAATTTTCTTTTAAATGCAAAATATATTTCAGTTAAATAGATGCGTTGATTATTTATTTAAAATCCGAGTTAATGGAGGAATGGCTTTAGAAAAAAAAACAATATTTAGGAGAATACTTTTTAAGAGCTTTGATGATCAATATTCCTTTTGGGAAAATAATAAAGTGGATTTCCATTGAAGCGTTAATACGAATTTTAAATTTTAAACAAAAATAAGGCGATCCTTGCTGCGAGGATCTCCCGGCGCACCTCAACCCGGGATTATCCACGACTAATTAATTTCTTTGGTTTTAAAAATATTACAAGAAAAATAATTTCGAGATCTCTCCGGAGTTTCTTTTTGAAGTTATTAATTGTGCGAGCTTCAATTAAAAACATCGCTTTACTTTATGGCGCCGCGCCGTACTTATTTTTAAAAGTTTGAGATTTACACGAGTTACGATGTTCGGATTAAGTTTATGGAGCTGAATAGTTCATGTACAGTTGATGCATTTTCGTGGTTGTTATTTCAAATTTTACAGGTGAACTTTTAATCAATAAATTGTATCGTTAATTAGAAATAATATAATAACTGACTAACTAACTATTACGCCGTATCTCCGTAGGCGTTGGAGCGCCACACTGTTCTTTCCTGACATCCATTCATCGTATCCTGCACGCACATCGAATTCTCACGTGGCAGACATTCAATATTTGATTATTTGATCGTGCCACGTTTTCCTCGGTCCTCCTCTATTTCTAGTTCATTTTACATCGTTAACATATACTTTTTACCGTTCTCTCTTCATTTATACTTTTCATGTGTCCAAGCTATCTTAATGTTCCTTTCATTTTTTCCAAATACTTTCATTCGCACTGTTTCACTCTTTATATTTTTATTCGACCTCTATTATACTACACTAGATTTTCTATACCTTCGTCTATTCGTCAAGAGATCTCATTTCAACTGCATTTATTATAATTTAATCCTTCCGTGCTTTCACTTCCATACAATAGTAATATAATTATAAATATCATTAAATATATTAGATGTATATCCATCCGAAGTACGTGAACAAGTCAGTAAAGCCTCTGCCGTGTCAGGATGCCTGAAGAATCTGGTCTGGAAAAACAAGCACATGCGTATCGACAGCAAGATCAGAATATACAAAACATGCGTGCGACCCATCATGACGTACGCTGTAGAGACGCGGGCTGACACTGTGCGAACCAAGGGACTACTTAGAACATCGGAGATGAAGGTCCTAAGATCAATTACTGGAAAAACCCTCCGAGATCGTGTCCGCAACGCAGACATAAGGAAAACCTGCGAAATAGAGGATATCGTTCAGTGGAGTAGATCCAGAAGAAGATACTGGAGGGACCATGTAGCCCGAATAGATGGTGACAGACTCGCGTATACAGCCGCCTATGAAATCCCTTCCGGACACCGCCCACCTGGAAGACCGCCTAAGAGATGGAGGGACAGCTGGATCTCATCATCCGACGAGATATGATTTCTGTGTCACAGATCGTCAGATCTATCAAAAGAAGAAGAAGAAGAAGATATCCATGGTCACCACTAGGCATCTACATTCCAGGAACAGTCTTCAAGAAATAACAGTACACAGTCCAAAATAAATCAGAAGACATATAATATTATAATAAATATAATCACATATTGGCAATCCATTCTCTCTTCCAAACCCTCCGGAGAAACGGCGAGATGGTTGGTTACTGAATTACATATGAAAAGTATCTCGAACAGTGATGTTAAACTCAAAATAAAATGAAAAATGCGACTCAAAACCATATTTTATAGTATTTTATGGGATTGACATGTTTCAATTTGCTTTCTCAAATATTACAAAGCAAAGACATTATCAAATGAATTTGCAATGCTTAACATGTCATTCATATAAATTATAATAAAACTTTTATAAATCAGAGGTTTTCATTCGTATTTATTAATTGAGAAATTATTAATTCGGAGAAATCGGCGTGCGTGCATGACACAATGTATGAATTATGAGGAATCAAGAGAAGTATGTCAAAGCCTATGGAGAGACGGCGTGATGGTAAGTCAGCTGGTTCGATAATACATACACATACATATTGTGAGTATTTTGTATTTCATTCTAATGTATTCTAATGTATTTCATTAGATGTATCGAAGTGAAGCATGGAACTGGCAGAAGAAAGATGAGAGCCGAATAAATGCGGTAGAGATGAGATTCTCGGGATGTACAGCGAAAGAAACTATTCGGAACAAACTTATGATCATTGCGATCATTGCGTTGGTTTGGACATATGGAGCGCATGAATGAAGAAAGGCGCCCATGTTAGAAGTAAGAAGAATTGACGCGTGTGTATGACTTGCTGAATGAATGTGAATGAAGCAATATATGTGTGTAAGGATCGAGTAGTGTGGTGGTCTATTCCCTCTGCCTACGCCTACGGTAAACCGGCCTGAAGGTTTGTTGTTGTTGTTGTATTTCGTAGCTTTTTATAAATAGGCCCAACTTCTATCAAGTCGGTAATGTACGCAATCGGATCGTAATCGGCCGCGTGACATTCAGTTGAAAAGTTTCAGAGAAGTCATAAAGCGGAAGTGATAAGGATTTATTTGGCCTCCGTATCAGAACGGAGGCTGCGCTAATCTGAACGGGCGTTACGTACTTACTGTTAGTAGTGGACGAGCGGGGCTTTTTATTTCTTCGTCGTAGCATCTTTCTCCGTGATCTGTCATCGTTTCGCAGCGTATCTGTGTCCTAGGAAATAAAATGATAGCAACGTTACCAGGGTTCACTTCAAGTTGTTAAACAGAGTAATATCGCGATTAGTTTTAAGTATGAAGCGAAGCATTGAACTGGCAAAATAAGTATGAAAGTGGAACAAATTCAGTAGAAATAATATCTCTTAGACGAATGTTAGAAAATGATACCGCTGTCGAATGAAAATATAATAATTGAATGCGGTGCGAATGAAAGTGTTATGAACAAAATAGTGAAAGGAACATTAAGATGGTTTCGATACGTGGAAAGATAGAATGGTAAAAAAAAAGTATATGTTAACGATGATATAGAAATAGAGGAAGACCAAGTAAAACAAGACACGATCTAATATGTCAAAATTTGATTTTCAGCCACACGAGGAGTCAAAGGAATCGAAGTCAAAGAAATCGAGTCAAGCATGCTGTTATGGATGCAATTGATTTAAAACTGTGCCATAAATGTTCAAATGAAATAATTGTTTATTTTTACCCCCTAATACGATATATATTCATAATAATTATATGGCTTATGACAAACGAGTGTTATTTCTCTCCTCTCTCCTCTCTCCTCCTCCGCGCCCGGCGACCTCTCTACATTATGTACATATGATTATAAAGTGCGTGTCTCCCCCCTCCCGCCCCTCCCGGCCCTCCGCCCGGCGGGAGTGTCACCGAGTGGGACTCGCCCCACTTTATTTCGGGACAAATCTCGAAATATCTCAATATTTTTACATCCTCCCATCATCAGCATCTGTCTCCATCTATCTCGCGCGAGAGCGGGATACAGATATGAAGTTTCGTAATACACGAGCAGAACACTCTTAAGAGAGCATATTTTGATCTCAGAATGTTGGCCGCGTGAATCTTCCTGCGATCAAATATTATAATTTTATAATATAGCGGCCACTCAAGGTATATAGAATAATATGGTAAGATATTGCGCACGTAGCATGCTATCCCTTTCTAATAATTTGCTGTCAAGTGACGTCATGTGGTGAACTCGAAATCGAAACGAAACTATAAACAAACCTAAATAACTATAAACAAGCTAAATCAAATGGAGTTGATTTGCCATATCCAGTTAAAAATCTTTTTTATCGATGTAAAATGTTTTTCAAAATAAGAACAATGAACTTAAAGCTCATTGAAGATGCTAACTCTAAAAAAAGAAAAATAAAAAAAACAATAACTTAAATAAAGAAAACGATTTGTCATAATTTATTTAATACAATTACAAAAACTTCTTTTAATTAGACGTAATAAATAAACAAAGAAAAATTCCATACCCAATGTATAAATATATACTCAACTCATACTACACAACCTAATGCTTGGGTCTCCACGTGACGTAGCTGCGCAGTAGATGTCAAAAATAAAACGCGGAATATCTTACCATATTTATTCTATATACCTTGGCGGCCACTCACTATTTTATATTGAAACTACGTTTTGCAGTGATATTTTAAATGTTTTCAAACAATGATTTTATTGATTATAATTTATTGTAGATATAAAATTATAATCAAATATTGTTTTTTTTCAAATATAGGAGATACTTTCTTTTTTACCTTGCTTATGATATACGAGTACAAGGTTTTTAATATCATCAAATGGATTTTTCCGCAATTATTTAATCTTTATTTATCTTAAAGTGTTGGGATCAGGAGGGATATGCTAAAGTGAAGCTAAAGCTACGTTTAGGGGACAAATACTCTTGACATAAGAAAATAGCTTATGTGTTATAACTTTTTTGTTATTTTTATTTAATGATTTATTTTATTTTATTTATTTATTTTATATAATTGAATTTTATTTTAGATATAGTTTGTAAATGATTTAGCATTTAAGTGTGTGCGGGTGATGCCTACTGGTGGCGATGAGGTCCGCAACCCATCACACCGCATCTCCCGCAGGGGCGAACAGAGAAGGGTGGAGTGCCGCATCGGTACATGGAATATAAGGGGAGGTATGGAAGGAAAGTTGAATGAGATGTGTGCAGAAATGGATAATAAGTGTTTAGATGTTTTATGTGTGACTGAATGTATGATGAAAGAGTGTGGTTCCTTGGAGCATGCGGATAAGCTTGTTCTGTGGTCGGGTGTGCCGAATGACCACAGAGCATGCCAAGGCGTGGCGGCGGTGCTAGCTCCAAGGATGGTAGAATGTATGAAAGGTTATAAATGTGTTAGCCCAAGACTCATGTGGATTCGCTTCAAGATCGGGTTAACAAGAGTTTTCCTTTTAATTGGATACGCCCCTGGTAACAACGAAAATGAGGCGAGTAAAGATGAGTTTTGGGACAAAGTGAGAGAGACATTGGTGTGTAAGAGTGAAAACGAAAGATTGATAATAGCAGGTGATATGAACGGTTGGGTGGGAATCCGTAGGAGTGGGTACGAGGAATGTCTGGGTACGTTTGGTGATAGACGAATAAATGATAATGGAAGGAGACTGCTTGAATTGTGTATAGAATGGGGTCTCTTTGTATCAAATACCATCTTCGATCATAAGAGAATCCATCTCTATACTTGGGAAAGAGGATTTGAAAGATTACGTCATTGTAGACTCTAGATTACGGGCGGATACTGTTGATTCAAGGGTCTTCAGGGGAGCCGAACTGGAAACGGATCATTTTTTAGTAGTGGCAAAAAAGATCTTATTCCGGGGATGGTGAACCAGAAGAAGCAAAACAGTAGCCGCACCGACTAGAGTCAAAGTTGAAAAACTGCAAAACAATGACGTAAGAAATAATTTCGTAAGAAAAGTGAAAGATAGATTGAGTGAGCGGGATGTAAGTGAGTTGAGTATTGACGAGACCTGGAAATACTTGAAGGAAAGTTTGTGTGAATCAGCGAAAGAATCGTGTGGTGTGTGTGTACAAGGAAGAAGGAAAGGGGGTGCATGGTGGAATGATGACGTAAAGATTGCTGTTAAAGAGAAGAAAGATGCTTGGTTGAATATGTTGTCGATAAATAAGAATGACAGAGTTAAGTATGAAAGAGCAAAAGATTTGTATAAGGTATGCAAGAAGAGAGTGAAGTCGGTAGTGAAAGCGCGGAAAGAAAAGCTGAAGGAGGAAGAAGGGCTCAAAATGACAAACAACTTCCAAGCAAATTTAAAAATGTTTTGGAAAGAAGTTAAAAAAGCCCGAAATCCTCCTGATAGTGGATGTGTGAAAGCAATTTTAGACAACGAGGGAAGAATGTTAACGGAGAGTAAGATCATACAAGAAAGATGGATGGAATATTTTAAGGAGATGTATGGTGGTGATACAAGCGTGATCGAAAGTATAACAGCTAGTGCGAGTGCGGGACCTATGAATAATAATATTGAAAAAATAAGTACGAATGAGATGAAAAGATCCGTGAGTGCAATGAAAAGTGGAAAAGCTGTTGGGTTTGATTGTATTGCCATAGACTTTATTAAAAGCGGTGGCGAAGTGGTTTCTACATGGTTATGTAAGTTATTTAATCAGTGCTTGGAGGAGGGATATACGCCGCTAGACTGGAGGAGAGCAGTAATTATGCCCCTGTACAAAGGAAAAGGATCGCGTATGGAATGTGGAAACCACAGAGCTATTAGTCTTTTGAGTGTCGTTGGTAAAGTTTATGACAGAATTTTAATAGAAAGAGTAAGAAAATTGACGAGTGACAAAGTTTGGGATGTGCAAGGTGCCTTTATGAATGGCAGAGGATGTATGGATCAAATTTTTGGACTTCGTACATTGACAGAGAAGTTTCTGGCCAAAAATCGCAAACTTTTCTGTGCGTTTGTCGACTTACAAAAAGCATATGATTACGTTAATAGAGAAAAGTTGTGGAAAATATTGTCTGAATATGGAATAAGTACAAAACTGATCACGGCCATTAAGTCGCTATACACGGAAAGCACTGCTAGTGTCAGAGTAAATGGAGATCTTACAGCCTGGTTTGATATCAATAAAGGTGTCAAACAAGGTTGCGTAATGTCCCCGTGGTTATTTAATCTGTATATGGACAATTGTATGAGAGAGCTGAAAGGGTTGGATGTAGGTGCTAAAATGAGCGGAGTGTCAGTAAGCTGTCTCTTGTATGCGGATGACGCTGTCCTACTTGCTGACAACGAGCATGAACTACAAGTCCTGGTGAATTGTATGTATGAGGTATGCATGCGAAATGATCTGATGATGAATGTTAATAAGTCCAAGGTAATGATTTTTGAAAAGGAAGAAACCACGACAGTCTGCAACATTAGCGTGAATGGTGAAAACTTGGAGCAAGTAGTTGAGTTTGTGTATTTAGGTAGTATGTTTACAAGAGATGGGAGAGTGGAAAGGGATATTGAAAGAAGGGTTGGGGCAGGCAACAAAGTGAATGGTGCACTTAAAGTTGTCATCGCAAACAAAAACCTATCCAAAATAGCTAGAATGGCAGTGCACAATGGTGTTCTTCTACCGACCCTTATGTATGGAAGCGAAGCATGGAACTGGCAAAGGAAGGATGAAAGTAGAATAAATGCAGTAGAAATGAGATCTCTTAGACGAATGTGTGGATATTCTGTGTATGATAGAGTGTCGAATGAAAATATAAGAAGTGAATGCGCTGCGAATGATGGTGTCATGAACAAAATAATGAAAGGATCATTAAGATGGTTTGGACATATGGAAAGAATGAATGAAGAAAGAATGGTAAAAAAATTATATGTTAATGATGTAAATGGTACCAGAAATAGAGGAAGACCAAGGAAAACGTGGCACGATCAAATAAATCAAATATTGAATGTCGGCCATGTGAGGAGTCAGAGAAATCGACGCGCGTGCATGACACGATGTATGAATGTTGAGGAAGCGAGAGAAATATGTCAGGAAAAAAAGGTGTGGCAGTCCATTCTTTCTGCCTACCCCTTCGGGGAGACGGCGCGATGGTTAGTTAGTTAGTTTTTTTTACTCTTGACTTTGGAAAGTATCTTGTCTTCCTAATGTCGAACCATCACTAATGCGTTCTTGGTATTATGTTGTATGTGTATAATATCTTACCTATACTCAATAGATGCCTTAAACATTTATGCTGTTTGAAATGTATTTTGAGTAAATAAACTGATTTGATTTGATTTGATTTAAAGTGGACCAATCAGGAACTTCTCAGCATTTGCTCTTGTGGAGAGGAAACCACTTAAAACTGTCCAGGAGAAGCCGGCCTGTTGACTGTAGTCATCAGGCCTTCCGTCACACCAGAGGAGTGTTCGGAATGTCTGACGTTGGTTTATTTTACCTTTGCCTACACTATCTTTACCATGAATGAAACTACCTCTTGTGTTAGTTCCTTGCGATATGTGTATTATTGAATGTTGGCCACATGGGGAGTCGGAAAAATCGACGTTCGTGCATGACATGATGTATGAATGTTGAGGAAGTAAGAAGTATGCCAAGAAAGAAAAGTGTAGCCGTCCATATTTCTGCTTACCCCATCGGGCAGACGGCGTGATGGTTAGTTATTTCGTTAGTTATAAAATAACAAAAAACTTTGATTTCAACCACCGTATATGGTAATTATAATTGATTTCGCTTTTACCTACGCTTCACCAGGGCAATATAATAACTAGTTATTAGATTGTCCGGATGAAATTTGGGTGTGGCGATTAAGTTCGCAACCCATCACACCGCGTCTCCTGCGGGGCGAAAAGAGAAGGATGGAGTGCCGCTTAGGTTAAAATGTGGCAGTCCATTCTTTCTGCCTACCCCTTCGGAGTGACGGCGTGATGGTTAGTTTGTTAGTTAGTTAGTAAATAAATCCCTTAAAGTGAAGGCGAATACATAATAAAATATAGTTTTTTTTATCTTAATACACCCATCATGTTTTTTAAAGTACAAATGTTTTCAATAAAATACAGTAAAAAAGTTTAAAAAAATAAACAATATGTATTTACACAATGGATAGAAATTATAATATAAAACGACTTGAATCGGTTGTAGCCAAGTTTTATCAGGCAATAATGATTATTCCGTGCTTAAAATACAGCGTTTTTTTTTTATTTCTTAAACTTTTAAATTTAAAGTGTCTAACCACAAAGTGAGAAATTTGTTTGAAAAATATAATACAATAATTTAATATGGATGTTTATACCAAAGGACTATAAAATAATATTTACAATCTTACTATCTTAGCTCTGAACCATTCGAACGAGTCATTTTAATATCTTTTTGAAAACATTGTATTTTCACAACACTTGCAACACATGCATTTTTCATAAAAATGTTTCGGGACACCGAAGCTCTTCCTCATTTGTAAAATGTCTAAAAGAGTGTTGTGAATATACAAAGTTTTCAGAAAGTGATACAAATGTGAACCCACAACAAAAAGTGATAGCGAATATATAAGAATAAATATATTCGTTTATATTAATAATGTGAGAAGAAGCCTCTTTCTTGACGAATCCTCCTAATCTAAATTTAAAGAGCCTGTCTTATTGGTAATTATTTTCAATGAACAATATACCTCACATCTGAGGAGCTTACCATCTTAACATGAATATGTAATTAGAAAGGCAAATTCAAATATCCTTGAAAAATAAATCCGTACAATATAAATTCATTAAATCGCAATCCTGCTTCTAACATTATATCAATTAGGAATAATATGGTTGTGAATTTATTGATTTTATTACTAACACTTTATAAGGTATTTGTATACTCACATTTATTGGGAAATACAAATATTATACAACCAAACGAATAGGTACGCTGTTTCCACAAAGGGGTAGGCAAAGACTGCCGAAGTTTGTACAGCGAGCTATATGCGAGTACGCACATCGATTATTTATATAAATAGTAATGTTATTATGCGTTTAAAAATTTATTCATATTTTTTAAATAAAATTGTCGGAACAGCTGTTTCGACAACCTATATTATCATATTCAAGTGTTACAAACAACTGTGGTTTATAACGGCTGACGATGCCAACGTGTATTGGGAAAAACGGCCGTCGCAACAATTTCAAAAAAATAAATTGTGATACTAATACTAATAGTATTTCAAAATTGAAACATTATTCCTTTGTCATGAGATGAAGCTACAACGTTTATTTCCCTGAAAATGATTGAGAGTTCCCTTGGAACATTTCCTCCGAGCAAGGCGCCCCTACGAGTACATCTCGCTCCTGATTGGGCGCCAAGAGCCATCTCTGCGGTGACGGCCTGTGCAGTTGCTTTCATTATTTCTGGGCCAAAGTCAGCCGCGCTTTGTACCACTAAAGGCCGAGCTCGGATTTTCAAACGAAGTTTATCTCGAATTTATTGTAAATCAAAACACCGTTCTTTCCATTTCTGGGTTTTTTCAAATTGTAATCTTCATCATCGGAAGAACGATACAAGTAACGAGATTTATATCGATCTCCCGGTGATGAAGGCGTAAAACCTTCAAAACATGTCAAGAAAATGTGTTTTAAATTAAAAAATATCGTCATTATAGAATCCCACAGTATAAATGCCTTAAAAAAATTTACAAACACTTTTTTTTTTCGTCACTTAATTTTTATTTTATCAAACCAACCGGTTTTGCTACAAAACAAAAGCTTGTGTTTTGTAACCCTGACAAAGCTCTGACATAAATGAGACTGGTTGATTTGTTAAAACAAAAATAAAGTGGTGAAAATACAAGTAGAATAGTGTTTTAGGCATTTTTTTAATGCCACACCAGTACACGAAAGAATTTACATCTAAAGTTGTCATTTTCAGATCTCCGGCGATCGCTAATTATTGCGTTATTTCTTTTTAAACTAAAAAAATGACACTTGAAACATACTGAATTCATTTCTAAAATCTAAGTCCCCTCTATAATAATTTGTAAGGCAGTTAAATCAGACTTAAGTACTAATCTAAAAAATTCAATTATTGTTGCGTAAATAACAGTGTCCATGCTAAATATGTTTTAAATAGTCCATTGCTTTGGCCGAAACACTAAGATACCTTAACATTTTAAACTGTTAATGAATAAACTTTGTTTTTTGTAGCACAATTGTATTTTATTTTACGCGACAGCTGTTTCATCAACCAATGTTGACATCATCAGTTGGCATTGTAACACCTGATGATGTCAACATTGGTTGATGAAACAGCTGTCGCGTAAAATAAAATACAATTCAATTGTGATACTAAAAACAAAGTTTATTCATTAACAGTTTAAAGTACAATATGTTTTTATTAATATTGTAAATAACACAATTATGGATCACACATAAAATAATTTTACAATCAAATGTAATATCACTTAGATATTAAGTTATTTGAAGCTATTTTCAGAGATAGCTGTATCGATACAATAGTGTTTTTCATTGATTTGAGTTTGAGTGCTAACATATTGTAGTTTATCATATGGTACGAATACATTTTCTATAAAACTATATAATATTGAAGATACG
>JAHDVF020000033.1:600000-851311 GCA_022606425.2 Lepidostoma basale | reverse complement strand
GGGTGAGGAACACAGCTATCCGCGAGATCTGCAAGGTGAAGGATGTCATGAGTTGGGGCAGACAACGCAGAAGATACTGGAATGCGCACGTGCAGAGAATGGATCCCACCAGAATTCCACACGCTCTGGCGCATCAGATTCCTGCCGGCTGCCGTCCTCCCGAAAGACAGCCGAAGAGATGGAGAGATAGTTGGGGGTGAACCTCCCAAGAAAGGCCAGCCTGATTTCAGGAACAGACCAAAGGTCTATAAGGAGAAGAAGAAGACTTTTTCTCATGATTTAAAGAATATATATCGAAGCTGCTGTCTTGGGATATTCTACTTCTTCTCTTCGGGATATTCTATATCAGTGTTTCTTACCTTTTTACACCTGCGGACTGATAAGAAAAGGTATAAAAATCGAAAATTATGTAAAATTTACAATAGCAAAATTTAAAAAAACTAACTAACTAACCAATACGCCGTCTCTCCGAAGGGGTAGATAATAATAATTTACCACCACACTGTGTTTTCCTGGCATTCTTTTCTCGTTCTTCAATATTAATACATCGTGTCATTCACTCACATGCAAACAATGAATGAAAAAATAATGTTAAGATAGTGTAAACGGAACTAGATATAGAGAAAGGCCAAAAAAAGTAGCACGATCAAATAAATCAATTATTAATGTCAACCAGGTGAAATCGACGTGAGTGTACAATAAAAGAAATTATTTATTTAATGTTCACAACCCGTCACTGAAAGTTGATATTACAAGTAATAACACTCTGTATAGTGGACATGTTTCATCATTAGTACGGATTATTTCTACTAAAACCATAGTGATGAAATATTAATGCAACCTGCGCATTGTTTTTGTTGTTATACAATGGGGGATTATTTTTTCAAGATGCACGTATTGTCTGTACCACGCAACCGATAAATGACAGATGAATATTAATGGTCTCCTCTGCAGACTCATTTATCATCTCATGTAAACTTGAGAACACAATGCGACGTGTTATGGTAGATTTTTTGGAAATTGACACCCTTAGTGACATTCACATAAGGGTAATCGATTTTCATATAGAGTTACTTCATTTACATAGAATAAAAAAAACACTTCAAAATAATTGGATTGTTCATATACAAGATTATTTAGCATTTTTATTTTCTGAATATATACAGATACTTGTAGAAAAAAAACTGGATTTTACCCATTATGGGTTAGTCATTTTAACGATTAATTGTATCTCAATAGAGAGGTAGATGTAAATTTTTTTGGAAACAAAATATGGTGATCGAGGCGTTTACAGGACTTATGACCTGTCATTGGTTGGGTTAAGCGATCGCTTTATGTAATACAACATTCCCCATTCCGCCCTTCTAACAACATAATAGCATATATACATCTTTCAAAAATAATTGTCAGACGTGGTGGTCGTATTACATAAAACGATCCCTTAACCAAACCAATGACAGGTCATAAGTTCTATGAACGCCTCGACCACCATATTCTGTTTCCAAAATAATTTACACCTTCGTCTCTATACGATTAATCCTAAAAAAGATTATTTACTGTCGTATTCTTTGATATTATCTAAAATGATGAATTCTAGAGATCGCTACAGTCTTTATATTTGAGAAACTTTTAAACACTAAGACTATCATATTAATAAGACTTTGATGCATTTAAAAACATGTATGAAAGAACTGGCCCTTCAAAATAGAATTATGGTACCAACCATGATTTATGGAAGTGAAGCATGTAACTGGCAGAAGAAAGATGAAAGCAGAATAAATTCGGTGAAGATGAGATCCACAAAACGTATGTATGGTAATATGATGTACGACAGAATTTTATACTGATAAAAATATAGAGCGGAAAAAAGTAATATCAACAAAATTATGAAGGGATCACTGCGTTGGCTTGGACATATGGAACGCATGGATGAAGAAAAACTGGTTAAGAAAGTTTGCGTTTACGGTGTGAATGGAGTATGGAGCTGTAGTACTCCGAAATACCAAAAAAACTAAGAACTACAAAAATCCAAGAACTTTTCTTTTTGTGTGTATTTATATTTGAAAATTCATTTAATTGAGTTTATTTTTCTACTATATATCGTCTTGGATACTTGTCGGATGGAAAAATACGCGGTAGAAACTGGAATTTAAACATGTTTGTCGTATTAGATAGGGCCATAAAACATTTGGTCCAACCCCTATGGGAAAATAAGGTAAATGCAGATGGATTAGGAGCTCGAATTGCAAGCAAACTCCGACATGCCCGAACTCAGAAATCCAATTATAAGATCCGTACCGGGATAAGACATAAGGGAAGATAAGATAAAAGATGTATGCAAGAATGTTATTCTAAGCCTTCGAAACATGTCGAGAAAAATAAACTCAAAAGTTGAAAAAACAGTGTTTTAATTCATAAAAATTCGTCACTATGGAATTCCACAATCCTTAATGTCTTTCGTTTATCTAAAAGAAGAATTTATTAATTAAATAAATAGGATTAAGCTGACTTACTAATTAACCATCACGCTGTCTCCTTAAGGAATAGGCGAATCCATGGACCATCACATTGTTCTATCCTGACATAATATTTTCTATTCCTCAACATTCATACATGTTGTCAAACATTAATGTTGATTTTTTTGACTTCTTACGAGGACGACATTAAATAATTGTTTGTTTTGATCGTGCCACCTCTATTTTACGTTCCTCTATTTTTACGTTCGTTTACTCGTTTAGGAATACTTTATTTATCATTCTTTCTTCATTCATTCTTGCCATGCGTCCAAATCAACTTAATGATCTTCGAATTATTGTGTTTATAACACTTTCATTCGCACTGCATTCACTTCTTATATCTGCATTTGATACTCTTACATATACGGATTTACTTAACATTCGTCTAAGAGATCTAATTTTTACAGTGATCATGCGTCTACGATTTAACAGGGTTTAATATTCTCTTTCAAAATTAATAATGGAATTCCACAGTATAAACGCCTTAAGGTCCATTTACACTGGACGGTCATCAGCCGATACCGACACGTCACGATAAAAATAGCCTTGAATCTCACCGACCTTTATCTCAGATGCTATAATAAAATTGTCGCCGGGGGTTGCCGAAGAAAACACCTACCTACATAATATTGATCGATATTTTTCAGAATGTGTTTCCTACAGTATATAATTTTTTTTACAGAATAAAATTTTATCTACCATTTAAATTCTCCGTGAAGAATGCGATTATCTCAGAATTTAAGTATAATATGAATGGAATCAGGATTAATTAAAAGAAACAAGACACCATCAAAACAAACAAAACGATTATTTGCTCAACGCAAACGCGTGACGCATCGGTATCGGCTGATGACGGTCTATTATAAATGGACCTTTAATCTTCAATAAAATATGGTTAGGTTATGGTATAACTATAATATTAAAACGTGATGTAAAAAATACTGTTAAAATATATAAAATAATATGTAAACTACGTAAATGGAACCAACACAATGGCAAGAGAAAGAAAATATGGTCCCTTTTAGGGCCACCTAGATACAAAGCTAGAGACACGCCAAATAAGAAGAAGAAGATGGATAAGATGGGTAAGTTAAAAAAAAAATTTGTGTTAACGTATGATACGGTAAGCTATGTATTTTTGGGTCGGAGGGTCCAATATTCTGCGGGATATCTGCTTGTACAGCGCGGTCCAAAGCTGAAACCTGTGCAGCCCTCGTCTGAATTAAGCTTAGAAATCTGATTCGTGTAAAAACACACCCGTTTTAATCGTATTTTTGCAATACTTTTGTATATATGGCCGAGCCATAGAGGGCTCCCTCCGCTTACCCGAAACTGTTATAGGCGTAGCGGCGCCTTTCGTTAGCTTCACTCGTGCACTTTCTAGGCCCGCCCCCGTCCATGTGGGGCTTACGTTAAAATAAAATAAAAATATGTATATTTGCAACCAAGGGGGACCCAGACCAAATTTAAGCTACGCTATTCTCCCTCGATGTCCCGCCGTACACACATACAACAGCAACAGCAAAAGAAAATACACAATTGATACATAAATAACATATGTTAGAGAAAAAATAAAAAATAAATAATGCACGGCAGGAGGCACCGGAGGGAGGGAGGAGACAAAATGCAGGATGGGAGAAATAAGGAAATTTATTTAATATGTGGAATAGGATAGGTAACATAGGAAGTTTATATAATACTTTATATATTTAAGAGAAGAAAAATAATGCAATTGAACTAAAGAGGATGAGGACGAGATCCGGCATTACGGATCAGTCTCCCCTCCCCCCAGCAAGATAATCGGCACCTCCTCAAAGGGACAAGTACTTTTGTATAGTTAAAACATATTAAGAATTAGTTTTTTTGTATACAAATACTTGTAGACAAATACTGGATTTTTACCCATTGCGGGTTAATAATTTTTAAGGATTAATTGAATCTCAATAGAGACGAAGATGTAAATATCTAAATAGATGGCGCTAGTGTAGATGGACCTACCAACAGTGAAGTTATCAAAAATTATTAACATATATACAAGTTGGAAAAATTTGTCAGACTTGATGTCGTAAGAAGGGCGGAATGGTGAATGTTGTTAAACATCAAGTGATCGCTTAACCCAACCAATGACAGGTCATAAGTCCTGTAAACGCCTCGACTACCGTATTCTATTTCAAAATAATTTACATCTTCGTCTCTATTGAGATACAATGAAAACATATTTAGTACATCTTTCAGTATCGTCTTATTAAAAACGAAAAGCATTTTTACTTGTGAGATATATTACCAAGTAAGCCGAATTTTATTGAGTTCCTGTCACCAAGAAGACATGCGCCGTCAACAGTTTGATCAAATTGGTGTGAGTTGTTTAAATATAATAGAATATCACAAATCTCTTATCATTTCGTGATGGATTCTAGATGAATACGGTGAAATGAAATGAAAAGATAAAACGTACTTGAGATATCGGATGCGAAATACAAAATTATTGATAAAATTATTAATGCTGTATATTTTATAATGGATATTTGTACTATATTTAATGTTTAACCTTCGAGTTTCGTACAAGGTTTGATCGATATTATTATTACATTATTATTATTATTAATATTTTCTTTAATCGCTCTTTACATTATCCAATTAGAAATATATCCACAGAAGCAAAGATGGCAGTACACAATGGAGTTCTACTGCCAACCCTCATGTAAAAGTAAAGCTTGGAGCTGGTAAAAGAAGGATGAAAGCAGGATAATCGCCGTAAAATGGGATAACTAAGAAGAATGTGCGAGAAAACGTTGTGTGATTAAACAACTGTCGGGTGAAATAAAATACAATTGTGATAAAAAAAACAAAGTTATTTAATTTGACAGTTAAAAATGTTAAGGCATCATAGTGTTTCGGCCAAAACAATGGACTATTTAATATATACAAGATTTTCTTCTATATTTGCCATAACTTTGTATTGCAAATGTTTAATGTATATTGTTTTATATACTTTGTATGCTACAACCACATTTTTCAAAAAATATAATTAAAAAAACAAATATTTTTCGGATACACTAGCCCTTCATCAGTGATTTTATAAAAAAAAAAAAAAATATTTCACGAATGTGGGCAATTTTAACAGTTATTTAAAAAAAAATAAAGGAGATTAAGATGTTTTTTTTTTTTTCATTTCTGTCAAAAGTGACCACATTCTCGAAATAAAAAAAAATTAACATTAATATTACTCGTATATCACTGATGAACGGCTTGTGTGTACGAAACATGTTTGGTTTTGAATTATTATTTTTTTAAGTGTGAGCTGTATTCAAAGTATATAGAAAAAGAAACATATATACAAGAATTTATATAACTTACTAACTAACCATCACGCCGTCTCTCCGAAGGGGTAGGCAGAAAGACAGAAATAATGGACTGCCACACTTTTCTTTTCTGACATATTTCTCTCTATTCCTTAATATTAACATATCGTGTCGCGTCGATTTCTCTGACTCCTCACGTGACCGACATACAATTTTTTTATTTATTTGATCGTGCCACGTTTTACTCGTTATTAGTTTATTTTTAGTTTCATTTACATTGTTAACAAATACTTTTTTAACCATTTATGTTCATTCGTTCTTTCCATGTCTCCAAACCATCTCAATGATCCTTTCATTATTTTGTTTATAACACCATCAGTCCCACCGCAATCACTTCTTATATTTTTATTCGACCCTATCATACACAGAGTATTCACACATTCGTACGAGAGATCTCACTTCTACTGCATTAGAATTTATATATGTGTGTATATTTAAAATATGTGTATAGGTTATCACAATTCACACGAAGATGATTACGTACTTTACTAGTATTATTTACCATATAGATAGTATATTGAAGACGCTTTTCAATAAGATACTTTTGTTCTAGTATATAACGTGTATATAATATATAATACATACAGTATTGATCTGTCACACGGTAGTTTAATATCGTTTTAAAATGAAAATAAAGCTACCATCGAAGCAATCGAAGTTCGTATAAGGATAAAAAATGAACGCACTGAAAAGTTTTAAAACAATGTTATTTTAAATATATAAAAAAACCTTTGTGTTTAACCACGGTATGGTTATTTTAATTAATGCCAAACAAGTTTCGCTTGTACCCAAGCTTCATCAGGGCAGTATAACAACTAGTTGTTAGTTCATACCTCTGACTATCCTTAACCCCTAAATATCTTCGAATAAAAAAATAAAATATTCGGGTGAAAGTATATAACTGAGTTGTACGTTCAGTCAAAGTGGTCGAAATTATATTATATATTTGATAGATTTGATCTTGTTTCGTTTTTCTCGTTTTTTAAGATTTACTTTTGAGATTCAAGGCTATTTTTATCGTGACGTGTCGGTATCGGCTGATGACTGTCCAGTGTAAATAGACCTTAAGGCGTTTATACTGTGGAATTCCATTATTAATTTCGAAGAAGAATATTAAACCCTGTAATATCTGGTTTACCATATTTATCATTTTTCTTCATTTATTCATTCCATGTTTCCAAATCATATCAATGAATTTTACATTATTTTGTTCATTATGTTTTCATTCGCACTGCAATCGCTTCTTATATTTCCATTTGAAACTCTATCACAGACCTATTTTACATTTGATCCAATACATGTTTTATTATAATTTGTGGGACAAATATAAAATTCCTATGAAATAAAATAAAGCTTCTAGAAAACAGACGCCTTCATTCATTTTAAGGATTTTACTTTGTACATTATAGTCCTACCAACTGACATAAAATAATGTAGGTAAAAAGGAGGAAGATAAACCCCCCAACAGTTGGTACCTCTCTCCGAAGAATCGTTTCTACAAATTCCACGTCACAAAACTTAAATACGCACCAAGAGTAAAAATTATTGTTCCATCTTAAATATTTCAACAAACACACGGTGTTCAAAATATTCTAATTCTTATTTAGCGTTTCTTACTTAAGATATTTTTAGATAATCCATTGTTTTCTCGGAAACACTTTGATATTTCAACAACATTAAGTGTTAAAATAAAAAAGCTTTTTTATAAATGTCACAATTGATATGATGTAAGCATCGTTAGGTCTCACAATGAACTAAAAATACACCAGAAAGGCTTATATACAAAATTATTACGAGGGGAAAAATTACACACAATATTGTAAACAATTATAATAAAGATGGGAAAAAACAGTAATTAGATTCAACAGTAACAGAAATTCAATATTGATGAGTCGAACAAAATTAGAAGAAATAAACACGGAATCAAATAACATTATTAGAAAATGGGTTCGACAAGTGAAAGACAATTATAATCTAGGTGGAAATGGTTAGCGAAATAGCTGTCGCGACATAATAAAATCAATTGTGATATTCATACCAAAGTTTTTATTTATTTAAACAGTTAATAAAGATATTTTTATTTTTGTTTCCAAAGACTCAAATTAATTAAATTCATTGAATGTATTAAAAATGTGTTTATGGTATAATATGTTTGTCCGTATCTTGGAAATTCCGTACCCAAAGCAGTGTTTCGATAGTGTCGATTTTTCCGACTTTTAATATGGCCGACCGTTAAAATTTGATTTATTTGGGCATGCTAAGTTTTCCCCGGTCTCACACTACTACGTATTACTTTTACACCGTTAAAGTATACTTTCTTAACAATTCTTCCTTTATCCATGCGTTCCATACCTATGTTCAAACCAACGCAACTATCCATTCATAATTTTGTTAAAAATACTATATTCCGCTGTACATTCCTTCCCTACATCAGCACTTAAAACTCTGTCATACATCGTTTTATCACACACACGTATAAGGAATTTCATCCGTCTTCTGCCAGGTCCATAATTCACTTCTATACATCAGAGTTTGTTCTTAAATTCCATTCACTTTGTTACCCGCACCAACCCTTCTTTCGACGTCACTATCCATTCCGTTCGACTTACTCAGACCCCAGCTCTAGATTTTCCTAATTCACGCTTATGTTACAACCTGTCATGTCCTCTTTCCTTTCAAAAACCATATCCTTTGAAATTAGAATTAAACACTTTTAAAACGTAGTATTAAACCACTTTATTTTGAGTCGGGAGCGCCAACCGGATTCACTCTGTACCGAGCTTCGTCAGGGCTATACACAAACTGATTTAAATACATAGTTGCAAACTAAGATTGATTAAGGGGAGGTGGCAAAAAAGGAAAAAGAAAGGGACGGGAATACAAAATTAAAGATTATTGGTTGTCGAGGGAAGGGAAGTGGTAAGCGTAAGGGCTGGGTGATTTAACGAGAATGGAAACATATTTAATATCGGACTATACGAGAGATTCGTTTGAAACAAGAAAAACGAATCTCTCGTATAGTCCGATTTTAAATGTTTCCATAACCCCTTCCCCTCCCTCAACAACCAATAATCTTTAGTTTTGTATTTCCGTCCCTTTCTCTTCCCTTTTTTGCCACCTTCCCTTAATCAATCTTAAGTTTCCAACTATATATTTGAATCAGTTTGTGTATAGCCCTGACGAAGCTCGTTACGGAGTGAAACCGGTTGGCGCTCCTGACTCAAAATAAAGTGGTTTTATACTACCTTTTAAGAGTGTTTAATTCTAATTTTAAATATGTCAAACCAACAAGTAATAGCTTATTTCCAAAGATTTTCATATCCTTTGACTTTCGGACATTCATTATTAAATCTTTAGCTACGTATACCTCATACATATTCAGCACCAAGACTTGTAAATAATAAATATATTATTGCATGAATTCGCTTTCTGGCAAATTCGTACGAAATCGGAAAACAAATATTCGTCGGCAAATATCCAACGGTAGATCACTTTATAGGCCACATTTAAAACGTAAAAGCTACGTCGTAAAGATGGTTGGAAGTGAATTGAAAATAGGCAATGGGAGGAAATATTTCTCGGGCGGTCCTCGTAAATCTTTTGCTTGCGGTTGTAACCCAGCGGATAAAGTAATTATCCGGAGAGTGGATAAAAGGAGTTTCAATACTGCATGAGCTATGACCTAACCAATATTTTAAACTAAACTAGGGGTAAGCAGAAAAAATCATCCCCCACAGTGCTCTTTCCTGGCATACATCTTTTGCTTCCTCAACATTTATACATAGTATTTTTTTTATTTTTCCGACTCCTCACGTAGTCGATATTAAATATTTTATGTATTTGATCGTGCCAAGTTTTCCTCGATCTTCTTCTATTTCTAGCTTTATAAACATCGTAAGCAAAAATATTTACAATTATTTTTTTTCATTCATTCTTTCCATGTGTCCAATCAATCCTTTTGTTGTTTTCATTATTTTGTTCATAATACCTTCATTCGTACTACTTTTACTTCTGATATTTTCTTTCGACACTCTTTCGTTTACAGATTTTCCACACATTCGTCTTAGAGATCTCATTTCTACAGCATTTAATTTACTTTCATGTTTGTTTTATCAGTTCTATGCTTCGCCTTAATACATCAATACGCAATGGTCTATACAAGTACATTAATTAAGCTTAAATTTATAAAAAATATAATAAAACATCTAAAAAAAGACGATTCAATTTTCAATAATTATTAAGTATTGAGTTTAACATCATGGTTATATAATATAACTTTAATCTTCTTCTTCTTCTTCCTCAGCCAATTCCCGTCCACTCCTAGACAAAGGCTTCCTCCATTCGCTTCCATGTCACTCTGTCCAGTGCAGACTGCATCCAGGTTATTCCGACATGTATGTTCAGATCATCCTTCCACCGTAGTTGCGGTCGCCCTGCACTTCCCTTTGCCGTCCACGGTCTCCAAGTCAGCAGTCTTTTTGTCCACTTTTCATCTGAGTTTTTGGCTACGTGACCTGCCCATTGCCATTTTAGAGTCGCCACCCGATGGATGATGTCAGTGACCTTTGTTTTTTCTCTCACCGTATCGTTTCTGACTCTGTCTCTTAGGCTTATTCCTAACATGGCCCTTTCCATGACTCTTTGGGTAACTCGCAGTTTCTCGGCACTTTGTTTCACAATGTAACAGTTTCAAGAGTATAAGTACCAACTGGAAGAACGCAGGCCTCATAAACTTTTCGTTTCAACGAAAACGAAACGAAAATTCTATTGCTTTAATACAAAACATAAATTGCGTAGCGTATAAAATCATTGCCAAATATATTAGAAAGGATTATTAAAATGATAAGGGCCATCAGAAATAATAAATTGTAAATACTTAACGATATACAAACAAGCAAATAATTCCAAGAAACTGGCAACACTGTAATAAATAACGGAAAATAATAGCCAAGAATATTAAAGAAATGTGTGAGTTTGAAATATGGTGAAAGTAATTTATTTTTTCTTGAGCAGTGGTGTATTTTTTTAATAGTTCATATTAAGCACTCACTTTGTGGTTAGACAAAGAAACTATTTTACTATTTTACACTATTTTAAACGAATACATATAATAAAAATAAAACATTTCGTATTTAACCACATTTTAGTTATTATATTGGGTGTTACGGAAAGTTCGATCCATTTTTTGTATAAAAACGACATTCATTTGAAAGGTAAAGTAGAAAAAGACATAAATCAGAATATTCTAATTACTACACTAATTTTCCCATTATTCTGGCAATACATGAATCCATCGTAGAAAAAACTACTCGTCTTTTGAGGTAATCCAAGCATCGATTAAATTCTTGAAGTGCTGCTCTACTAAGGCATGCGTCATGGATTAGAACCAGTGGTAGGCCGATAGTGCCACGTCTAGTGAATAAGGCGGGTGAGGTATAATTTTTTTTCTCCTTGTATACAACAGGTCGTTTGAACCCAATTACTGTATACAATTTATTTTAGCTATTATATTGATTCTCATGACATGTGACAGGTAGCTAATCTATCGCCATTTTATTATCACGTGAATTCTACACCAGACCAATGACAGTGTGACAATCACACTGCCAGGTCAAGTCCTGTAAACGCCTCGACCACCATATTCTGTTTCCAAATAATTATACATCTTCGTCTCTATTGAGATACAATTAAATCTTAATGATTAATATACCCGTAATTGGTAAAATCCAGTATTTGTCTACAAGTATTTGTTTACATTAAAAAATAAAAATAAATATTCAATATAATATTTTATTTATCTAGGTCCGCAGGTTGGCTTGGCCTTCTCATGGGTTATTCTGTCTGCAATTCTGTATATAATCATAGAGGTAATATACAATTAAACTTCTCGAAAACGGACGATATCAAAAATAAGCATTACATAGATTTATAAAATATACACAACTTGCTACTTTGTGTTACTTTTTAAGTAATTTTGTAATTTCTTTCGTGCAATCATAAAACTGAGAGACAGATCTTTTGTAAAAAATCTATTGTGCAAAATTATTATTTTTTCAACTTGGGTCAACGTCCATTTGTTTTGTCTTAAAATATAAACTGTCCCCTTACTTAATCAATAGCCTTAGAGCAATAAAAGACCCTCAACTCAATACTTCCATCTAAAAATCATTTTAAAATTTAACCCATTGATATGTCTATTGTTATCTCAATAGTACTAGCAAAGTTAACTAACACATATTATATATAATTTTAGGTTCTTGCACTCGTAATAATTATGGTTAATTTATATCGTTCTCTTTCTTCTTTTAAAAACATTGGTGTGGAGTGTTTTACTGTACGCCTGCGACACTTGGTGCCTGGGCGAAAGAGAGCGCAAAAGGCTGGTGGCATTTGAGATGTAGACCTACCGACGAGTTGCCCATGTTTCATGGAGGGACCACATTACAAATGAAGAGGTTCTTAGCAGAGTTGAAGAGAGTAGGCACGCGTTGAACATCATAGCGGAGAGACGCGCAAGATGGATTGGTTCCTGCATAATGTGTTGGATTGAAAGGTCAAGGGATCGATTGGCAGAGGACGACCTCGCCAGGAGTACCTAGACCAGATTTGCCGAGATATGGGCTGCACCTCTTAAGCGGAGTTGAATAGAGTTGCCGAGGACCGAGCGGAACGGAAGAGGAGATGCGTAGCCTTGCTGCAGACCAATCATTAGATTGAGACCGGAGAAGAGAGATATCGTTATCCCGATGATGAAGGTGTAAGCCTTCGATACATGTCGAGAAAAATATACTCAAAAGCGGAAAAAACTGTTTTGATTCATAAAAATTCGTCATTATGAAATTACATAGTTTAAACGCCTTAAGTTTATCTTAAATCAAAAAAATATATACATATAATAAATACAGTTTTTGAACAATGAAAATTGTAGATATCAACCAAACATAATTCTTGAAATTTAATATTATTACTGTGAGAAAATTAAATGATTAATTACACACAACTTTTGAGAGGAAAGAAAATTTATCCTTACAAAAGCGTAGCGGTGTTTGAGATTGAATAATATTATATTATGCTGTACAGATAGAAAGTAATCAATTACAAACAATGGAGTCGCAAAGGAAGAGGTGAGATAGGGGCAAAGGGAGATCTTTCAATGTATAAGTTAATTAACGTTGAAATGAGAAGGATAATGTTGTTTCTCGTCGCTTTTATACGTTCAAAAAGATGCCACCTACACCGAGTAGGGATATTAATATCTCTTCAGAAATCGTATTTAAGCAGGATCTTGGCCTTGTTATATAAGTAATTAGATAAATCGATAAAATCAAACAAAAAGTACATGTTTTAGGATTAAATTATCAATGAACATGCATTACGCGTTTATTGTTTCTTGAACATTGATGTAAAACTTCATATTAAATAATTAACGCGAATGAAAACGTCAGTTTTATAGAAGTTTTATTATGTTTTATGGGAATGACATGTTTCACCCTTCTAAGGCATTATCAAATGTGTCAAAATTTCAGCTCGTTGCTGTTTATGTAAACTAGTAAATAGAGCAGAATATGGATATTAACAAAAATTTATGTGACTTTAAAAAAATTTAACAAATTATTATTTGGGTAGGCCTAGAAATACTGAAAAGTGTTTCTTGGAACTCGTTAAGAAATTTTATGACAATGAGTACATAGTTCGAGAATATTAAATGATATTATATAAATAAAAAAATGGTTATTTAAGTTAGGACAAAATAAGATGTAATAATTTAAAAAAAAAGTGTTGAAATTTAAAATTTATTAATTTGTTGATTCCGATATATAATTAGATTTAAAGATTTTTTGATTCTGCACTGTATTTATATTACATTTTAGAAGCAGAAGATAAGAATACATCGGTTGATTCAACGCACGTAGGGAGTAAATTTTATGTATAATCCTTTTTTTATATATAATACGCGGTTTATGAATAAGGATATTTCAGAAATATAATATTGCAACTGTGAGCTACACAGAATTTTCATATTATATTTATATTGTAGCTGTGAACTATCCTTTATTTACATACTCATATTTTTTAAACCTATTTAATTGTAAGTTTTTCTTGCAAAAGACTATATTAAATGTTTGATACAAATAAAGAAAGGGCCAGTACAATGGTTTGGACGTATGAAAATAATGCATTAAATAATAATGAAAAATCAAATATACGCGATAAACGTACAACGATGTATACGGAACGGGATAAAAAGGAAAACCGAAGAAAACGTTGCATGATAAAATAAATCATATTTTTAATGTCAACCATGTGAGGAGTCTGAAGAGGATGTTTTAAAGTCGGCTTAACATTAATTCGTACACCTCTTACTGTGAAATAATCCAAAGAGCATTAAAAATTAATCGCTCAAAAATCTTTGTATTAATAAGATGCGATTGGCGGAACACCCTGGAACAAAGCCCTGAAAGAATTTAAACAGAGAATTAGGCTTAAAAGATTTCGCCAGATTGGAGAGGGTTACAAACAAAATGATATTTTATTTCACGAAATAATCACAGAAGTCCGTTTGAAATGAGAAAAAAAGTAATTAATTCTGAAATTTATCCGTTTCGTTCCGGGGCAATATTAATTGTGAGGACTTCAAATACCCGCGGACTGCCTTATTCGGTAGATTAAAAATATTCGTACCTCGGGAAGTTTTCGTTCCAATTTACATTTCGAATTACATTGAAAATGGATAAGCTGTCGACAAATCGTGACTTAAGAGTTAAATACATAGACGCTGGCGCCCTCATCGCCATCCGACTCATCTTCTAATGAGTGATTATTCTAATTTTATTAATGCGAGTAGTTCAGGGAGTAAGGTAGTGTAAATCATTATACAAAAAAAAAATTTTTCTCAAAGAGTAAAATCTACTTTCGGAATTAAAAAAACATTGAATAAACCACTTTTTAATAAATAAAAAATATACGACATGTTTCAGAGGATATCTCCATCTTTAGGTGTAAAAATATAACAAAAACTAAACAAAGAAAGACGAATAAAAAACGCATTTAAAATTCGATACAAAAATTCTTCAAAAATTTAAAAATTAAGTTGGGGTATTTGTTATAAGTAGGTACTAACAATTATTTATTTAACAGTAAAATAATAAATAATAATAACATGATCAAAATATAATTTTTAAAAAACATACATTTGAAAAATATATAATCAAATGTATGTTTTTTCAAATGTATGTTTTTAAAATGTATATAATCAAATGTATATTGAAAAGATATAATCAAATGTATGTTTTTTTCTAAATTATATTATCATCATGTTATTGTTATTTATTATTTCACTGTTAAAAAAATAATTGTTAGTACCTATTTATAACAAATAGTCCAAGTTAATTTTTAAATTTTTAAAGAATTTTCGTATCGAATTTCTCTAATCTACCCTCTGAAACATGTCGTGTATTTTAATATTTTTTATTAAAAAGTGGTTAAAACAATGTTTTTTAATTCCCAAAGTAGATTACTATGGAATTCAACAGTGTTAATGCCTTAACTTTCAATAAGTTGAGTAAAATCTATTTAAAATAAACTGAAAGAACTATCAACAACAACAAACTATCACGCCGTTTCCCCTCAGGGGTAGGCAGAGAGAATGGACCGCCACACTACTCTATCCTGGCAAACCTATCTAGCTTCCTCCACATTTGACGTGCGTGCCAAAAACTACTTTTGAATGTTGAGGAATTGAGAAGTATTTATTTAAATAAAAAGGTTTTTGTAGTATATTAATTTTTCCGAACAGACTCGTTCCATTATCAGGGTAACAAAACAAATTGATTTAACAGTTAGTTTTGTTATCCTACATCTGCTTGGAGTGAAAATGGTCGGTAATCTTAAAAAAGAAGATATTGTGGTGTTTAAACAAAATGTACTTACGAAAATAAAAATAACTTTGTTTAATCCACACATTGAAGTATTTAATTAATTTTGAATAGTTTGTTAACTATATTTACTTTAGTACATAATTATATTTGAAAGTCACATATCAAATTTTTTAAAGAAGTTCTGTGATTATTAATAGATTTACAAAATGCTTTCCCTATAAAATGAAGGAATGTCCAAAAGCATTTGCCTTTTAAGTCTTTATACCAAAATGAAATAGTTCGTCCTTTCAAAATACAAAAAAGCTATCGCATAATCTGGTTAAAGGGGTTTTTCAAATCAAAATCAACAAGCAACAAATCGTGTTCTATCAATAGATTTTCTCTAAATTAATAACAATAAATAAATGTGCAAAGATGATCAGTTGGTGGATTTATATTGGAATACCTTTAAGAATAAACATTTACATGAAGCTTAAACCATGTATAAATTTATGTTTATAAGAGATGGAAAAATAGAGAAAGATATCGAAAGAACAAAATTAATAGCGCTCTCAAAGTCATTACTGCAAATAAAAATATTTCAACTAAAGCAAAGATGGCAATACTAAACGGGGTTCTAGTACCAACCTTTATGTATGGAAGTGAAACTTAAAGCTGGCAAAAAATGATGAAAGTAGAATAAATGCCGTAGAAATGAGATCACTGAGAATAATGTGCGAGAAAACGATAGGTACGTATATGATAGAATACCGAACGCAATATGAAAGAAATGTAAGGCAGATGATTTAATTGTAAGTGAAATTAAAAAAAAATATCCCTGAGATGGTTTGGATATATGGAACGAATGGACGAGAAAATAATGGTTCAACCGTTAAACACAAGCAGTGTGAGTAGAAAGAGAAGCCGTGGAAGACCAAAGAAAGCATGTCATGATCAAATTAATCACATATTAAATGTCGGAAAAACCGACGAGCGTGCATGTTACGATGTATGAATGTGTAGGAATCTAGAGAGGTAGATCAATTTAGAACGGTTTGGCGATCCAACCTTTCTGCCTACCCCTCCGGGGTGATTTTAAGCTAGTTGGTTAGTTGGTCAATTTCATTTATTTTTTTGCCATTATATTGTATTGAACTGATTCAATGTAACGTCTGACCATGCTAACATCGGTTAGCAAAACAGCTGTAGCGACAATTCCGAAAGAAATTTAATCAATATTCTACAATGCAACAGTGTTTTTATTTAAACATTTCAGTATTAAATTCGTCAATATAACTAATATTATTTATATTTTCAGTAAATGGTAAAAAAATTATATGTTAATGATGTAAATGGACCCAGAAATAGAGGAAGACCGAGAAAAACGTGGCACGATCAAATAAATCAAAAATTGAATGTCGGCCATGTGAGGAGTCAGAGAAATCTTTTTTCATTTATTCTTTCCATGTGTCCAAACCATCTTAATGATCCTTTCAATTTTTTGTTCATAACACCATCATTCGCACCGCATTCACTTCTTATATTTTCATTCGACACTCATACACAGAGTATGCACACATTCGTCTAAGAGATCTCATTTCTACTGCATTTATTTTACTTTCATCCTTCTTTTGCCAGTTCCATCCTTCGCTTCCATACTTAAGGGTCGGTAGAAGAACACCATTGTGCACTGGCATTCTAACTATTTTTTAAAGGTTTTTATTTGCGATGATGTGTTTTATATTGTAAATTTAAAAATCATCTATTTTTATTTATAATTATAAATTAAAGTTATTTCAACAGAATTTTAATAATCAATACATATTATGAATTCAAAAGCCACTTCTTGGATTAAAGCAACAAGTATTTTAAGATTAAAATTTTCAGTGGAGTTATTCTGGAATCATTAACTATTTATATATTCGAGGTCAAAAAGGAAGAGCAAAGGTGGCAGGTCACGTTTATAAAAAAAATAGCTTATAATTTGGGTCAATTAAATTTAATTTCTGGTTCAATCTTTATTGATTATGTTTAATTATATGTTCCAGTCATATTATCTTTTAGATACGTAAATCAAATAACGGGGCTAGAACTAGAAGAAGACCGAACAAAACGTGGTACGATCTTCTTCTTCTTCTTCTTTTAATAGATCTGACGATCTGTGACACAGAAATCATGTCTCATCGGATGATGAGATCCAGCTGTCCTTCCATCTCTTAGGCAGTCTTCCAAGTGGGCGGTGTCCGGAGGGGATTTTACAAGCGGCTGTATATGCAAGTCTGTCACCATCCATTCTGGCTAAATGGTACTTCCAATATCTTCTTCTGAATCTACTCCACTGAACGACATCCTCTATTTCGCAAGTTTTTCTTATGTCTACGTTGTGGACACGCATTGCAAGGATGAAACTGGGCATGTGTGCCAATAGGATGATGGAAGGTAGAGCCAGAGAGTTTCTGAGTGGAGGCCAATGTTGGGCCGAAGAAGTGTCGCGTGACAGCCTACAAGGTGGAGCGATGATATTATGAACACTGGATTGAGAGGCTTACGTCTTACGGCTTACGTCCAGCAGTGGATGGAGATAAGCTGATGAAGGATTGTTATATTTAATTATATGAATTTATTAAATCATTATTTGTTGAAACACACAACCATTTTAAATATTAAATAGTAGATCAGTCTGTAGAAGGCAGCCAGCCAAGCGAAACAATTATCTGTCGAAGTTAAGACAAAAGTGTCTCGTATTTTTTAAAATCAAGAGATTTCAGTTAAATCATTTGATAACTAACTAACTAACTAACCATCACGCCGTAGGGTAGGCAGAAATAATGGACTGCCTCACTTTTCTTTCCTGACATGTTTCTCTCGCTTCCTCAACATTCATACATCGTGTCATGCACGCGCGTCGATTTCTCTGACTCCTCACATGGCCAACATTCAATATTTGATTTATTTGATCGTGACACGTTTTCTTCGGTCTACCTCTATTTCGGGTTCCATTTACACCATTAACATATATTTTTTTTACCATTCTTTCTTCATTCACTCTTTCCATATGTCCAAACCATCTTTATGATCCTTAATGATCATTTGATTTTCTTATATATTTATATGCGTAGAATGCTACGCATTACATGGACCGATATGGTCGGCAATGTATGTGTGCAATTAAGAGCAAGAATTGATTGACATTTGCTGGGTAAAATCAAGGTCCGAAAGGCGTCCTACCTGGGGCATGTGCTCAGAGGAGAGAAGTACAAGCCACTGCACCTAATCATAAGGGGCAAAATAGAGGATCGTCGAAGTATAGGGAGAAGATAAATCTTCTAGTTCCTGAACACACTTGATTGGAGGGGGATTAGAACGGCCGAGACGCTGTTAAGAGCTGCATAAGACAAGGATATGTATTCTCATGTGATCGTCTGGGGAACCTTGCCTGACACACGAAGAAGAAAAGATGTCTGTGTATTTCAATTTTCTTTTTACATATTTTTTTTTTAATATTTATTTGAATTGAAAATAAACTTTCATCGAGAGTATAATGATACCTACTCCATGGACCGATATGGTCAGCAATGTAAATGTGCTCCTTATTTCAATTTTTTATAAACTACGTTAAGGCGTTAACACTGTGAAATCATTATAAATAATGACAAATTATTTTTTATGCATTTAAAAACCGTTTTTTTTTCCACTTTTGAGTTAATGTTTCTCGACATGTTTCTAAGACTTTACACCTTCATCGTCAGAAGGACAATATAAACTGTTCGTATCGTTCTACCGATTATGAAGTTGTAAATCCTTCGAAACATGTCGAGAATAATAAATTAAAAAGTAGAAAAAAACGGTTTAAACTGTTAATGAATGAACTATGTTTTTTGTATCACAATTGTATAATATTTTATTTTATTTTACGCGACAGCTGTTTCATCAACCAATGTTGACATCATCAGGTGTTACAATAATATATAAAATGTCAAATTTTCATGATTTTTCGAATCTTTATACATAATGAGTTTTTTATCCATGGGACTGGGTAATGTAACTATTGTATGTTTATAAATAAATAAATAAATAAATTATAAATAAATAAATAAGTCACGAAAATTTTACATTTGATATATTATTGTAACACCTGATGATGTCAACACTGGTTGATGAAACAGCTATCGCGTAAAATAAAATAAAACACAATTGTGATACAAAAAACAAAGTATATTCATTGACAGCTTAAAATGTTAAAGTATCATAGTGTTTCGGCCAAAACAATGGACTTTTTAGAAAATACAGTGCTTTAATTCATACCTTTTTCAAATTAAGAAATCTATAAATTAAAATCGTTTTAGGGAAATAAAATGGCGAATAATATTTCAAGTTAACGCACTTGATAAGATGGAATGAGAACCTTTAAATGGAGATCCCTGTTGTAAAATAATTCGGGTATCGTATATCTCGGGACGCCCCTGCGAAATTCGCATATCGATTTGGGTTAAAATCCCTATCCTGTTAAACCGTGGGAGAAGAAGTTTGCTTCACAAGTACTCAGACTAGCTCTCTCTGCTAGGAAAAGGTTTTCGCATAAGTACCGAGACTGACTCTCCTAATTGCAAACAGGTCGATGAATAAATGTATACGGAGCTCGATAACACAGGATACAGGATGATTGGTACTTCGCAAGATATATTTAAACACGCTGTAAAAATTAAACGAAGATTTTTTTCCACGGGTAACTAGAAATCTTCAAATACATGAATATTTCTAACACTGTATTTCAAAAATCGTTACAACCCTTATCCATAATCTTATTTGGATTAAATTATTTTAAATATGTGCTGGACCAGTGTGTGTTACCTTTGATGACCTATGGATGCGAGACATGGACGTTAACTAAAGAATCAATGCACAAAATGAAAGTTGCACAACGGGCCATGGAAAGATCCACGTTGGGTATCTCGCTAAGAGACCATATACCCAACGTGGAGATTAGAAGACGCATCAGGGTCACCGATGTAGGGATACGCATTGCGAGGATGAAGTGGCAAAGGGCTGGTCATGTTTGTCGACGGGATGATGAAAGATGGAGCCAGATGATTACTGAATGGAGGCCAAGGTTGAGCCGGAGAAGTGTCGGGAGATAGCCTACAAGGTGGAGCAATGATATTATGTGGACGGCGGAAAAGGCCTGGAGATGAAGAGACGCACGTCCAGCAGTGGATTGAGACAAGATGACGAAGAAGATAATAATTAATCCAAAGAGTATGGCCCAAGACTGAGAAGCCTTTTGAGGAGCAGTTGCCAAACCTGATATGCTACAAAAAAGTAGAAACTATTTGGATATTTTTAAATAGTTTAACAATATTTATTGTCTTTTGAAGAACTGTGTAAAACTACATATTAAATAGTGTAAAGATGTAAACGACGGTTTTCTAGAAGTTTTATTGAATGAGAGTACCTTTTTTGCATGGCCAGTACATTATTAAATTTGAATGTTAACATTTGATGATTCTCCAGCAAGGCGATTGTGTCATGCTATATATAATAACATATAATGGTAGAATACCAATATTTTCTTAAAAAAAAAATATACAATATACATATAGGTATTCGTGTAAATAGTATAATTCAAAGTAAGTATTTTCTAAAAGACGTCAGTTAAATAATAATTTTTTGTTTCTAGAACAATGATGTAAATTCCAAATTCAATAATTTATGTCGGTTTTCAAGAAGTTTAATAATATATTTTTAAATTTAACTCCAATTGTAGGGTTGACTATATTTGCAGTCCTAAAACGGGTTGAAACAGCAACGTACTGCATTTGTAGCTCATTTATAAATGTCTATCTTATAAACGTTTTTACATAAGTTATTTACTACTGATTTGTGCGTAATAATATTATGAACTGTGGCATCTGCCTGAACTGCAAATACTCGTATAGTTAGTCGCAGTTTGTGGTAAAAAACGTTTACTGCAAATTAAATCAGCCGCACAATGGGGGGTTAACGTGTCATTTCCGTAAAATATAAAACAATTTTTAGGAAACAGACGTCTTCATTTGTATTTATAAAACAAAAACAATAACAAACCATACTACCGTTTCACTGAAAGGGTAGGCAGAGGATCCACACTAACTTCTAACTTCCTCCACATACATACAGCGAGTCATAAACACACGTCGATTCTTCCGACTTCTAACATAGTCGACCTTTAAAATAATTGATTTGGTCATGCCATCTTTTCTTCGATCTTCCTCGACTCGGTCCTCTATTCACATCATTGGTGTATCTGGTTCATGTAATTAAACTAAGGCCTTAATCCTTTCATAATTTTGTTCTTATTACTTTCTTCCGCTCTACATTCCTTCTTAATATCAACATTTGAAACTCTGTCGTTTATCGTTTTACTACACGTACGTCTAAAGAATCTCATCTGTAACGCATGTATTCTGCTTTCATCCTTCTTGCTTCGCTTCCATACACAATGATTGGAGATTGAACTCCATTGTGAACGGTCATTTTTGCTTTCATCAATATTTTTTTGAATAGTCCATTGTTTTGGCCGAAACACTATGATACTTTAACATTTTAACATTTAAATCTGTTAATGAATAAACTTTGTTTTTTGTATCCCAATTGTATTTTATTTTACGCGACAGCTGTTTTATCAACCTATGTTGACATCATCAGGTGTTACAATAATATATCAAATGACATTTGATATATTATTGTAATACCTGATGATGTCAACTTAGGTTGATAAAACAGCTGTCGCATAAAATAAAATACAATTGCAATACAAAAAAACAAAGTTTATTCATTAACAGATTAAAATATTTTTTTGTTTTCACTACCAGTTTTTAAGTCACCATTCACTTTGTTGCCTATTTATTAAAAAAATAGTTTGTAACAAAAAAAAAACAGTTATTTTAAAATTTGTTAAAAAACAATCGAATATCAAGCCGCCACTGGTATCCGAATGGCGACGTAAAAATATGAGTGCGAAAATGGCGTAGATTCTCAAAAGACGATTTAAACGAATAAGGTTAAGCGAAACAGGCTATTTAAAAACAATTGCGAGCTCGCCGTGAATTTCACTTTTGAGTATTTAAGCACTACGTAGGGGGGAATATATCTGGAATGGATGTCAAGGAAATAGCTAGGTTTACCAGAAAGAACTAAGGATACAGGATTTCACGTCAGAGCGAGAGCCGCATTCCACCGTGAAATACAATACCGCACTTGAGATTCTGAAATTCGCTTTCAGATTCAATAAAACTTATTAACGGAGTCTAAGACGAAAAGATACAACCATATTTTTTTTGTTAAAGAGAATTTAAACGAGAAAATTATTTCATTCATAATTCAATCATATATTGAGATGTATTAAAATAACTTTTTAAGGACATTATAATAAAATAAAACGAAGTTTTTTTTCACTTAACATTATAATAAAATAAAACAATTTTTGTTTATATTTACTTCCACTGCGAATGATAGTGTTATGAACAAATTAAAATGGTCCGGATACATGGAAATAATGATTAAAAAAAGAATGGTAAAAATAATTTTATGTTAACAATTTAAATGGAACTAAAAAGAGAGGAAGACCGAGGAAAACGTGACATGATCAAATTAATCAAATATTGAATGTCGGCCACGTGAAGAGTCGGAGAAATCGACGAGCGTGCCTGACGCGATGTATAAATGTTGAGGGATTCGAGAGAAGTATGTCAAGGTAGAAAAGTGTGGCAGCCCATTAATTCTGTCTACCCCTTCGGGGATTTGTAAGTTATTATTTAATCAACATTGATGTATGTAGTATGTGTTTTTCAATAATTATGAAGATTTTATAATAGTCGAATGTTTTTATTGAAATCTCTTGGTGGAAATTCATTTTAAATTAAATAACGTTTTATTTAATTTAAAATGAATTTCCACCAAGAGATTTCAATAAAAACATTCGACTATTATAAAATCGTGGAAGTATTTGCTTAGAAACGTCGTTACGTTTCTAAGCAAATACTTCCAATCTCGTCTATATTTCGAAAGTAACCGGTTTTGCCGAGCTCATTGGGATCAACGGACTGGTCAGCCTGTGATGCCAATAGGCTTGGAGAAACCAGTGCCTGTAGATATTTAGACAAAAGTAAAAGTAGTTCTTAAAAAAAATATATAATTTTATAAAACCAAGATATTATATTTAGTAAAAACACTAGATTATTATAAAAATCATTATACTATAAAAAAAACATACATCATACATCACGCTGACTCCCTGAAGAGGTATGCAGAAATAATGGACTGCAACACTTTTCTTTCCTGACATACTTCTCTCGCTTCCTCAACATTTATACATCGTGTCATGCACGCACGTCGATTTCTCCGACTCCTTACGTGGCCGACATTTAATATTCGCGATAGATCGATAGATCTTTCACATGTGGTGAGAATCAAAATAATATCTTTTACCAAATTGTATACAGTTATTGGGTTCAAGCGACCTGCTTTAATAAAAAAAGTAATACGTTCATCGCAAGGCATTTTTTTTAACCAAAAAGTTTTTTGTTTGTTTTTTATTATGTATTTTAAAATGTATTAACAATACATAAAATATATCAATGAAAACAATTGTTTAATTTTTACGATTTCAATATTTTTGAAATAAATGGGTAAAGAAAGTATACGTTAACGATGTAAATGGAGTACTGATTCGTAATAGACCGAGGAAAACACGGCATGACCGAATAAATAAAATTTTAAAGGTTGGTCATATAAGAAGTCAGAAGAATCGACGTGCGTATGTGACTCGTTATATGAATGTGGAGAAAGCTAGAGAGGTATGTCAAGATAGAGTATTGTGGCGGTCGATTCTCTCTGCCTATCCGTGTGGGAGACTGCGTGATGGTTTTTGTTGTTGTTAACTAATCGATTATCAATCTAAGTACTTGGGAAACATCTGTAAATGTCCACATTAAATAGTTAAGAGGCTTATAATTGCCCTCATGTTACCCCTGGGTTACCGCCGCCTCATTGTAACGACCCCAAGGGGATAATATTATCCACCTTGAGAATCACTGACTTTAAGAATAAGAGTTTTCGAAGACATAATCTATATAAACTAGTTCTTAAACGAAAAGGTTTAATTCCAAATTGGTTAAAAGTTATGACCAGGTAAGTCTGTCGATGCCAGCGAGCCAGGCGAAACTGGTCGCTGTCGAAATAAATACAAAAGTGGAAGTAGTTTAAAAATATCGTTTTATAAATCAATTGTTCCTTTTTAATAATTCAACATTAATATTTTTAAAGATCTTTGTCAAATGTTTATGTTATAAAGAACAAAGACTAAAAATAAAATTTCGGTTGTTATAAAACAACGTTACGCTTATTAAGTAGAAAAAGGGGGTAGAAAGGGGCCTACCCCCTTTTCTCCTGCTTATTTATTTGCATATCAAATAGAAATTTAAATTGTATTTCTGCTGTTGCTCGGAATTCCATGTTTCATTCAATCTCAAATAAGTGATTCGAAGATCGTAGGCACTCATCCATTAAGAGTAGTGATGGTGAACCTATGACCCGCGGGTCAGTTTTGACCCACGCAATCTTGTTAAATGACCCAAGCGTTAAAAATGTTAAATTTATTTTTGTCATAAAAGATAAAACAGACAATCAAAAATAAGGTAAACTTTTAAGACAATTTTACTAACTAACTAACTAATCATCACGCCATTTCCCCAGATGGGTAGGCAGAGAGGATGGATCGCCACAATGCTCTGTCCTGGTATACCTCTCAGGATTTCTCTACATTCATCCATCGTACTATGCACGCACATCGATTATTCCGACTTCGAATGTGGCCGCCTTTTAGTAAATGATTAATTTGGTCATGCCATGTTTTCCTCGGTCTTCCTCGGCTTTTTTTTCCAATCACGCTGCTTGTGTACATTTTTTTAACCATTCTCCTCTCATACATTCGTTTCATATGTCCAAACCATCTCAAGGATCCTTTTTCCTCCTTTCGATTTTATAAGTGAGAATTAAAAGTAGTAGTTTTTAACCATCCCCCTCCCCCTTTCCAAGTAACGTCACTGACTTAGTGACCCACGAGCTTGTTCTAAAAAAAATATTTACTATATTTGACCTACTTTTTAAAAAGGTGCGCCATCACTGACATAGAGGATATTTTATTATCGTGATTATTTTATAATGGTGTTATGAAGATTGCCTAAGGTAACTTATAAAGAGTAAAATTGTAAAGCTGGTATAGAAAATACTGTGAAATTATAATAAAATAACATATAAATTGTATTTTATTTTATTTAACAAACAGAATTTTTTTAATATAATTTGTTTATATACAACAATTCGTTGGGAACAAATAACTGTATACATTTTTTTTAAACTAACTAACTCTCCATCACGCCGTCTCCCCGAAAGGGTAGGCAGAAAGAATAGACTGTCACATTTTAACCGATGCGGCACTCCATCCTTCTCTTTTCGCCCCGCGGGAGACGCGGTGTGATGGGTTGCGAACCTCATCGCCACCAATAGGCATCTCCTGCGCACACTTCGATCGTAATTTTTTTTTATCTATTATAATATACTGATTTTCAAGACATGAGATAGGCAGAAAATCTATAACCATTTAATTGTAACGTAAATTCTACATCAGGCCATAGACAGTAGAAGAATCACACTGCCATCGCTGGGAATCGAACCCGGGACCATCGGTTTGCCAGTAATAGCTCTTGCCACAGTGCCACGAAGGAGTCTTATAGAGTTAACGCTGTGTAATTCTATTAAAATGTTTTTCTTTGAGTTAAAATACAGTTTTTCCCCTCTTTAATGTTCACTTCCTCTGAACCTAATCTTCAAAACATGAAATGGTCTTTATTTCGACAGCGACCGGTTTCGCCAGGTTTGCTAGCATCGACAGACTGGTGACACTATTGCAAACCGAGTCCTTAAAATGAAATGGTCTTTATTTCGACAGCGACTGGTTTCGCCAGGTTCGCTAGCATCGACAGACTGGTGACACTATTGCAAACCGAGTCCTTAATATACTGACGGGAGTGGTAAACATGATTCGATATAAAAATAATCTTCAAATATTTATGTAAAATTTACTGAATTTAAATATTGGTATTACAGGTATTCAAGAAGATTCTTATTCATACAGTTTACATATTTATAAATACTCTAAACGTTTGAAAAAAAAATATATATAGAATCTTACAGCTTATACGTACAAATTTATTTATAGAATCATGTTAACCACTCGTGATATCTGAATGTATATAAAGGACTCGGTTTGCAATAGTGTCACCAGTTTGTTGATGCCAGTGAGCCTGGCGAAACCGGTTGCTGTCGAAATAAAGACAAAAGTGTAAGAAGTTTTATTTAATAAACAACAACAATTAACCATCACGCCGTTCCCCCGAAGGGGAAGGCAGAGAGAATGCTACTCTATTCTGGCATACCTCTCTAGATTCCTCCACATTCATACAGCGAGTCATACAGGCAAGTCGATTCTTCCGACTTCTAACATGACCAACCTTTAAAATTTGATTAATTTGGTCATGCCATGTTTTCCTCGGTCTACCTCTACTCCGTACCCCATTTACATCATTAACGTATACTTTCTTAACCATTCTTTCTGCATCCGTGCACTCCATGTGTCCGAACCAACGCAGCGATCCTTTCATAATTTTGTTAATAAAATATACCTTCTTCCGCTCTACATTCCTTTCTTATATCAGCATTTGAGAATCTGTCGTATATCGTTCTACCACACATACGTCTTAGGGACCTCATCTCTACCGCATTTATTCTGCTCTCATCATTATTCTGCCAGTTCCATGATTTGCTTCCATAAATTAGGGTTAGGACCAGAACTCCATTGTAAACGGCCGTTTTCGCTTGCATTGATATATTTTTGTTTTTAATAACTATTTTTAATACTCCATTCACTATGTGACCCGCACCAACCTTTCTTTCGGCATCACTATCCATTCGGCTATCCGCTATGAACATGTTACCTTAATATACAAATTCACTCCCCTGCTCCAAATTCTCTTAGTTCTCACTTATGTTACAAACTGTCATTTGCTTTTCCCTTTCAAAAAAGCATCACCTTTGACTTTCCGACATTCATCATTAAATCATTTAACTTGCATACCTCATACATTCTCGACACCAATACTTGTAATTCGTCCGCACTATCCGCAACGAGAACGGCATCATCCGCGTAAAGCAGACAATTTACGGACAAATCACTCATCACATAGCACCAGCATTTATTCCTTCCAGTTCTTTCATACACTTGTCGACATCACGCATCCATCAAAAACAAACTTCCATCAAATTATTTCAGTAAAATCATTTGATGAAATTGTCGTTATTTTTTTTTTGTATTCAAATAATATAACGAACTAACTAACTGATCATCACGCCATTTCCGCGGAGGGGTAGGCAGAGAGGATGGATCGCCAAAATGCTCTGTCCTGGCATACCTCTCGGGCTTCCTCTACATTCATACATCATACCATGCACTCACGTCGATTATTCCGACTTCGAATGTGACCGCCTTTTAGTAATTGATTAATTTGGTCATGCCATGTTTTCTTCGATCGTCCTCGGCTTCTTTTTTCACTCAAGATGATTGTGTACAACTGATCATATAACTATAATATAACTTTAAAATCACAATCTGAATATAACAAGGGTTGATCATTTTACCATCATGTTTTCTGAATAGCTGCAAGGAAAAATTCACTTCTAATAATTTTCTCAAATTATTACCAACCATTATTTCGACTCACTATCCATTTAGCTATCCGTTGTGAACATGCGACATTAATAGACAAACTCAAACATGTCTATGTTCTCCTGATTCACACTTATATTAATGTCTTCTTCACTTTCAAAATCATCACTTTCTTTGAATTTCTGACATTCATCAATAAATAGTTTGTTTTGCATACTAGCATTTAATACTTTATTATATATAGATTTACTACACATTAGTTTGAAATACTTATAGAAAAAGGATGTTTATCTTAATATTAAAATGAAAATCGCGGAATCATATCGGTAAATAAATTACTGTAGAACAGGTTTAAATTTTTCAGTGACTGTATTCGCATGGAAGTTTTAGGCGCCAGGAAAGCAATCTTCATAACACCATATGTACAACATTCAAATTAAGAATAATAATAATAACATTGGTATTTTTACACATACACGTTTAATATAAAAATTATAAACGCAGTCGAATTGAACAATAACAGCACATTATTAAATAAACTGAAAAAATCATTGAAATACACATGATACTCGCAAAATTTATAAAAATGTCACAATTTAAATGTACTAAATACAATGTTTGATCACTTAAACTTTTGGAAAATTATTCTTAAATATTTATTTAAATTTTGTTTAACATTAGTAAAATGCGTTTTCTAAATTATTTGTTTTAAAGTTATCTATGTCTTTAATAGTCTCAAAATAAATATAAAGGATGACATAAAATTATATGGAAGTTTTATAACAGTAACTAATATAATATATTTAAAAAATATATATTTAGTTTATTTTATGACTTTATTTTTTACAGATAAAATAAAGATATGTTGTTATTTAAAATTGTGCTAAAAAAATTATCAAATTACTTTAATAAGTCCCGTAAAGTGCATGAGTAAATTTTTTATATTTCACTATGATTTTTTTAGTGTGTTAATGAATAATTTTTTTTATCATAAATGTAACAATAAAATGACCTTGACCTTTAATTTGTTATAAATAAAAAAATATATTTAATAATTAAATAATAAAAATATATTTGGGATGAAAAAAGGTCCTGTGGCCATTTTGAATATTATCATTCATGTTGGTATAATTTTTCTAAGTGTCATACCTGTTGCGGCGACGGAGTCCGCTGCCGGTCGAGAAAGCGGCGAAGGGTCACCGCGGCGCGCTTCACTACCGAACGGCTTCGTGTGTGAGTACCGCCACCGCGTCAGGCCTTATATAGGGGCGCCCCCCGCGCACCCTCGGCCGGGCTGCCCAAGCACGCCTGCGCACCGGCACACCTGACGCGGCCACCGAAAGGAAGGAAAACGTCAATGGAAGACCCTTCCGGGGTCTAAGCAAATGCACCACGGGAAGGATCCCGAAATTACATTTTCCCGCCCAAAAATCTGAAACGACTTCCAGAATATTCTATAATGATGAAAACGGCCGATTTTTAAACGTTTAATTAAAAATAATGAAATAGTCTGTTTTTCAGAAGTTCATATTATTCCGTTACTTGCTGGAAAATTTGATAAGTTTAAAAAATGAAGAAAGACATTGATAGAAGGGTCGGTGCTGGGAACAAAATAAATGCGCTATCAAAGTCATCACTGCAAATTGAAATATATCCACTAAAGCAAATATGAGAATACATAATGGAGTTCTAGTGCCAACCTTTATATTTGGAAGTGAAGCTTGGAGCTGGCAAAAGAAGGGATAGAGAAGCCGTGGAAGTCCAAGGAATGCAAGGAATTACCAAATTAATCAAATAATAAAAGACGGCCACATTCGGTGTCGGAAAAATCGATGAGCGTGCATGTAACTATCTATGAAAGTAAAGGAAGCTCAAGCGGTATGTCAGGACAGTATAGCGGTCCATTTTCTCTGCCTATCTAACCTAATATTGAGTAAGTAAATTAGTTTTTTAATGCACCGGCACATACTCATAAAATACAATGAAACTTCTAGAAAACATGCGTTTTTATTGGTTTATAACTATTTGATATGGAGTTTTACATAATTGTTCAAAAAACAATAAATTCTTAATATTTTATTATTTTTATGAATCGCCAAGTTTCACCGTGTTAAAGTATTATATGTGACGAGAATCAAACTAGTAATAAATATACTCGAGCTAATGGAGAATAAAGTATTAAAGATATGTCGGTTAGTGGACTAGATAACAGAACTTGGGTTCATTAAAACTTGGAGGGGATTTTATTTCTTCTTCTTAATAATGAACTATTTCTGCTCAGTTAGAGATTGTACGAGTACAATAAACTCTAATACCATTAAATTATAAACATAGAATTAAACTAATCAACCATCACACCGTCTCCCCGGAGAGATCGGTTCAAATAATGGACCGCCACACTGTTCTGTCTTGACATAATTCTCTCGCTCCCTCTACACTCATACATCGTGTCATGAACGCACGTCAATTTCTTTGACTCCTCACCTGGCCGACATATAATATTGAATTGATTTAAATCTTGCCGCTTTTTCCTTGCCTTCCTCTATTTCTGGTTCCGTTCACGTCGCTTACATATGGTATACCTTTTTCACCATTCATTATTTCTGTGTCCAAACCATCTTAATGATCCATTCATTATTTTGTTCAAAACTCTATCATGCGCACCGCATTCACTTTTTATGTATTCATTCGACACTCTATCATACACAGATTTTCCACACATTCGTCTGAGACATTCGTTTCAACAACATTCATTGTACTTTCATCCTTCCTTTGCCAGTTCCATGCTTCGCTTTCATACATAAGGGACGGTACAAGAACACCATTGTGTACTGTCATTACATAAGGTTTTATTATCGATAACACCTTTAAGTGACCATTCACTTTGTTACCTGCCCCAACCCTTCATTCAATATCACTTCCCACTCGCCCATCTTATGTAAACATACTGCCCAAATAAACGAACTCGTTTATCTGCTCCAAATTTTCACCTTTGGTGTGATGGTTAGTTAGTTAGTTAGATAAGATAAACCTCCTTGCTCTGCTAGCTGTGGGAAACATATAGATTAAGTTCCATCAGTATTCCTGGAAGATGTGTGAGGTTGAGGATATTATAAGATGGAGCAGACAGCAAAAAAGGAACTGGTACGGGCATTTTCAAAGAATGGACACCACTAGACTCCCCTTTATTCCGTTGCTAAATCAGCCTCATGGGACTCGTTCTCGTGGAAGACCTCCTAAAAGATGGAAGGACAGCTGGAAGTCTACCTCACAGGAGGAGCAACACTCTGGAGATGACCACATAGGTCTACAACAAGGAAGAAGAAGAAGAGTATTTCTGAATGGATCCATTAAAAAAACCCGGATAGTGATTGAAAGATCATTCTACGGTTTTAATGTGGGATAAAATCCAGCATTTTATTTGTAAGAAGCACTTAACTTCTTAACATAAAAACCCTCATGAGGACTTATTTTTTTTTGTATATATTGCAGTATCCGCGTTAGAGTAATTCTAGAAACGGTAGGTAAAATTCAAAACAAATTTATTATTAAGTATCATTTATCTGTTTTACGAGTATTACATAGAAAACATTATTTGCGAGAGCACTTACAATGAATTTTCTAAGAAAAACTTATTTTTGAGGTTTTTCTTATTCCACTCAATAATCGTTTCCAAGTTATTACCCATTTGATTTAAGGGGTTAGGGGCAGTCAGAGGTATAAAAAAATACGATTTAATTTTTTTTTTAAATTGTTGGTAATTTAATTAACTTTAATTAACCAACAATATTAAATTAATATAACTAACTAACTAACTAACCAACTAACCACCACGTAGTCTCGCCGAAGGGGTCGGCTGAAATAATGGACTGCCACACTTTTCTTTCCTGACATATTTCTCTCGCTTGCTCAACATTCATATATCGTGTCATGCATGCGCGTCGACTTCTCTGACTCCTCACATGGCCGACATTCAATATTTGATTTATTTGATCGTGTCACGTTTTCCTCGGTCTTCCCCTATTGATTCCATTTACATTATTTCCATGTGTGCAAACCATCTCAAAGATTCTTTCATTATTTTGTTCATAACACAATCATTCGCACCGCTTTCACTCCTTATATTTTCATTCGACACTCTATCATACACACGATCATACAATCGACACATTCGTCTAAGAGATCTAATTTCTACTGCATTTATTATACTTTCATCCTTCTTTTGCCAGTTCCATGCTTCGCTTCCATACACACTTCCATAATACTTAAATTAATGTTCTACATTTTCACTTGATTTTACTCAAATTTGGTGAAAAAAAATATATTTATTATAAATGAATTTATAGGCGTATTTATTTGAACCCTGTTCCATAATTGGTGCTTTGCGGTGACCAATATAATCTCTTACTTACTTAATAGTTAATCTAGTGCCTGATCGAAGAATTTTCTTTTTCTTTTTAAAAAACTATTTTTAACAATTAACTTTTGCATTTTTCCATGAAAATCCGGAAGTTAAATCATCAAAGGGCGGCATTTCGTTTATTTAAAAAAAGCTTCGATTAGGCACTAGATTAACTATTAAAATATACATTTTTTTATTTAAATGACTTAAAAAGTACCTTGAAGAAGTTATAATGGTCACCGTAAAGCACCCCCTATGGAATAAGGTCCAACAAATATGGCGATAACTTCATATAGATAAAAAAAAATTACATATTTGGGTCAAATTAAGTTAAAACATAATACGAGTATAATAATTTGAAATTTTGGTTTTAATAAATAAATGTCATTACTGACAAAAAATATATGGAAAATACTCGTATTTTCATACCTCTGACTGCCCCATACCCCTTAATTTATTCTGTTCCATTTGCTAAGGGGTTTATAAACCGCTACGCTTTTGATTTTCGCTACATTTGATAATGCTCCAGCAAGGCGGAACATGTCACTCCCACATAAAATATGGAGTTCCGCATCATTGTTTAAAAAAACAATAATTATAAATTTCTATAATAAATTAACTTCTAACTTCTTATTAACTTCTAATTTGGAGTTCTGGTCCCAACCCTTATTTATGGAAGCAAAACATGGAACTGGCGGAATGAGAATGAGAGCAGAATAAATGCGGTAGAAATGATGTCCTTAAGACGTATGTCCTTAAGAACAATGTACGACAGAATCTCAGATGCAGATTTAATAAAATAATGTAGAGCGTAAGAAGGCATTATGAACAAAATTATGAAAGGATCACTGCGTTTGTTTGGAAATATGGAGAGCATGGATGGAGAAAATAATGTTAAGAAAGTATACATTAACGTTACAAATGGAGTAGGGAGTCGAGGTAGATCAAGGAAAACATGGCATGATCAAATTAATCCATTTTTAAAGGTCGGTAATGTAAGAAGTCGGAAGAATCGACGTGCATGTATGACTCATTTGCGGAGGAAGCTAGAGAGGTGTGTCAGGATAGTGAAGTGGTCAATTCTCTCTGCCTAACCCGGAGAGGAAACGGCGTGTGGTTTGTTTGTTTTGTTTTGTGTTGCTAATAAAATGAGTCATTTTAAATATTTTAGAATGATAAACTTTAAAAAATATTTTATGAGCTGCTGAAAATACTAAATCACAGTAAGTAAATTTCTCGTTTACTCTAAAGATTATGAAACATTATTTTAACAATGTATTGGTTATTTAAGACAAACATGAATGGTGAAATTGTACGACACTGAGTTCGAAGAACTAATTAAATTGAAAAGGAGTGTAGCAACAAAGAGCTTTCAAGTAGCAACTGACGAAAAGCTAAAATGTATACAGTTATTGATAAGCATTAAAGAAAAATATATTATTATTTGAAAATTCACGATAGAAGCCGATTGTTAATCATGGAAAAACAATTTTTTTAATTAAATATTTCTGAAACATTATAAATTGTTAGGTTTATGGCTTCGATCGGTTTCGGCAGCTTGTTGCCATCTTCTGGTGGCAAAAAAAAAAATTATTAAATCAATCATATTTGATAAATGTTCCCAACTGGAGGGACGGAAAAATAGACGTCCGTGCATGACACTATATCGATGTATACTTTTTCTTTAAAAACATTTTTTTTTATTACTATTTACTTAATTACTATTTTATATTCATTAACAATGACGTTTTCTTTAAGTTCTAATGAATGGTAATACCATTAACTACTTCTGTCTTTGAAAATTGGGTTTGGTTCATGTGGTGCTCCCGTAAATTTTGAGAGTTTTCGTGTATTAGTGAATTATTTAGGTCAATTTCATTGTTGCCGCACTTTATAAAAGTTAATTGTGACACATAATACGTTTGAACTGTTTTGATGTTAAAATTATATAAGTTTTTTCGTTGATAAAAAGAATTTTGACAGGTGTTAATATAAATTTTTCATTAGTTCCAATGACAATTTGAATAATTTCTTCAATAATATTTGAAGTTCTTTCTGGTGTTGGATTGTTTAAAGTGCCTAATTACAGTTATTTCAAATATCAGCGGATACGTGGAATAAAAATTAAATAAACATAAAAGTCCGATTCGTCCAGTTAACAACATTTGCGCCATCTAAAAGAACATTATGTGTTATATTATTTTTATTTTGTTATTTTATTTTATATCATAGTATTTTATATCATTTGTTTTACATTTATTTTGTGGACGTTGGACGATCGAAGCGCGGGAGATGGTCTATTTTCGCAACCCATCACACGGTGTCTCTCGCGGGGGCAAAAAGATAACGATGGAGTGCCGCATCGGTTAAAGTGTGGCAGTCCATCCTTTCTGCCTACCCCTTCGGAGAGACGGTGTGATGGTTAGTTATTACTTATATATATAAATACTATATGAGGGTACATGCTTCGCCTGAAATATGAAAAAAATTCTAGAAAACCGACGTTACTTACTTACTTGTTGCGTATATTATTTATTACAGTAGATCTTCACATTTTATTTTGCTCTATCGCGCAATGTCTTCAAAGATAGAATTCATGATTTAGAATCACAAACTGTCAGTTGCATTCGGGCTACGAGAGAGTTAGTAACAAATCGAAGCCTTTTTAGGTCAAGTATCTTTTCATATACGCAATATATACCTATTTTTAAATCATATTGCGTAACTATGCAATATTGAAAACTTTATTTTCTCATTACATTACATCAGGTCAACTATAATATATCCACACATTAAATATTCGGAACATTTAATATTTGGAAAACACTTGATTGTATAAGCGTTTTCCATTTTCAATTAAAAACTACGTCATATTAAATTTTATGTATGTCTTTCATCTATATTCGCCTTCACTTTGTGTTGTAGTAATATTACTATGATGTGTATTACAACACTTTTTATTTTTACTGAACACATGTTTTGGTTACGAGTACCTTTTATCAATGTATACAATTTCAACAATCAAATAAAATAGAGTGGTCACTTATATACTAAAAGGGGGTGGAGTGATGTATAAAAGTGGAAAGGGTAAAAATAGGATAAAGGAGAGGGGAAAGGTAACGGGAATTTTTCGAACTTGGGAATGGAATTTAAATTTAACAGTTTGTTTATTATATTCTTATTATGTTTTATGGCCTTTTTAACTTCTTAAATTTCTTGATTATTGATGTTTGGTTTTAATTATTAATCTGCAAACGTTCAAAACCGTTTTCTTTATTAAATGTATGATTATTTTCAATTAAATGGTTAGCGAACTCCGAAAAATTATCATGAGAAAGGCATCTAATATGTTATTTCATTCTTATTTTAAAATTGCGCGTTTTTTTCCCTATGTAAAATGACATGCAATCGTTACATTTCAATTTATAAACTCCCGACTGAATTAATTTATTTTATTTTTTTACTTGTATCCGAAACATGTCTGTGTTGAGAGAAAAATTAAAAGTGTTGTAATTGATGTACGAGTATGTCGTTTGTTTATAAGTATAACTTCCAGGTTTCATACTTATTAAATATTTCTTGTATGTATATGCAAAATCTTTGGTTTGTTTTTAAACTCCTGGAGATGAAGGCGCTCTTTTGTTTGATATATATAAGATGAAACAAAAAATTTACAAAATCATTTAAGTATTCTAAATATATTTTTCATATAACAATTAAATTACTTACTTTTAATATTTCGTTTAGTATAAGTCTCGTGAAGTTTCAATATTTTATTTAACCTTATATTTTCACTTAACTAAGTATATTCTTATTCTTCTTCTTATACTTGTCGAAGACCGCTAGTTCCTATTTGTGCAAGGCTTACCGACTCTTGCAATGTGGCAAAATCCTAACTGCCTTTCCATCTTTTTTGGGGTCTTCCAGGAATTCTTTTTCTCTCTGGTTTCTCATGTAAGGCAGGGTGTGAAAGTCTTTAGGAGTATATTATTTCCACATGGTCTATCTTATATCTTCTTCTTTAAATAATAATTAAATCAAAACGATGTTTTTAAACTACTTTCACAATTGTCTTTATTTCGACAGCGACCGGTCTTGCCGGGCTCGTTGGCATCGGGAGACTAGTGACACTATTATGAACTAACTCCTATATATGTTAACGATGATGACAAAGGATGCAAAGGATGATAAACGGAGACTAGAGACTTTTGAGATGTGGTCCTATAGAAGACTATTAGGAATTTCTTGGAGACACCACATTACAAATGAGGAGGTTCTCCAAAGAATCGAAGAAGGAAGGCACCTGCTCAGGACCTTTTCCGTCCGAAAAGCGTGCAAGATGGATCGGCCATGTAATACGGCAAGAAGGCCTTTTGCATGCCATTATGGAGGGTATGACCGAGGGGACAAACTCTAGGGGACACCCACGCCGAGAGTACCTGGGGGATCTCTTGGTGGACGTGCGCTGCTCATCATATGCAGATTTCAAAAGACTCGCTCAAGACAGGGAAGAATGAAAGAAGAATAGAGGAAATTGCTGAGAGAGAAAGAGAAAGGTGACAAATACTTTTGAGTGGTTTCAAAAGTGGAACAAACGGCGTTTTAATTCATAAAAAATCCGTCATTAATTTCACGTCGTTAATGCTTTAAGAAGTAAATGTGGTGTGAATGAAAGTGTTGCAAAATAATTAAAAGAATATTAAAATGGTTTGGACACATGGAAAGAATCAATGAACAAATAATGGTAAAAATAGTATATTTTAACGATGTAAATGAAACTAGAAATCGAGAAAACCCAGAAAAACGTTGCACTATCAAACATGTCAAACACTGAATGTCGGTCACGTGAGGAGTCGGAGAAATGGACGTGCGTGCATGACACGATGTACGAGTATGAATGTTGAGAAAGCGAGAGAAGTATGTAATTTTTTTTGCCTATTCTGCGATTTAAGTTTATCAATCTTTATCAAATAAATCTTGAATTAAATAGAAGCTTAGGAGCCATTTTATTTTACGTAAGCTTTCAAAGTCTAAATTTTATACCTTGCTCCAACCATCGATTAATTTCGTTTATTGGCTTTCTTGTTAATACAACCGCATAAAGCTACCACACCCCCACAAATGGTTTAATTACGCCAATTAATATCAACGACTTGTTAATTACAATATTTCGTTGTGGGTCTACCAACAAATAATGATCGACTTATATTTCTCACTGCTTAACTTCACTCAAATGTCAAGCCTATTTTATTGAAGGCAATTTGCTAGGCGCTGCCTGTTGCGGCCAACAAATACGTCATAGAACTTATCCTTGCAGTTGAACTAGTGACCTAAATATTCCTATAGAACAAATGATACAAATGTAATTTTCCAATCCGTGTGGATAATGGATCGTGAAATTTTCAAATTATCAACTTATTAATATGAAATGAAGTATCCAGTAGCGTACTTCAATATAAAATAACTAACTAACTAACTAACTAAAGATGGTTAAATATCTTATCGTTTAAATATCTTTAAAATCATACCTGTCACCAGAAACGAACTTTTGTTCGTAGTTTAATTATCAATCTCTTTGGCCATCTATATATTTGATACAGCAGAATATAACGAATTTACTGTAAAAAGTAGCCATGAAAGTGTCATCGGGAACACGTAGCCCCAATGGATAGTGACAGACTCGCATATACAGCCGATTATGAAATCCTCTCCGGACGCCGCCCATCTAGAAGACCACAAAAGAGAGTGACGGACAGCTAGACCTCATCATCCCACGAGACATGATTTCTGTGTCACAGATTATCAGATCCATAAAAAGAAGAAGAAGAATAAGATTATAGAAAGTGTATTATATACATTACAATATTCTTCATGCGTTTGAATAGCCAGAGTAAAACATACGCTAATTACCTTTTCCGTAATTGCCTCGGATACGGACATTTTCAATGTTAGGGGGGGTGGTGTTTATAATTTATTTTACCATTTCTAGGTATCACCCTACTTATGTCACGTTCTTGTTATACTTGTTGGATATCTACCATATGTGTTTTCTTTTTTCTAATTAGGATTTTATATTAAGTTTTTTGTAACTTACTAATTTACTAATCATCACGCTGTTTCCCCGGTGGAGTAGAAAAAGAGGATAGACTTGCCACACTGTTCTATCCTGACATAACTCTCACGCCTCTTCTTCCTTCACACACCTGTCACACACACTCGTCGATTGTTCCTACTTCGAATATAACCTATTTTTATTAGTTGACTAATTAAGTCATGCCATGTCTTCCTTGGTCATCATCGACTTATTTTTCCATTCACACTACTTGTGTATATATTTTAACCATTCTTCCCTCATCCATTCGTTTCATATTTTAAAACCATCTTAGTGACCCTTTCTTAATTTTATTTAGGACGCCTTACATTCCTTTCTAACTTCTTCATTGTGTATCATGCATTGTTTTCCCATACATTATTCAAAGTTATCTCATTTTTACGTCATTTATCCTACTTTGATACTTCTTCTACCAACTTCAAACCTCACTTCTATAAATAAGGGTCGGCACTTGATATTTTTTGAGTGCATCATTTATTTTGGTTCCAGCACCAACAATTCTTTTGATGTCTTTTCATTTCTCGTAAACATGATTCCTAGTAAAAAATAACTTGGCAAATTCTTATTTCTCGCCGTTTGCACTTATGTCACAGTCCGTCATATGTTCTTCATTTTCAAATACCATAACTTTGAATCTGTATATCTTTCATAAATCTTTTTTTTCTCGCAAAACGTAGCATTTAAAAAAAACGCAGTAAGACTGAATTATCGAAGTTTGTCGAATTTCGTCGACATATGGAGCGCATGGATTGAGAAAGAATAGTTAAGAAAGTATACTTTAATGATGTTAATGGAGTACGGAGTCGAGGCAGACCGAGGAAAACATTGGCATGACCAAATTAATCAAATGTTAATGGCTGGTCATGTTAGAAGTCGAAAGAATCGACGTGCGTGTATGACTCGCTGAATGAATGTGGAGGAATCTGGAAAGGTGTACCAGGATAGAGTAGTGTGGCGGTTTATTCTCTCTGCCTTCGGGAAACGGCGTGATGGTTTGTTGTTGTTGTTGTTATTGTTGTTGTTATTCTATTTTCATCCTTATTTTGCTAGTTCCATAAATACTATTAACAAAGAAGAATGCTTATTTTATATTCCCTGTAAAATCCACCAAGTTCTTATCAAATCAATTTTACAATCTCAAGTAATCTTGAAAATTTCTATTGCGTTCCAGAATCTATTGAAAAACTCTACGTAATAACATTTCCTTCCAAATATGGGTCACAATATTCAAGTGTATCTGCGGGTGGTTCAAGGTTGACCTTAGAAATAAAAATAACCAAGGTTAGGGTAAATCTTGCAATTTAAAATCAATTCGGTATTTTGCACTATAAACCCGGAGACATTCAAATTGCATTTCAGGATTCTTTATTTAATTTTCTTCAGTTTAGTGGCGTAGCGAATTTCTTATTTAAAGAATTTAAAAATAATTAATAAGAATGGCGCAGTTAAATCAAAACGTTGATTAGTTTATTATGATCAAAGTTTATTATAATCCAGCGGTTTCCAACCTCGGAGACACGGAATATTTACAGGGAAGCGCCAAAAAATTTCATAAAAAAAAACTTTTATACCGTTATAATAATAATGTCTGCAAACAAATTAATAAAACTTCATATCGAAACCGGAAACCTAATTATTATTCTGTTTATTGTATTCCTTTTTTTGGTTTTAGTAAAGTTTTTATTCGTTAAAACGTTTTACTTGAAAACATTATTTTTCAAGGATAATCTAAACCTGAAATTCCGACAAAGAATGGTCATATGCTATATACGGTCTGTTCTACTAAAGGGTGTTTTTTAGAGATATACAATACATATTCAAAATGAATAAAAACACATTAAAATAATGGTAATGTCTATGATATTGGCTTAGATAAAAAGATAATTTTATGCTCTTATTGTATAAATATGATTTTGTGCATATGAGCGCAACGGCTAGCTCGAATGAAGCGCAATCGTGAAATCCGATTTTCGACAATTGTCGTCTTTGTGGATGCGTATTATCCACTAGAGTGTACGTGGTACAAAAACGATCCATGGTATTCCGAATAACTTGCTCGGATGGACGATTATGTCGACCGTAAAGTTTGGCGAACCGAACCATTATTTTCAAAATAAATTTGCACAATTTGCAAGCGCTATTCTGACGTCAATCTATTCATAGTAAAATGGCAAAACGTACTGACTACATATCAACTGTCAACGAATTGACAGTCTGTAAAAACAATGTTGCCAGTTTAAAAACTAAACCTCTAAAAAAACACCCTATATAAGGCTGTGAAACTTGGATTCTGAAAGTGGATGTAATGAACCGGTGTACAAAATTTGTATAAACTTTTAGGAATATGTCCGTTAAAGCCATTTGAAGAGTTTGTTGACGTCAATGAATAAAATAATAATTGTGGCAGTACAAATATGATGGATCTAACTTTTAAGTACGTATTGAAATGATATTTGGTAAATATAACAAAAATGATGACGTAGAGATGGAGATAGAGAAACGGCGAAGAATCGGCAGAAGGAAGTCGTCCTGGATGCAGAATATAAGGTATTTAACAGGAATGAGCAGAGTTGATAACCTGTTCCAATAAGTTCAGGAAAAGATGTTTTCCACGGACCTGACACGGCACCAAAAGAAGAAAAAGAGGGCGTAGAGAATTAAACCAAAGCTATCTGATTTATCAATAATATGTAATTATATAGTGATGGTGATATAGTCAATATAATCATCATTATCATCATCACCATCATTATAATCATCATCAGTGTTCACATTATCATTTTCGTTATAACTTAGGCTATCCATCATCACTATAATACTCATCAGTGTCCATATTACCATTATCATTATAACTTAGGCTATCCATTATTACTATTATTATCATCAGTGTCCCCATTACCATTATCATTTTAACTTAGGATATCCATCATCACTGCTATTATCATCAATTTCCACATTACCATTATCATTATTGTTTAGGCTATCCAACATCACTATTGTTTTCATCAGTGTCCACATTACCATTATCATTATTTCACCATCGTCATCGATATCATAAATCGCCTTCATTCATGTCATCATCAACTTCATCATCGTTGTCCTTATCATGGTTGTCTTCATCGTCGTCATCTACAACAACCAGTGAAGGGATGCTGGCTTTTTTCTTCCGATCTTGTCCCTTTACTTTACAATAGAATCATGTATTTGTAGAGTATGAGCTAAGTTATTTTATGAATGAATGAGTGTGCTGAACCTAAATGACGCTAATTTTTGTTTAAGGTATAAAATAAATAGCAAGAGGAAACCACTCTTGGCAAACTCCTCAGGACATCACTATGAACCGTCTCGCACACGACAGAGAGGCCTACGCCAGGGTGATTGCCGACTTCGGGGGGACCTGATATGGCACTCCAAGAAGAAGATATAATAAAAACTGAAAGTTTTTTTGTTTGTTTTCTATTAAAAAATTGTATTACATATTGAATAATATATTGTGAAACGGCATGCTACGCCGGTGCATATTTTCTCAGAAATAGTAGATTCTAAATCTCGCAACGGGACTGGAGGTTTGATTTAATCTTAACTCAATAAGAGAACAACTTGTATTCTATTTTTAAATGTCTAGATTTATTCAACTACAACATGATTTTATTCATAAGCAAAACAATAATTTTCATTAAATGTTAGTTGATATAGCTAATGCAAATGACCCGGATATTGAAATAAAATGTAGAGTTGAAGTTGCACTACATAATTTGATTAAATGAAAATCTTAAAGCATTAATCTAAACCTGGAATTCCTAATATTCTTCTTCTTCTTCTGATTGTAGATCTTGCGATCTGTTTATGCAGGATATCAACTTTCTTTCTGTGATGAAAACGACTAGCCTTCTCTCCATCTCTTTGGTTGTCGTCCTGGTGGTCTCGTGCATCACGATATAAGGAATTCTTACTGGATCCATTCTCTAGATGTGGTTCCTCCAGAATCGTATTGTCTGCCTACTCCATCTCACTATGTCTTCAATTTTGCAGGATTTGCGAATTTCCTCATTGGGTATCCTATCTCTAAGGGTTCTCCCCACAATAGATAGCAATGATCTCATTTCTGCTACTCTTAAGAGATGTTTGGTTCTGACAGTGTCTACTCTTGCTCCGATTCCGTATGTCATTATGGGCCTGATGCATGTTTTATAAATTCTAACTTTGCTTTCTACTAACATATGCTTATTGTCCCAGACAGTGTCACTTAGACAACCGGAGATAACTGCAGCTTTATCTGTCTGTTTTTTAACTTCACTATCTAGATCGCTGCAACTAGATATCTCCACACCCAGATACTTGAACTTCATGACTTGTTCTATGGGTTCCGAATTCCTAATATGGCTGCAAAACTTGGATTCTGAAAGAAGATGTGATAAAGCGGTTGGAGGCGATTGAGATGCGGATATATTGCAGAGTGCTCCGTATACCGTGGACCGATAAAGTCAGTAATACAGACGTACTACAGACAGCTGGAGCCAATAGATAGCTGTTATCGAGTGTGAAGGTAAGAAATGCCTCATATTTGGGTCACATGCTAAGGGTAGAAAAATACCAGCTTTTGTTAATAATCATTAGCGAGTTAGAAAGACGGCGAGAAGTTGGATGAAGGGGATTGTCCTGGTCGCGAAATATAAGGGATTCGACAGAAAAGAGGAAAGTTACAAGTAGCGTAAGACTGAGATGCATTCGTTGCAGTGAACGCCATTATCAAAGGCTTGACACTGCATCAGAAGAAAAAGAATAAATTGAATTGATATTAAATTCAAATCTTTAGTTATCGAATTTCATATGGAAACATTTCACTCACCCATTTCTTCAGACTTATTAGGGGATTCTTTGAGAACTCCGTTATCTTGGAGGCTATCCGTATTAATGTTCCAGATGGTTATCATCGACAGCGTCAGCACAGACTGTTTCATCTCCCAGAATGTTGAACCAACCTGCTTCTGGTGATGCCGGTGGAGAGCAATTAAACTGCTGTACATGATCGCTTTGGGGATCGACGTCTTTCATATTCGTGAAAGTACGTTAGAAAGACAAATACTCTTGACTTTGGAGAGTATTATGTATTCCTAATGTCGAACCATCTCTCATGCGTTCTTGGTATTATATATTTTTTTATGTTTTATCTATTCTCAATAATCTTAAACTTTAATTGTTGTTTGTAATATCTTTTGAGAAAATAAGCTGATTTTATTTGATTTGAACTTCTTAAAGATGAATTGAATTTCTTTCATATACTAAAGAAAACGCATATTTTCTAGAAGTTTTATTATAATGTAGGGGATTAGCATATTTTTCCTTTCATATGCATTATCAAATGTTTATATTTTTCATTTTCATAAATTATTATAAAACTTCTAGAAACCGAACGTTTTCATTTTTACATCATTGTTCAAGAAACATTAAATTCATTTTTGAAGTCCACGTTTCAAAACCATATAGCAAAACCGATTATTTGGCGCTGTTTCAAATTATTGTAATCATCACTATACAATACTATAATGTACAAAAATATTATAGAGATCTAAAACTTATTAGAAGCAATGTGTTCTAGCTACCCAGCACCGGAAAGGGAAGGTAAAATACTTACGTTATAACTATTGTATTATACATCCTTGTTGCTTCTAATCTCAGCAGCGTACAGAAGTATAGTGTTAGATTAATTATTCAAATTATTACAAAACAGCCATAAAAGTTAGAGCAAGGCTCTTAGGCCGTGAAAACTTGAGAACTTTCGTGCGTTTACGACATTGCCTAATTATTATGTTGGTACCTATGTTTACAGCGCCCTTCACACTACATGAGCTAATTCCAAATCTCTGTCATTGTGTTTAGTGTTTTTGTAGCGTGTTGTATGGGAGAAACAGAATATCATCTCATCTGCATTCAAATAAATGATTCAATGTTTAAATTTGAAACACTCTATTTTACGTATGACAATTTATTTTTATGAAAATCTCGGGACAGCTGTTTCGCAAACCTATGTTACACCTGATTTTTCTAACGTAGGTTGACAAAACAGTTGTCGCTACAATCTTATAAAAATAAGTTGTGATACGCAAAATAACAGTGACTTCTTCTCTTTCGGTACCGTGTCAGGTCCCCCCAACGTTGGCAATCACTGCAGCAAAGTCATCTCTTTCCTGTGTCACTTGAAACAGGTTCTGATCTAACTCTTGTTATCCCTGTCCACTCTTTGATGTTCCGCAGCCAGGACAGCTGCCTTCTACCAACTCCCCGACATCCCTTCACTTTATCCATTAATATCAGTCGAAGGAGCTGGTATTTTTCTCCCCTTAGCACAAGACCCAAATATGAACATATAACAGTTTATCAATTTTAAACATTTAATAATGAGTATTATTATTATAATTATTTTCTTTAATCGCTCTTTACATCATTACAGCGCGAGTTATATCGATGTAAAAATTATATTTTGATTCTCGTAACATGTGATAGGTAGTTAATCTATCGTCATTTAATTGTCACGTGAATTCTGCATCAGACCAAAGATTATGTGACAATACACTGTTATCGCCGGGAATTGAACCTGAAAACTTCGGAGTGACAGTCAATGCACTTACCATTCGGCCACTTAGGTCGTTCACAGTGTATTAAGTGTTTCTTGGTCTATTTCCGGGCTGGCTTCTCCTGGGAAGTTGACTCCCAGCTATCCTTCCATCTCTTTGACAGTCTTCCAGGGGGACGGTAGCCGACAGGAATCTGATGCACCACAACGTGTGGGATTCTTGAGAGATCTATCCTCTGAACGTGCGAATTCCAGTGTCTTCTGTGTTGTCTGCCCTATTTGAAAACATCTTCCACCTTGCAGATTTTACAGATAGCCTTGTCCCTCAATATATCTTAAAGAGTTCCTGCTGTAAAGGATTATAGGACTTTATGGATCCAATGGATAGTTTATTTAAAAAATATATGAAACTTTTATTATATTTAAAACGTCGAAACAATATTTATAAAATAATATTTCTGAATATGTGTGGATACTCTGTGTATATAGAGTGTCGAATGAAAATATGAAAATGTGAATGCTGTGCGAATGATGGTGTTATGAACAAAATAATGAAGTGATCATTAAGATGTTTGGACATATGGAAAGAAAGAATGATAAAAAAATATATGTTTATGATGTAAATGGAACCGGATATAGAGGAAGACCGAGGAAAACGTTGCACGATCAAATAAATCGAAAATTGAATGCCGGCCACGTGAGGAGTATGAATGTTATGGAAGCGAGATAAATCTGTCAGGAAAGAAAAGTGTGGTAGTCCATTCGTTCTGCCTACTCCTTCAGAGATACGGCGTGATGGTTAATTAGTTAGCTTTTTCTGAAATATTTATTTATTTGTGCGTACGTTCTCATGAAAAATGTTTGCAAGGCGTAACAGAAATGGCGCGCAGAAAATTTATGTTACATTCTCATAAAATATAAATGTGAGGATATGCAACAAAGAAGATTTGCATTCTGTTGTTCCACTTCAGTCGTTTCTCAAGTCGACTCGGTAGGAACGATTCCATGCACAAAAATTTAATATCTTTAAATATTGAAATAACCATAGGTCGAGTCCACACTGAATGCAAGGATTGATACTTCTTCTTATTCTTCCTCTTAGTTTAGGTCGTATGGCCTGTCTGTGGCGGTGAGCTGTCCTGGGATGATGATGTCCAGCCATCTCTCCATCTTTTTGGCAGCCTTTCCTGGTCACCAATACCTTGGCAGCATGCTTACAGACACCCTTGACCCAGATGTAGAGTTGAAATGTCGGATTGAAGCAGCAAGAACAGTATTTAACAAAATGAAGTCACTCTTTTGCAATGACAATGTCAACTTAAAATTAAGACAGAGGATGTTAAGGTGTTATGTGTGGTCTGTTCTGTTATATGGGTGTGAGACATGGACATTCAAAGTAAATACAATAAACCGGTCAGAGGCATTTGAAATGTGGCTTCAACGAAGAATATTCAGGGTCCCATGAACAGAGACGAACACAGAAGTCCTGAATCGTGCAGGAGTAAATAGAGAGCTGCTGATATTGATCAAAGTCCTCAAGATTTCATATCTGGATCACGTTCTACGAGGAGAAAAATATCGCCTGCTGCATCTAATTTTTAAGGGAAAAATAGAGGGCCGCAGGGGAGCAGGGCGAAGGCGGATCTCTTGGCTGCACAATGTGTGGGAATGGACGGGAATCGGAACTGCGGAGGAGCTATTCTGGACAGCGCAGGATAGAAAAGAGTTTACCAGAGTGATCGCCAACGTCGGGGGGACCTGACAGGGCACTTTAAGAAGAAGAAGAATCAAATACCGTTTTAGTCGTGGAAAGCATTATCGTTTTTTTATAATACGTTTATTTATATGAGAAAAATTGTTTCGTTTGACGAGTGTTTTACGTAAAGAGTAAGATTCTGGAACGAATTATTCTCGTTAAGAGAAGTTTTACTGTATTTTTAAAGACTGCAACAAGTTCATTTTATTTGTTGATCGATGGAAAAACTCAGCGGCCGTCATGAACTTACGTGGGAACACGAGCGCCTCGTGTGCGGCTGTCCCTATTCCTATCGGAATTCCGAAAATAGTATTGCATTCTCTATTATTCATTTTCTTATATCAAATAAATTTATATGGTGTCTCGTGTATTATATAATATAGGGTGTTTTTTTAGAGGTATACAATACATATTCAAAATGAAACACATTGAAATAATGTTGATGCCTATGATATGGGCTTTATTTAATAGATAATTTTATGCCATTATTGCTGAAATATAATTTCGGGCATATGAGCGCCACAATTAGCTCGAATGAAGCGCAATCGTGAAATCCAATTTTCGACAAGTGTCGTCTTTGTGGATGCGTATTATCCACTAGAGTGTACGTGGTGCGAAAACGATCTACGGTCATTCAAATAACTTGCTCGGATGGACGATTATATCAACCATAAAATGGACGTAGTGCACGATATGTTTGGCGAACCGAACCATGATTTTCAAAATAAAATTGCACATTTTGCAAGCGCTGTTCTGACGCGAGTCTATTTATGGTAGAATGGCAAAATATATTGACTAAAAAATCAACTATCAATTGTCAAATTGACAGTTTGTCGAAACAATGTTGGCAGTTTAAAAACCATACCTCTAAAAAAACAGCCTATATATACATAACGCTTATTTATGACTGATTAGGCACCCACCGAAACAATATATATGTGTTTTTTTGTATATGTATACAAATACTTGTAGACAAAAAATTGTCAGACGTGGTGGTCGTAAAGGGAATGGGGAATGTTGTTCACATAAAGTGATAGCTTAACCCAACCAATGACATGTCATTAGTCCTGTAAACGCCTCGACTACCATATTCTGTTTCCAAAAAAAAATTACATCTTCGTCTCTATTGCGATACAATTAATCCTTAATATATATGTGGTTAATATAGCTGAAAACTTTATCAAAAAGCGCATATAAAAAGGGTTTCGAAGTGCTGGGCAATGTGTAGCATCTAAATATGCTTTCGTAGAAGACGCAAAAGAAATATTAATGATTTAATCAAAATTATTTGTATTTAACAATTTCAAGTAAAATAAAGTCAATGTTGGCGATATTTTAATGTTATGTTAATGATATTGATTGAAATAAATAAAAGACCGTGGAAAAAGATCAGTAGAAATGAACAAAATATTCTAATATAAAAAATAAGTAATTCTATCAACAAATCTCTTTAAAAGTTAAAATGTGTGAAAAAAACAACAACAAAATCATTGCAACTACAAATATTAATAAACAGAGGAAAATATGTATTAAGTATTAACAATTTTAAAAAATGAAACGTTTTTTTTCCTATGTATTAACCACTTTATATTAAGTAAGTTGGGCCAGCCGTTTTCACTCTGTAGCGGGTTTTTTCAGGGCTATACACAGACAGTTTGTGTAATAGCCCTGAAGAAGTGAAAATGGAAATACAAAAAAAAAGTGTTTAATTTTTAAATATGTCTAAACACCAAGTAAATATTTCAATTTCAATTTCAATTTATGGCTTCGTATCAAAAATTAACAATTAATTTTTTAATATAGATTTTTTTAAGATAATCAATTGATTTAACTGAAATATCTTGATGGAAGTTCATTTTAAATAATTATTATATAAAACGATGGTTTTTATAACTACTTCCACATTTGTCTTAATTTCAACAGTGACCGGTTTCGCCGGGCTCGCTGGCATCGACAGACCAGTCTGTTGGTACCAGCGAGCCTGGCAAAACCGGTCGCTGTCGAAAAAAAGACAAATGTGGAAGTAGTTATAAAAAAAACATCGTTTTATATAATTATTTTATATAAATTAAACTGTTAATGAATAAACTTTGTTCTTTGTATCACAATTGTATTTTATTTTACGCGACAGCTGTTTCATCAACCTATTTTGACATCACCATGTGTTATTTCATCAGATTGTAACACCTGATGATGTCAACATAGGTTGATGAAACAGCTGTCCCGTAAAATAAAATACAATTGTGATACAAAGAACAAAGTTTATTCATTAACAGTTTAAAATGTTAAGGTATCATAGTGTTTCGGCCAAAACTATGGACTATTTTATTATAATATAATATAGTAATTCTTAGTATTTACGACAGTATCTAAATATTTTGAATCTTTAACAAATTTTTTAAAAACATATTTAAGAATGATACAACAAACTATAAATACAATAAAAAATGCGTTTATTTCATAATTGTTCGAATAAAGACACAAGTGACACAAAATTGTTCAATTACTTAACGCAATGAATTTCATTACATGTGTAGTTTAAGCGATCACATTTCTCCTAGTAGACAAAAAATATCACCAGCGCTATTTTTAACTTATTATCATTTGCTTCCCCGAATACATTTCAATGATTAAACTCGGGTTAATAAATACAAATACTTTCAACGTATAATAGAAGGGAAAACTATATTAAATTAACAATTATGAAGATTATTAATAATACTAAAACAGTTTCTTTATATATTTTTCCCATTCACACTGCTTGTTTAAAAACGCCCTTCGTGACAGAGTGGCAAGAGCTATGATTGCCCACAGAGGGTCCCGGATTCAATTTCAGGAGATAGCAGTATGATTTTTACACTATCTATGGCCTGGTGTAAAATTCACGTAAAAATTAAATGACGATAGACTAGCTAGCTATCACATGTCATGAGAATCAATAGCTAAAATAACGTATAAATTAGATTCAAACCATTCTTCTCTCAGAAAAATAATAATTGCTAAAATATACTTATGTAGTCCATTGTTTTGGCCGAAACACTATGATACCTTAATATTTTAAACTGTTAATGAATAAACTTTGTTTTTTGTATCACAATTGTATTTTATTTTATGCAACAGGCGTTTCATCAACCTATGTTGACATCACCAGGTGTTACAATCTGATGATATAACACATGATGATGTCAAAATAGGTTCATGAAACAGCTGTCGCGTAAAATAAAATACAATTGTGATACAAAGGACAAGGTTTATTCATTAACAGTTTAATATATATAATAATAATATAAAACGATGTGTTTTTTATAACTACGAGTACTTCCACATTTGTCTTTATTATTTTTGTAGAACTTTGTTAAACTTTATTTTATTGTTCTTATTTTCATACGAAATTTTCTCAACTTTTTGTTTGAACGGATTTGAAGGATTAATTATTTATTTTTTAAACTTTCGATCAAATATTATGGATTTCATATTTTTTTAATACAAAAAGTTGTTAGTTAATCAGTGTCAAACGGTTAGTATCTAGGCTAACGTGTGATAGCTTCATTTAATTTATCTCGGGAAATACCAATTTCAATCACAGAATTCAAATGTGCCAAATTGATGGATGTCGAGTTGGGTTTCCAGAACCGAGCAGCCAATCATAGCCAATTACTAGATCTAGTTATCCAACATGACACTCCATCCAGAAATTGAACAGTGGAATTATGAAGGTACATAGTAATAGCTATAGCTTAAACATATCAAGAGACAAAATTTAAACCAAAGCATATGAAATTCAGTTTAATTAAACAAATAAAATAACAGTGTTTTTTCTAATGTGCGCACATAAGGAGTAATACTTCTATGATGTAAGAAAACAAAACAAAATTACTTTTAAAATTATTTAACACAAATTTTGTGAATTTTTCACTACACAATGCGGAATAAATAAATGAATTATTATTAATCATTAATATTTATTACTTTTATTTGTCATGTATCATGAACGTTTTATCCCGAAATCAGTAACAGACGATGGATCGGCTCTCGGAGTGGTACCATAATACACATATCTTGGCCAAATCATTCAATTAGGTAGAAACAATTTCGAGAAAGAAGCCGACCGAAGAATTCACTTGGGTTGCGGGCTTTGAAAAATTACGTCATGTTCTCACCTCTAAAATATCACAATGCCTCAAGACTAAAGTCTTCAACCAGTGCGTCTTGTCAGTCATGACGTACAGAGCCGAGACGTGGACACTGACAAAAGGTCTAGTCTACAGATTCAAGGTCGCCCAACGCGCGATGGAAAGAGTCATGCTTGGAATAACCTTGAGGGACAGATTTAGAAACGAATTTATTCGTTAACAAACCGAGGTGAATGAGGTAGCTCTGAGGATGGACGGGCTGAAGTGGCGATGGGTCGGCCATATCTGTCGGAAAACCGACGGCCAATAGGGGAGACGGGTTCTGGAGTGGTGACCGCGTACAGGATTCCGCAGAGTTGGACGTCCCCCTGCCCGCTGTACCAACGATCTGAAGAGGATTGCTGGACATGGATGGATGGAAGCGGCAATGGATGCGGGGCGGTGGCGTGTAATAAAAAAAAATATTATTACCTATAACAATTAGCCCAGCTTAATTTTTAAATTTAAATTATTGTGTCGAATTTTAAATGCGTTTTTTTTATATTAGTCTTTCTTTGTTTAGTTTTTTATGAAGGATCTCGGGATCATTTATGTGAGTAGGCTGAGCGTGCACATATCGAGAGGAATTGTGACATTGCACTGAGGATGTTAGGCTTCATTATTCGGACCGGAAGAGTTTTCAGAAATACCAATGTGCTTAGAGTCCTATACAACGCGTTGGTTCGGAGCAGACTCGAAAGTGGTTCTGTGATATGTAGTCCTCACGAGGCGAGATATTCCGTTATGCTGGAGAGAGTTCAGAAAAAAATTCTGAGGTATCTCTACATGAGGGAGTATGGTAGTTATCCGTGGCTCTATCCCACGGCATTTCTTTTAGAAATGCTCGGAACCGATTCTTTACAGCTTCGAAGAGATGGGCATCTCATAACCCATTTCTTTAAATTAATCAGGGGATATTTCGAGAACTCGGTTGTGCTAGAGGGTGTTAGTATTTTTGTCCCTGATAGATTTTTCCGACAGCGACAGCACAGATTGTTTTACCAACCGGCCACCAGAACCAATCTGCCTCTGTTGACACCGGTGGGTAGAGCAATTAATCTGCTGAACGCGGTCTCCCCGGAGATCGACGTCTTTTATATTAGTTAAGGTACGTTCAGGGGTCAAAAACTCTTGACTTCGGAACGGTTAGAAAAACGGCGTGATGAATTTTGAATTTGTAAGATAGTTAGTTCATATATTTATATATATATATTTTTTTTTTATATATAATACTTCTTTATTTAGTTATAAAAAATTAAATATTTCTTACAACTAGTATATGACATTTGAAAATACAAATTAGTTAAATTTATAATGAAAACAAATTTAAGAATAGCAATTAGGCACAAAACACACAAAGAAGAAATTCAACGACAAGAAAAAAATTAATAACTTTAAAACTTAAAAATGTGACCGGACGTACACTATACATTGGTTCCGGAATTTGTGAATATTATCTGAGTCTTACTTTAAATACTAATACTTCCAAACCCTTGTAAAAAAATCCGTTTTCGGAACCCCTTGATAATTTTCTATTAATTCTAAAAATAATATTTATTGATTGTATTTATTCTTTTCGCGTTTTTTCTATTTTATTTTATTTTATTTATGAGTTTATAAGCCATATAAAGTATTTTAATCTTGGACTAATAAAGTATTCATTATCAATGAAATTAATTCCTCGTTATAAATGCTTAAACATCATAAATTTTATTAAAAAACAATGTCAAAATACAATAAAATGTTGTATTTATCAATTGACTGCTTAACCATTGTGTTCATTTTAATTATTCTTAAGTTGGTTATGCTGGCACAATTTTATTTTTATTTTTGCAATTGTCGATCTAAATATTTCTGACACTGTCTGATTATACAATATTTATCTAGTCATATTGGCAAATTTTCATAACTTAATGAAAACTTTGAACCTTTTTACTTGTTCAGAACTAACTTACTAATTAACCATCACGCCGTCTCCCCGAAAGGGTAGGCAGAAAGAATGGACTGTCACACTTTTACTGATGCGGCACTTCATCCTTCTCTTTTCGCTCCGCGGGAGACGCGGTGTGATGGGTTGCGAACCTCATCGCCACCAATAGGCATCTCCCGCGCACACTTCAATCGTAAAACATCCACAAAGTAAGTCTAAAACAAATAATATAAAATACAATGATATAAAATAAATTACACAATAAAAATAATTTAACACAAAATGTTCTTTTTAGATGATGCACATATTGTCTATTTAATTTATGTTCCACGAATCCACCGTTTTTTAATTTAGCACATACACATAATGTTTTTTTCGATGTTGCGCATGTTGACATGGACGATCCGGACTTTTGTGTTTATTAAATTTATGTTACACGTATCCACCGTTTTTTTTAAATTAGCTGTAATTAGGCTCTTAGCCAGCAAGAACTTTAAAATAATATTGAAGAAATTATTCAAATTGTCATTGGAACAAATGAAAAATTTATTTTTTTATTTATATAAACGAAAAAACTTGTATTGTTTATAACTTGTTAACTTGTATTCTTGTTCAGTATTTGTGTAAATTGTGTTATAATGCACTAAAATGATATTCGAGAAAAAATATGTTTTTTTTTTATTTTAAACTAAAATAATTGTGACATTACATATAATAAGTTTAAATAATGTTTCTCTTATTGTGTGGAAACATTATTTGTTTTTTTATTTTTTTATCATTATCGCGACAGGATTAGAAAATTGGTTATGTAATCCATTGTTTTGGCGGAAACACTTTGATATTTTAACATTATACACTGTTAAATTATGCCATGACCAAATTAATTAAATTTTAAAGGTTGGTCATGTTAGAAGTAGGAGGAATAATAATATTTTGAAATGCTTCCTAAACCTCATCCTTTGTCCTACATGCCAAAAACTGTACTCTACGTTATTATTTTTTTTTTTTTCCCATCCCGCATTTGTCTCCTCTGCCTCTCCTGTTCTTCCCGCTGTATATTATTATATTCTGCTGTATATTCCTGTGGTGTATATTTTATCTTTTATATAATGTTCCTCAAATGTTCATGTATTATATATTATGCTTATTTATTTATTCAATAAAGTACAGCGGAGCATAGAAGTGAGATTGAGTAGATTAAATGTGGTCTGGCACCCCTTTGTTGTTGCCGTATTTAAATGTAAGTCCCAGATGGACCGGGGACAGGCCCAGGGAGTGTACGAGCGAGGCTGATAAAAGGGCGCCGCTACGCCCTATAACAGCCTCGGGTATGTGGCGGGAACTTCTATGTTCCTTTAAAAAAAAAAAAGTAGGAGGAATCGACGTGCGTGTATGACTCGTTGTATGAATGTGGAGGAAGCTAGAGAGGTTTGCCAGGATAGAGTAGTGTGGCGGTCCATTTTCTTTGCCTACCCCTGCGGGGAAACGGCTTGATGGTTTGTTGTTATTGTTTATTAAATGTGTTTGTTAAAAACACTTTTTTAATATCCAAAATTGAGGTTTATTTTTTATTATATCGTCGCGACAGCTGTTTCGGTACCCGATGTTATCATCGTCAGGTGTTACATAAAACTCATCGCGTTTATTGTAACACCCATCAGTCACCAAAACCGCTGTCGCGATGATTTTATAAAAAATAAACTCAATTTTTGATATTAAAACAGTGTTTTTAATTTAACAGTGAAGAAAATTGGTTATTATAATACCATACCGTGGTAAAAAACATTGCTGCTTTTTATTATTGTATATCTATAAGTTTGAGATATTTTTTCTTGAAATACTCATATACACTTTATATACCTCATTTTTTTAGGTACAAGGGTACCTGCTAAGTGAACACAACGGTTAAACAGATGCTAGTGATAAGATTAATACATTTAATCGTAATTTTAATGCATTGATAACGCATATGTTCAACATAGGAGTGTTTTGAAACTCGTCGTTTCATGTCATATAAGTATGGAGTATTAGTCTTGTTACAAAAATGTGGAAGCGTGTTCTTTTTCTCCTTTTAATCGTGACACTCTGCCAATGTACGTTTTTGTTTAATTATTTCTTTGTGATTCAAAATGCCCATCAAAATATAATTATATTTTTATTATTTAATACAGGAAGTTTTTTAATTACAAATTAAAACCAATTAGGATTTTTTTATTTATTAAAAATTAGAGATTTATAAAATTGAAATTTGAAACATTTATGCATAAATAAGAATTAAGCACTGATTATTACAAAAGTGCCAAGAATCAAAAAAGTTTAAAATGAGTTTTTGATCCCAATTGGTGTTAAAAATAAAATATAATTGCTTAAATAATATATCGTCGGTTCAAAAGTAAAACACACTAAGTGACATTTAATTTTTTTTTTTTGCAATTTCTGTATCCGACTTGTGAATTCTACGTCAGAAAATAATCACCATGTGTTTTTACTACACAACAACTGTTATTCTTTAATAAATACACTTGGTGATTATTTTCTGACGTAGAATTCTGATACAGAAATTGAAAAAAAAAATTCAAAATGTCACTTAATGAGTTTTACCTTTGAACCGACGATATAGTGTAGCTCAAACATCTACCTACAGGTGCCACCCGTGCTACATAACGCATGTTTTTTGCTTTTTATTTGTTTTGTGTTTAAACCACTTCGTAATAACCAGCCTTAAATGATAATCTATATATAAAATAAAATAAATAACAAAGTCGTGCTAGTTGCACCATTTATAACTCAAGAACGGCTGGACCGATTTTGATGATCTTTTATTTGTTAGATTTGTCTTTGTCCCGAATAGCAGAATAACTATATAAACATCGTAAAAAATCGACCCGAGTACATCCCATAAAGCATATACAATTGTTTAACCGAAAGTAGTGCAACAATGCTACGCGAATCATTTCGATTCGTTTCAATATAGCAAATCCCTTGCTGCCATGTGATTAACATTCAAATCAATGTAATTCAAATACTTTTCATTTTGATTTTTGCACATTCGTAGAACTTAATTCATCTTGAGTATTCATTTTAACTGAATAAATTACTGAATTTAATTTAACTCTAATAAGTTAACACAACATAAATTGATTCTGAGGCGGGTCATCTAGTATCAAATAAGTAATATTTTTTAAATACGTTATATTGATGTAATTTGGATTTTTAAAATGCGGTCATATAACTAACTAACTAACCATCACTTACCATAGAGAATGTACAGCCACACTTTTTTTCCTGACAAATATCTCTCGCTTCCTAAACATTAATACATCGTGTCACGTCTTGTGTCTCTTCACGTTCATCATCAGCCGTCTGTCATCCACTGCTGAATGTAGGCCTCTCCCAAAGCCCTCCACCGCCCCCTATCCATTGCCGCTCCCATCCATCCATGTCCAGCAATCCTCTTCAGATCGTCGGTCCAGCGGGCAAGGGGACGTCCAACTCTACTCTTCACGTTGCCGACATTTAATATTTGATTTATTTAATCGTGCCACGTTTTGCTCGGTCTTATTTTTTTCGTTAACTTCTTTACTTTTTTGCCATTTTTTCTTCATTCATCATCGTTATGTGTCCAAACCATCCTAATGTTCCTTTAATTATTTTGTTCATAACACTTTCATTAGCACTGCATTCAATTCTAATATTTTGATTCGACACTTTATCACATGCAGTTTTTCCACACGTTCATCTAATAAATCTCATTCAAATTGCGTTATTCCACTTTCATCCTTCTTCTTCTGGTTCCATGTTTCTTTTCCATACATAAGGGTCGGTACAAGAACATCATTGTTCACTGCCATTTTAGCTTTTTTTGTGTAGGCTTTTATTTGCGATGCCAACTTTTCTACATTCACTTTGTTTCCTGCCCCAACGCTTCTTTCGACATCTGCACATAATAATAATAAATAATATAAATTCGATAATTCACAGAGCGCCATTTTTATGAATCACTCATCTCAAGGGCGCTGTAGAAAACGCTCCGTTAAAAATAAACATATTTAGTTTGGTATTTTTTTATTCCATTTACATCGTTAAAAACATATTTTTAACCATTATTTTTTCAATCATTCTTTCCACGTTTCCAAACCATCCTAATCCTTTCAATATTTTGTTCATAACATTTTAATTAGCACTGCATTAACTTCTTATATATTCGACACTCCATCATACACAGATATATGATATATGCAAAATTTATTGAACGCTAAGGCATTAACACTGTGGAATTCCATAGTTATATACTTAGGAAATTTAAAAACTTTGTTTAATCCAATATTTAATAAAAATTATTATATTTTTACACATGAAGATGGAGGTATCCTTAGAAACATGTGTTTTTGAATATTTTTTTATTAAATAGTGGATTAAACAAAGTTCTTAAATTTCCTAAGTAAATGGAGAATTTATGGAGGATATAAGTCAAATTCATAATGGAACATAATTTAGAAGATTATTTTTCATTTTGACGATTTTACTTCTTTGTTTAATGGCATGCTTAAGAATAAGTTTTAATTTAAATATCATTTGAAGCTGTCAAGTTGATGTTCTCCTATTAAAACAGGGCTTGAGGGTCCTCTGGCTTGACATCTTATTTGATGTTTTTTTTTTCTTATTATACAATATATAAATATACCATAATATAAGTGTTATTACACAGGTGATTCCAATGAAAACGAAGATAGAGTCGTCAACGGAACACCTGCCGCAAACAATGAGTTCCCTTTCATGGTAAGTGAAGCGAATAATTCTGGAAAAACAATTCTTAGAAAAACACTTCTAATATTATTCTCAAGGGCTGCTTTTGACAATTAATAGTTAACAACAGACAAAAATTCCCATTTTTTTATATCTTTTTAATCTCTTAGATGTGCTTTGAAATTTTAAAAATATAAATTTAAGTACTCTTTAATCTCTAACACGAAAATACTTGACTTTACCTTACAAACCCTTTTTAATATAATCTAATGATTTAACTGAATTCTGTTCATGAAAGATAATTTTAAATAATAATTAATTCGAACTATTTTTTTTTTTACTAATTACTTTCGCTTATTTAGACATATTTACGCTAGGCTGGCTGGCATTGTCGTAATTGGTGTGATCTATCGTGTCATATAATTTAATAAAAACTCTTATTTTTCTTCTGCTATATTTAGGACTGTGTCCTGTTATTTCTCGGGGCCTGTTTTTGGGATACAGATGTCCAACTGTCTTGCCATCTTTTAGGTGATCTTCCTGCAGGTCGATTTCCTTTTGGTACTTTATTTGCGGCTATATTTATCACTCTTTCATAACATGCTCTTTCCACGTGATTTCTCCAGTAGCGTCTTCTCAGTCTTCCCCATCGTACGACATCTTCCACATTGCAGATCTTTCTTATTACAAAATTTCTTATTCTGTCTCGGAGTGTCGTTCCCGCAACAGATCGGAAAGTCTTCATTTCGGTGGTTCTTGGGAGACTTTTTGTTCTGATGGTGTCAGCTCTCGTTTCTATTCCATATGTCATTATAGGACGTACGCATGTCTTGTAGATTTGAATTTTGCTTTCCTTTAGCATATTTTTATTTTTCCAAACAGCATTCGTTAAGCAGCCAGCTCCAACGGGGGCCCTGTTTGTTAGTTCACTTACTTTTTCGTAGAGGTCACTGCTGCTTGAAATATCAACACCTAAGTACTTGAAATGCATCACTTGTTATATAATTTTATTATCTAATGCAAGCTTGCATCATACTGGTTGCCTTGATGTAACCATGCTCTTTGTCTTTTCTATGGAGATTTTCGTGTTGATGATATGTGGAATTTGTACAGTAGCCATTGTAGATCATCTTCAGAGTTTGCTATTAGCACCGCATCATTTGCATAGCATATTATATCTATTGTTTTGTTTCCTCTTGTGTAATCCAGGTCCATTGATTTGACTTCTTCAATAATCTTATCTATCTAATGCCTACAGCAGCTGGGATTTCTCTGGAGAGCTCATTTCTTAACTTATACTTAACTCATTGTAATAAAAAATTCGTTTTATTTAATTGTTATCTTACACGGTCAAGCCATGTGATCCTGAAAATTATAAAGATCCTTAAAATTTTCATGCAATGAAATACAGGTATATCACTTCCTCACAATAAATTTGGTTTGAAACTATTTTTCGTTATGATGCAGAGAATTTGCACTAGAGAATATAAAACAGACCATAAGGCCTTCGTTCATAAAAAAAAGTAGTCGACTATTAATTTAGACAAAATACATTATTTTTTAAATTCGAACATATATTCAAAAACGAAAATACAGCGTTCAAGACAATTTGTTTCGCAATATGAACTCGGATTCGGTGAACGACATTACGTTTCAGATTCCAAATACACAGTTACATGGATTGTGCTGTGACGTAGACATTCGAGTCCGGTATGTACCTAGTATATGCGGTGTGTGTATGCGCTGCAATATTGACTACAGCGCTACGTTGTAGCGCTAACGTAGCGCTGTAACATTCAGCTATCCTTCATTTTATATACCACGTAACGTAACGTACTTTTTGCTCAATTAGATTATATTGAACAAAAAAAATCACGAATATCACGAAAATTACAAATTGAATTAATTTGATAATACGAATGAAAACATCTGACTACGAGATCATTTATTTTATTTTATTGTACTGGACACGTTAAATCACACAACAATTGCAGCAACAACAAACTTGGCTAGGAGAATTCGCATACAGGAGCTTTTTCACAAAATTTTGTCGACTGATTAACGATGTTTTAAAAGATATAGAAAGTGAATGTAGTACAAACGAGAGCTTTATGAACAAAATAATGAAAGGTTTATTATATTTATGATGGTATATATTTTATAAGTTAAATTCAATCTCAATGTTTTCATACAATTTTTTTTAATTTTTTTTTCAAGTATACAGTTGTGATACGAACACTTTTTGCAGAATTAAAACACATACGAGTAGTAACATATAGTGGCAAATATGAAAAAAAATAGTATTATATAGAAATGATTTTGCAAAGAATATGCAAAAATTTATGATATTCTTGAGCGTCAAACTTTATACACAAGTGCCGATAAAATCGCTCTGAAAAAATACAGAAATTAGATGATTTGTGAGTATAATAAATTAAGAAAAAAATGTGTGCAAGCGTGAGACTTTGTAATATAGTCGAGGATCTCTAATAATAATATCAGGATAATATAATATGTCGTCCCATCCTCTCCGCTAACTTATTTGTGGAATCGCTGGAGTGGTTAGTTATTAAGTTATCTTCATGTCAATCATTTTCGTGGAACGTTGCTTTATACACAGGATACGGAAGTTCACATGGCAAAATCCACCTGGTAATGAGTTAACCTAATCGGTGGTCTAAACTAGGTCGAACGGGAATATAGCGAAGTTCTATAGTCTGACCACAAAATTATAACTCTATACATTAAATGTACTAGCATTAAACTGCGTAGTTTAAAGGAATTGCGCATTGAATACATTTAAGGCTCTGAATAAATTTAATTATACTTTGCATTTCAAAACTTTTTATTTTCACTGAACACGTATGTTACATTATTCGGTTACAAGTCACTTTTATCAATGTATAAAAATTTTAAATAGGTGTTCTTCTACCGACCCTTATGTATGGAAGCGAAGCATGGAAATGCAAAAGAAGGATGAAAGTAGAATAAATGCAGTAGAAATGAGATCTCTAAGACGAATGTGTAGATACTTTGTGTATGATAGAGTGTCGAATGAAAATATAAGAAGTGAATGCGGTGCGAATGATGGTGTTATGAACAAAATAATGAAAGGATCATTAAGATGGTTTGGACACATGGAAAAAATGAATGAAGAAATAATGGTAAAAAAAGTATATGTTAACGATGAAAATGGAACAAGAAATAGAGGAAGACCGAGGAAAACGTGGCACCATCAAATTAATCAAAAATTAAATTGCGGCCATGTGAGGAGTCAGAGAAATTGACGCGCGTGCATGACACGATGTATGAATGTTAAGGAAGCGAGAGAAATGTGTCAGGAAAGAAATGTGTGCAGTCCTTTCTTTCTGCGTACCCCTTCGGGGAGACGGCGTGATGGTTAGTTAGTTTAGTTTTTAATACGAATCCAACACATAAAGTGTAGGCATAGCTGCTAAATGACCGTTATTATAAAATAAAAAGTCTTCTAAAGAAGCTTTTAACTATTAAAAAATTATTTAAATAAAGGTAGATTTGACGTTCTACGTGGCAAAAAACAAATTGTATAGGTACCGTAATTGGTTTTAAATATAATATACAAAAAATGTACAAATAATTTTAAAGGATTTTTAGCATTTAATCTACTAATTTTCACAAGAATACAATTATGTTATTTGCTTCAATGGATACGTAAGTTATTTATTTATTTTTTAATGGCAACTATTTGTATAAATAAAAAAATAAACAACACCTATTTGGTTAAATAATTAAAAAAAAAAAAAAAAATTAAAGTAAGGTCAATTACGTGGTATCACAAATACGAGTATAGGTGAATACAAATTAACAATAATTTCATTTCGGTTTTTCAGTGATTTTTTATTTATATATTAGGTCCTTACATATGAAATTGGCGTTTTGTATGGGAGGAACATAAAGTTGATTTTTTTTTAATATAATATATTTATTTAATCAAAGTATGTACCATTGCTATCTATGCACTTTTGCCATCTCATAGGTAGTTCATCGATCCCTTTACAAAAAAAAACATTCGGACGGGAATCAATAAAATCTTTGAAGTCGGTTTGGACTGCCCCATCGGAGTTGAATTTTTTCCCTTGCAAGAAGTTATCCAAATTTCGAAAAAAATAGTAATCTGTTGGGGCAAGGTCCGGAGAGTACGGTGGATGTCTTAGACATTCCAATTGAAGCTCTTCTAATTTGGTAGCCGTCTGTTGTGCAGTGTGTGGTCTAGCGTTATCATGAAGCAGCAGTGGCCTAGAGCGATTAACCAGCCTCGGTTGTTTAGCAGCTAGCTTTTCCATCATGGTTTGCAGTTGCTGACAAAAGACATCTGCCGTAATCGTCTGGCCAGATTTAAGAAAGCTGTAGTGAACGACCCCAGCACTAGTCCACCAAACGCTCACAAGTAACTTTTTTGGAGTCAATTTTCGCATGGGGCATGGTTTGGCTGGTTCGGCAGGGTTCAGCCATTGCGATGAGCGCTTCCGATTATCATACAGGATCCACTTTTCAATCACAGGTAATGATTCGATTCAAAATCCCTTCATTATTGTGCCGGTTGAGTAATGCAACGCAGCAGTCAACGCGCGTTTGTTGATTTGCTTCACTCAATTCGTGAGGTACCCACCTTTCAAGCTTTTTCACCTTCCCAATTTGCTTCAAGTGGATTAAAACAGTTTTGTCACTAACACCGCAGCCTGCAGCTAACTCGGACGTGGTTTGCGATGGATCCGCTTCCACAATAGCCTTCAATTCTTCATTATCAACTTTGGTCTCCGGCCGTCCACGGGGCTTGTTCTGCAAGTCGAAATTTCCAGAACGAAAACGTTGGAACCAAAAACGCACTGTGTTTTCTTTTGCGGCACCGTCGCCATACACATCATTAATCCTTCGAGCCGTTTCTGCAGCACTGGTGCCACGGTGGAACTCGTACTCGTAAATAACGCGATATTTCAAGTTTTCCATTTTGTAAACTGAGTGACGCAAAGAAAAAAAACAATTGAGGAAAAAACAAATGAATTATAATTTTCGAAACACAAATACTTAAGTAAATAGCTGTATAAATTTGAATTTGGAATTCCTAACCAAAGAAAATATATTTGAGATCAAAGTTGCCAGTACGGCAAAACGCCAATTTCATATGTAAGGACCTAATATTATATTTAAAAAATATAAAAACACAACCTACAAATACGATACAAAAAAATACAAGGAAAAAGAGGATCAGGTCGAACAAACTTGTAACCTATACGAGTATATCGTCTCTTTGCGAGAATAACGTGACATCTCGAAAATTTTTTTTTTTTATTTCTTTATTTTCTACAAAAACAGAGAATTTACGAGGGAAAGAGAAAAGACAACAGTGGCATATTGTGTTGCCACGTTGTCTCTTTCACACGGCTACCTATCTTGTTTCATTTTAAAAAAATTGGATATAACACGTTATTCTCGCAAAGAGGCGATAAACGATATTTTTTCATTATGAAATAGCAGTTGCATTTTCTACACATTTTTTAAAAATAACGTGGTGTAAAAACAAGTAGGTAGATAAATATTTTTTGTTTCTTGAACAATGATGTAAAACTCAATATTATAATAAATAATTAATACGAATGAAAACTTCAGTTTTCTAGAAGTTTTATTATATTTTATGGGAATCACAAGGTTTACCCTTCTAAGGCATTATCAAATGTGACGCAATTTCAGCTTGTTGCTGTTATATACACTAGTAAATGGAACAGAATATGCAAATTAACGATAATTGATGTGACTTTATACATTTTTAACAAATAAGTATTTGGGTAGGTCCGGAAATATTGCAAAGTGTTTCTTGGAACTCGTTAAGAAATTTTATGACAATCATTACATAGTAAGGGAATACTAAATGATATTATATTAATCAAAAATAAGTTATTTGAGGTAGGACGAAATAAAGTGTTTCTAAGAAAAACATATTCTTACAAATTGTTTACAAATGATTTTACATACATGAGTACAAGTAGATAAGTGTTTTTAATTTTTAACTAACTAACTAACTAACTAACTAACCATCACGCCGTCTCTCCGAAGTGGTAGGCAGAAATAATGGAATGCCACATTTTTCTATCATGGCATACTTCTCTCGATTCCTAAACATTCATTCATTGTATCACGCATGCACGTCTATTTTTCGATTTTACAAGTTATTTTTACATGTTTCAATTCATGGTAGGAACTTCACAACCTCTAATTGCTGGTTTCGATTTGTCTATTGACTTTCTTTTGAAAATCTTTCCCAGGTATCTATTCGCACAAGGGAGAACACTCATGACTGCGGTGGATCCATTATTGACACGAATACAATTCTCACAGCAGGACACTGTGTATGCGGGTAAGAGATTATAATTTGAATCAATTAGTTTTCAATTAAGTTAATGCACGCAGCATCCAAAATCACGAGATGACCATGACACGATGTTAATATTAAATATTCAGTAAAAAAATGTTCTGAGCTAACGTGTTTTTGTATTTTTCTATATAGGTACTATATTTTTTTAAATGTTAACATATTATTGTAAACCTTGTTATTATTGGTCTAGTGATAAAGGGTAAAAATCTTATGTCGAAAAAAATATATTACTTCTTATTCTTCAGCTTTTTCATAATCTTCTTCTTCTTCTTCTTCCTCTTATTCTTCTTATGCTTCTTCTTCTTCTACTTCTCGTCGGTTAATCACAAGAATCCAATGTTAATATTACATATTCAGTAAAAAAAATGTTCTGAGCTAACGTTTTTTTGTATTTTTTTATATACCATATTTTTTTTGTTATTTTTAACATATTAATGTAAACCTTGTTATTATTGGTCAAGTTATAAAGGGTACAAATCTTCATCTTCTTATTCTTCTTATTCTTCTCCTTCTACTTCTCGTCGGTCCAGAAAAAATATATATTACTGGACATGTTCAATATATTATTATTCTTCTTCTTCTTTTCCTTCTTCTTCTTCTTCTTATTATTATTCTTAAAATGGAAAGATTAAGGAAGCGAGATAAGTATATCAGGAAAGAAAAATGTGGCAGTTCATTCTGCTGCACTTTTGGGAAGACACAGAAGGGGTGATGATTAGTTAATTAATAAGTTACGAGTAGTTATAAACAAAAATATTAATTCGAATGTTGTTGGGTTATTTTTACTATTCTAATATTCTTTTTTTACTATTATAATATTATTATTTACTATTATAATAATATTTTTTATTATTATAATAGAGGAATATCGAGGAAAACGTGGCATGATTAAATAAATCGAAGATGAATATAAATCAAATGTCTACTTGAGGAGTCTGAAAAATTGAAGCGCGTGCTTGACATGATGTATGAACGTTGAGGAAGCTAGAAAAATATGTCATGAAAGAAATATGTCACGTTAGTTCATTCTTTCTGCCTTCCCCTTCGGAGTGGCGGTTTGATGGTTAGTTAATAATCTTATATTTTGAAAAATACTATTTTTTATTACAGTTATCAAGACCCCCTCCCTACTATACAGTATGGAGTGGATGAAATATCTGAACATGGTCCAACCATCATTCGGATGAAGAAAATCATTTGCCATGAAGATTACATTGTGTACGGAGATAGTTATGCCCACAACGACATTGCACTAATCAAGGTAAAAACTGTTTGATTTATTTATTTTATCATTCCATTTTTTCAAATGTATCTTTATTATTCTCAATCAATATTCATTTTTTATATAAATCCAAATTGTATGAAAATACTCTCAAATCGAATTAGAAATACTGAAATATGTAGAAGGTCGGGAGTAACGGATATCGTAGAAAGGATGGCTAAGCTCAAATGGTCATTTGGATATGTTGCCAGATTGGTAGACGATAGATGGACCAGAAGGGGGATGGAATGGAGACCTTGCGAAGGCAAAATAAACAGAAGGAGGCCCCACACAATGGTACGATGATGTTCGAAAATTTGCTGGTGATTGGATGCGAAAGGCACAAGACAGAAATACGTGAAGATGTATGGGGGAGGCCTTTGTCCAGCAGTTAACGATAACGGATGTTTAAGATAAAATAATCCAGAACTTTCTACGCGTTAACGAGATCAAAATTACTAAGATATACAGTCAGTAAAAGGACGCCAAAGAATAAGATAACAGAACGAGCATGTCTCCCGTACAGGAAAATAAAATCACAAAGATAGCTCGAGACAGTCTACCGAAGGGTTCCGGTGGCCGACCACATAGTTGCGTTAACCACAAGTCTTACAACTACAGGGGCTATTAAGTTTTAAATAGTCTATCACAGGTCATATAGTTCCAGGAAACAAATTTGTGTTTCTTCTGTAATGATGGGATCTGACACGACTGTTGCCTCACCTTATGCACTATTATCTCGCTCGTTGAATGTTGGGTAACAAATAATAAATTAAATAGAAAACCTTTAATTATATAACACTTCGAGCCTTCCTTCCTAACTTACAAATTTAACGAAATAAAGATAAATATAGGAACCAATAACAACTAATGGAATCCGTGTTGATGGAAAGTATTTAAACCGTCTACGCTTTGCCGACGACATCGTACTCGTGAGCAACACTCCGAAGGAACTAGCTGAAATGCTGAAAAAACTACACGATGTATCCAAATCAGTAGGTTTGAATATGAATCTGGCAAAAACCAAAGTGATGGGCACGGAAAGGCTTAAAATCAACGTGGACGGCAACAGAATTGAGAATGTCCAAGAACATACATACCTGGGACACAATATTGATAACCTAAATGCAGTCTGCACAGGACAGAGTGACATGGAAGCGAATGGAGGAGGCCTTTGACCAGGAGTGGACGGAAATAGGCTCAGGAAGAAGAAGTAGAAGATAGGAACCAATATTTGAACTTAACCAACAATCACGCCATGTTCTCGGCAGGAATTTGGGCATTTGGACATGGGGCAGTATATATAAGAGTTTTTCGTCATCAAATGATAATGAAATGTCACTGAAATCAAATTTTGTTTTCTTTAATGACATTTCAAACATATTCATAGTTTAAGGCATACATTTGAGAACAGATGAAATACCAGGACAGCATGAAAGAGATGGTTCGACTTTAGGAAGACAATATACTCGTACTCTCTAATGCAAGAGTGCCTTCTGAACGTACTTTCATTAATGCGAGTATGAAACATATCGTTTTCTGAGGTGATCAGGTTCAGCAGATTGACTTATCTTCTAATGCGTGAGACACAGTTCTTTGGTATCTTGACTGTTATATTATTATTATTATCTTGTGTATCTTAACTGACGCTCTGGAGCTTAATTTATATTCATATATTATGCTCGTCAATTTTTTCGACATAAAATGTGTCCACCTTTAAGTATTTGATAACACCAACAACAACAAACCATCACAACGTTTCCCCGAAGGGGCAGGCACAGAAAATTTACCGCTACACTGACACGCCTCTCTAGATTCCTCCACATTCATACAGTGAGTACACGCACGTCGATTCTTTCGACTTCTAAAATTGCCACCTTTCAAATTTGATTGACTTGGTAAAGCCATGTTTTCCTCAGTCACGTCGTTAACGTACACAGAAAGTGTACATTCACATCGTTAACGTACACTTTCTTAACCATTCTTTCTTCATCCATACGTTCCATGTGTCCGAACCAACGCAGTGATCCTTTCATAATTTTGTTCATAATACATTCTTCCGCTCTGCATTCCTTCCTTCGTTTTAACACACATACGTCTATAGGATCTCATTTATTCTACTCTCATAATTCTTTTGCCAGTACATTAAAGTTGAAAATAGAACTCCATTTTTTTTGCTTTTTGGAAAAATTGTATTGAATTATCATAACCATTTTTTTGCACTTTTATAAACGTGTTTCGGGACACAAACTTCCCTTCTTCAGTGTATGAAATTTAACAGCAAAATGAAGCGGAAATATTACTTATATACTAAATGACGAGTGAAAAAATGGAGGGGGGGAAAAAGTTTATTTAGCGGCACATTAAATTGTTGGAAATTATGAGATAGGGGAAATAAATCGATTATGGGACTAGAAGTTAAGTTTAGTTAGTTGTTGATAATTCATACACTGAAGAAGGGAATTTTGTGTCCCGAAACATGTTTGTGAAAAGTGCAAAAAAGTGTTGTGATAATACAATGTTTCCAAAATGTAACTCAAGTGTGAATCCACAACACAAAGTCTTGGCGAATATAGAAGGAATTTTTGATTAAATTAATATTTTTTTGTTTTCAATAGTGCATTGCGTTATAAAATATTTTTTATTTAAGTATTTTGTAGTTTTCACAAAACATGGGATACAAAGGAAGAAACCTTTATTCCCGAGAAGTTTTGCATACAGAGTTTTAAGTCGTGGGGCAGGATTATAAAACTTTGCTTATTCTCAAGTTTAGCTCAAGTTTTTGTAGAAGAAAAAAGTTATATTTGCATTACAATATTACAGACCCGCGTTAAAATGACATGGCTTAAGTTGTCAGTTTTGGAATTCATAAATTTCATTTTTTAGTGTTTTATTTGCAAACTTCAATATTAAATTTTGATACATTGTTTTAAAACATTCAGCCAACATTCTAAATTTTTAAGAAACTAGTTTATAAATTTAATAATGTTAGGATGAAAAAAGACTAAATATAGTAAAAATGAGATCTCTTAGACGAATGTGTAGAAAATATGTGTATGATAGAGTGTCGAAATAAAGACTTGTACACTCGTAAGTACTTTCTTCAAGTTCTTACTCGTAAGTACCTCGTAACAATTTTCTTATTTTTGTCCTGTCACACCTCCGTGGTGCATAAGGCCTCAAGAAACCTTCTCCGCCCGACTCTATCGCATATCTGATGCCTTACATCATCCCAAGTGAGGCCTGCTGCCTAAACCTCGTCCTGCAGGGCTCTTCTCCAGGTGGCTTTAAGTCTGCCTCGCTTTCTCTTTCCCACTATAGGGGACCAGTCTAGTGCGCCTTGAGCAATGCAGGCTGGGTTCCGTCTGAGAGTGTGACCAATTCATTGCCATTTGCGTCTAGCGACTTGTTCTCTAATTGGCTTTTCGCCTGCCATCGTCCAGAGAACGGCATTTGACACTGTTTGGGGCCAATAGATTTTGAATATTGAGCGAAGGCACCTATTTATAAACACCTGGAGTTTACCAATAACGTCCGCGGTAGATTTCCAAGTCTTACATCCGTACAGCGGTACACTTTTAACGCTACTGCTGAATATTTGAACTTCTATCAATAGATTTCAATAAAATCATTCGTTTTTATTCATATTAAAAGAAGAGATCCTTTTCACACCACCTTGTATAACGCGTAGTTCTGACTCTAATGGGTCGTTATAATCCTACTAGGTTGTCATTATACGAGTATACAAATTGTTGATTTTAGCTTGCAGAACCGATCGAGTTCGGTGACAACGCAAAGCCCATACTGCTTCCGCCCCCGAACCAGGAGGTAACACCCGGCGCGCCAGCCCTTCTGCTGGGCTGGGGACTCAACGAGGTAAGCCGCCACCCTCCCTTATATGCCATGTTCCAGCGTTAAAAAGTTAACAGGTGCCGTTAAATACGTATCACGGCATACAGAAATTGCTATTTTCTAATTAAACCTAGACCGTTAGAATATTTATTTTTCTATTTATAATACTGATAAGAAACTTCACATTGAAATAAAAAACTCAAAAAGACAATATAATCTTCTAGATGTTTGAGTGACGTGCTAACCCTCACAAAAACGTTATCAAAAATCATTTTTTACCTAACTAACTAACCATCACGCCGTCTCCCCCAAGGGTTAGGTAGAAAGAATGGACTGCCACACTTTTCTTTCCTGGCATATTTCTCTCGCTTCCTCAACATTCATACATCGTGTCATGCACGCGCGTCGATTTCTCTGACTCCTCACGTGGCCGACATTCAATATTTGATTTGTTTGATCGTGTCACGTTTTCCTCGATCTTCCTCTATTTCTGGTACCATTTACATCATTAACATAGAATTTTTTTACCATTCTTTCCTCATTCATTCTTTCCATATGTCCAAACCATCTTAATGATCCTTTCATTATTTTGTTCATGACACCATCATTCGCACCGCATTCACTACTTATATTTTCATTCGACACTCTATCATACACAGAGTATCCACACATTCGTCTAAGAGATCTCATTTCTACTGCATTTATTCTACTTTCCTCCTTCTTTTGCCAGTTCCATGCTTCGTTTCTATACATAAGGGTCGGTAGAAGAACACCATTGTGCACTGCCATTTTATTATGCCATGAATTGGCGAAACATTCAATAAACTTTTAGAAGACTGGCGTTTTGTCCATATTATTGATGTGAAACTCCATATCATAATATAAATAGGCAGAAATCCGGGTGTTATCAAGAAGGAGTACGATAATATTTGGATACAAGAGAACGAGTAAGGAATCATTCGAAATGCACCCGATGCACATGCCTTAGAACGTTTTTGTATAACAGAAGTGTAGAAAACAAAAAGAGAAAAACTTGATGTAGTTATTTTTTATATGCTTAACATGTGTGGAATTTTTTTTAAAAATTAGAAGTCAAAACTTGTTACTTGTTATGATTGTACGCTGAACCAAGTTTTTTAAGAGTAGAACATCTTTACTTCCGTGAATTTTCTAGGGTTGCAACTAGTTGAATAATTAATACGAAAGAAAACGTCTGTTTTAATTCATATTAATAGTTTTATTATAATGGCTTGGACAGGTAAAATATGTCATTCTAATTAAATATATTAAAACTTCTAGAAAACAGACGTGTCCATTCGTATTTATATTATTGATCATTCTATGATGCCATAAATTATGTTAACATTAAACAAACATTTACACTTACATTTGGAATAAATTTTAGCATGTTTGAACTTGTAAACACTATCCGCGCATTTGTAATTAAATGAATAATGGTTATAAATTTTCATAATGTACAAAATTAATATTGTTATTTGAAATTTCATAGTAGAAGTGTAAATATCTTTCTCCAAAATACTCATATTCTTCTCTATTTCGCATTTTTTTTTCTAATGTCTGCGTTACGGGCACGATCTCGGAGAGTTTTTTTTCCAGTAATGCATCTTAGGACTATCATATCAGATATTCTTGGTAAACCTTTGGTTCTTAGTGTCGGCCCTTATTATTACGGCCTACGTCATGATAGGTCGCACGCGTGTGTTAAAATAAATTCTGACCTTGCTGTCGATACGTTTTTTTTTTATTTACATTTTCTTGGCTAATCTTAACATATTCTTATATTTCAGTTATCTTTTTGTATCAAAAAAAAATCTGTCTATAACTTATTATTCTTCTTCTTCTTCTTCCTCTTCTTCTCCTTATAGACCTTTGGTCTGTTCCTGAAATCAGGCTGGCATCTCTTGGAAGATTGACTCCCAACTATCCCTCCATCTCTTCGGCGGTCTTCCGGCGGGACGGCAGCCGGCAGGAATCTGATGCGCTACAGCGTATGGGATTCTGGTGGGATCCATCCTCTGCAATTCTATCTTCTGCGTTGTCTGCCCCATCTCACGACATCCTCCACCTTGCAGATCTCGCGGATAGCCGTGTTCCTCACCCTATCTCGAATACTCCTTCCTGCTATCATCTTCAGCGTCCTCATCTCTGCCACCCGTACTTTAGCCTTCGTTCTTGTGGTATCCGCTCTTGTATCAATGGTATATGTCAGTAGAGGCCTTACGCAGGTTTTATATATTCTGACCTTACTGTCATTTCTCATGTACTTGTTTTTCCATATTATATCTCTAAGACAACCTGATATAACTAATAATTAAAATATATTTTGAGAAAAAAATGCTACCTAACCGAGCGACATGTCACAACGTCAAGGCGCAACTTCATCAGATACTAAAAGAAGCTGTAGTTAAATAGGTTTGTATCCTCTTTGAATCAGTGTTCGAATTTCGTTCCTCGATATCTTCCCGAGATGTAATGTGCAATTTCAAGAAAGCCCCCTCAAAACTAAACGCAAACTGAGAACTGCCTTTGGAGAGAGATTCGAGTGCCTTACTCACATCGTACGTCGTATTTTCGTTGAATTTGTGTCGCGTAGTTTTGATCTTCCTGTTTCTATTAAATCCACCTTTCGCGTTTCCATCTTTACGATGTTCTCAGAAAAACTCTTATATTTGAATATTGCATCTCTGAAATAAGGTTTTAACATTACTTAAAATGTACTGTTCTCTGACATTTACATATTTAAAATGTATGAAATCAGCTGTTGATACGTTAAAATTCTCATCATATCTTATGCTAATAACATGGAAATGCAATAATTATTATTAAACGACCTGTTGTTTACAAAATTTTTTTTTGTTAAATTACTTGTATGAGATTCACAAGATAAAACTATGTTAAGTGGATTTAAATGCTGTTTTATCCACTTTCTACACTACTATAACACTATTGAAATACATTTAAAATCGTCATTAGGGTACTCAATCACAATAATTAAGAAGAAAAAAGTGTAAAGATTAACATAATTTGATTGACTACTTCTGAGGGAAAATGTTTATTGAATCCAAAAACATAAAAACTTTGTATATACCATATACGTTGATTTAAAACTATATAATCCATTGTTTTGGCTGAATCACTATGATACTTCAACATTATGAACTGTTAAATTATAAAACGCTGTTAAATTATAAAAATTATAAAACTGTTAAATTATTTTTTCGCGACAGCTGTTTTTTCAACCTATGTTGATATCATTATAATCATCTGAATAGTTGAAAAAAAAGTTTTTTTGAATGTATACAAATACTGGATTTTACCCATTACGGGTTAATCATTAAGAATTAATTGTGTCACAATAGAGATTAATGATTAATTCTTAATTAATTCAGAATGATTAACCCGAAATGGGTAAAATCCAGTATTTGTCTACAATTATTTGTATACATTCCAAAAAACAAAAAAGTTAAAAGCATGTTAATATTGAAGAGTTTTCTCCAGGCGTTGTCTAGTAATGTGTGATAATTGGGTTGATATCCTTTCAAATTACATTAATAAAGATTTTCTGCTTAATGCTTACGTCTATTCTTAATAGATGGCGCTAGTGTAGATTGAACTAAAATATATGAAATGTTTCTCAACATGGTAACATATATAATAACTTTCAAAAATAATTGTCAGACGTGGTGTTCGTAAGAAGGGCAAAATGGGGAATGATGTATTACACAAAACGATCGCTTAACCCAATGACAGGTCATAAATCCTGTAAACGCCTTGACCACCATATTCTGTTTCCAAATAATTTACATCTTCGTCTCTATTGAGATACAAGAAAAAAATATTGTTACACCTGATGATGTAAAATGGTCAACCATTGAAAAATTGTAAAACCATAAAGAGCGGTCTATAATTAAACAGTTTAATATTTAATTAATTAATTAATTTAATCCGATTTCACAGAGAAGCTGCACTGATGGGGCTTGAAGATCTCCAAGTTATCGCTCAATTTGCGAACAGTTAATGTTTTTTGTTTTGTTTTAACAGACCGAGGGAGTTGTACAAGTGAAGCTCCAAAAAGTTGACATAGAAGTTATCTCTAGAACTTTCTGCCAAGATGCTTATCCTGGGAAAATCATCGATTCTAACGTGTGCGCCGGCCTTAAGGAGGGCGGGAAAGGACAATGCAATGTAAGTTTCTATTGTTATTTACGAAATATTTATTTGAATTTTGTGTATATGGAATGAAGCTTGGAACTGACAAAGGAAGGACAAAACTAATTAACTACTAATTTACTAACCATCACGTCGTTACTTCGGAGGGGTAAGCAGAGAGGTTGGACCGCCATATTGTTCTATCCTGACATAACTCTCACGCCTCTTTGTGACATGCACGCTCGTCGATTGTTCCCATTTAGAACATGGCCGAATTTAGTTAGAAAGACAAAAGTATGATGAGAGACATTGCATTGAGATGATGATAATAATAATAATAATAATAATATGCTCAAGAGCGCATTAACCACTCTACGTATTTGAACGTACGTGATACGTTCACTGTGACTGTACCATTCTGCGTTATCCCATTACACGTACGCGCTTGAGAAAAAGTAATGTACCTAAAATGTACAAACTGTTAGGGATACGCGCGTGTCCCAACAACATCCAAGTACAAGTATTCATAAATATGCTAGTTTTACAAGGGGCATTCGAAGTGTGCGGCCGAATATTTGATGTTTCGTAATTTAAATAAATTAATACACAATTAAATTTCATTCATAAAAAAACTGCATTTTTTTGCACGTTTCTCGGAAAACAATCCAAAGGTCGGGGGCGGTTAAGACGTGTTTTAAATCTAAATGTGAATGGTGCATCAGATTAATATTCGCGACGGTTAGAAAGTATAACAGAACAAAATATACAAGTTTTAAATTGGGTATGAAATATGAAAAATATGGGTTCTTAGCTCAGATCTGAAATGTGTGTGAAGAGAGATTGTGATTGAAGAGATAAGCGGGAAATAAATACATGATATAATACCAAATGACGAAATAAATAAGTAACTTTAAAAAAGGATACTGAAATGGTTTGGACTATGGAATGAATGGGTGAGAGAAAATTTATTAAAATTTTGTAAACAAATAGTGTGACTAGAAAAAGAAGCTTTGGTGCACCAAGGAAAACATGGCATGACAAAATTAATCAAAAACTAAAAGACAGCAACATTCAAAGTCGGAAAAATCTATGAGCGAGGTTTTACGATATATCTCGCCTATATTTTGGAAAGGAATCTCGCCTATATTTTTTTGGTTTTTGAAGGATGCAGACGTTTTAGTGAAGGTATGAAGTGGATTAGGCATGATGGAAGATCGAAGAAAAAAAATTATTGGATTTTTTTTCGTTTCTTAATGATATTTATAAGTAGCGATAATAAAACATCTCCCAGCATAGAGATTTGACATGACGAAAGATCGAAGAAGAAAAAATCCGATAGAGATTTGGATTCCGAAAAATTCATTGGAATATAGTATGTTGCCATTATTTGATGATAACACTCAATTCTTGGAAAATGGAGCTAAAAACTACCTTTTGAAAAAAATAACTAAAAATCAATTTTAGTTATTTGGACAACAGTCTTATGCCATTATTTGACAATACCATTCAATTCTTAGTAATGGAGATAAAATAACACCCTACTGAAAATTTTACAAAACACAGAATGTCTCAAAAGAAAGATTATGTTGTTTAGCTTACTGCGTGAACGCAACGAATCCGAGTGTCAATCAGTAGCCCAGCTCTAGTGAAATCAGTGTCTATGGAGCGTTTCTCGGGAGCGGATCGCGCATTGTGCGTGCAGGAGTTTTACAAAAACTGTGATTCGGCAACTGTAGCGCGTAGAGGATTCTGCAATATTCAGGGTTTTTGCCACTTAAATGATGCGCCAAGCAAACCTCTTATTCTAAAATAGGTCAATAAGTTTGAAGAGACCGGTACAACACTGGAAAAATCAAAATCCGGGAGACCAAGATCATCGAGAACGATACAAAGCGTGGAGAGTGTTTATTAGTCTGTTGATTATCATTCAGCCGAGCCGTCATTAGAAATTTTACTTTTCTATTAAATAAGTGCCGCGAACACGAGGGTTTACATTTGGACGATATTATTTTATTTACGGGCGGTTGCTTCTCTCTACGAAGGGAGCACTGCCAGTGTTAGGGTAAATGGAGACATCACGCCTTGGTTTGATATCACGAAGGGTGTTAAGAAGGGCTGCGTGATGTCTCCATGGTTGTTAAATCTGTATATGGACAAGTGTATGAAAGAACTTAAAGGTATAAATGCTGGTGCTAAGATGAGTGATCTGTCTGTAAACTGTCTGCTTTACGCGGACGATGCCGTTCTCGATGCCGTAGAACGATATACGACAGAATCTCAAATGCTGATATAAGAAAGGAATGTAGAGCGGAAGAAGGTATAATGAACAAAATTATGAAAGGATCGCTGCGTTGGTTCGGACATATGGAACGCATGGATGGAGAAAGAATGGTTAAGAAAGTATACGTTAATGATGTAAATGGGGTACGAAGTCGAGGCAGACCGGGGAAAACATGGCATGACCAAATTAATCAAATTTTAAAGGTTGGTCATGTTAGAAGTCGGAGGAATCGACGTGCGTGTATGACTCGTTGTATGAATGTGGAGGAAGCTAGAGAGGTTTGCCAGGATAGAGTAGTGTGGCGGTCCATTCTCTCTGCCTACCCCTGCGGGGAAACGGCGTGATGGTTTGTTGTTGTTGTTTATTTTATGGAAATAAATTCCCAAATGGTATACTTTAATAATTAAAAATAAAAAAATTTATAAATGGCTTACTTTTTCTAATCGATGATTTAAATATAAACTTTCTGTTGAGGCACGCTACATGAATATTTTGCAACAGCCTTGCTTCCCCGCCTCTTTTATTAATATCTGAAAATTATCAATAAGTGTCAATAAAAAAATCATCCCCCAGCTCACCTCCCTCGTATTTTTTCGCAGGGAGATTCCGGAGGGCCTCTTTTGGTGAATGGTCATCAGATCGGTATTGTGTCGTGGAGCGATAAGCCATGCGCCTCTCCTTCTCTGCCAGGAGTCTTCACCAAAGTGGCATACTTCATTGATTGGATACACAAAAATAAGTGAAATAAAACAATAAAAAGATTTTATTTCAAATAAAAATTCTAAAACGATGAAACTACTTCTACTATTGTATTTATTTCGACAGCGACCGGTTTCGCCAGGCTCGCTGGCATCGACAGACTGGGCTCCAGGCTATTGTCTATCGAAGTCTAAAGTTACCTTTTGAAATAAAAGTTATTAAAACACATCGATTTATTTCATTGTTATTTCAATCGAGATATTTCAGTATAATCGTTAGATTTCTTTAAACTTTAATGTTTAGAACAAATTTTCTTAAAATAAAACTGCTTTCACAAATGCAACGTATTTAAAATATGATTATTGCTTTCCTAACACCATTTAATGACCACATTAAAATAATTATATGCAAGTATAAAGGTTTGAAAGCTTTTAAATTTTGTCAAAAGAGTGACGATGCGTATACAAAAATCAGAACGAAATTCTGTAAATATAAAATTTCTTAAGCGATTAATAGTATTTTAAAACTCTTTTAACTCGAGTCTTATTTTAATTAATTTATTAAAAATAAACCTTCCGACGAAATACAATACTTGTTGCATTTTTTTTTATAAAATATAGGAAAACGTTTTTAATATACATAAAATATTTATACAATTATGTTATCATCGTTTAAAAAAAATCACTAATTTAAAAAACATTTAATTTAAAAAAATGTTTGTAAAAATTGATAATTAAAAATTGATTGTAACAATATGATCACGTTTGTACAGAAGCTTCGACCTTGCGACAACAGAGTTAGGCCTACGCGCGGAATATTCCCCTTACAATTGAGAACAACAGCCTTGAAATAGTAGAGAACTGTACTAAAATACGTATCGACAGAGTCATTAAAACGACCGTCAAGGATTTATTTTGACTGTTTATTTTTGTAATAATATTCAAAGTTGCATTTAATTGACTTTAAATTTGTATTTTATGTTTTGAGCACGCAATATCAGGATAATTAAATTGAATTTTATTACAATTAGGTGAGTTTCTGAATATTGAGAGTTAAAAATAGCTTCGACGCTGGGACAATAGAGAGCGACCTCGTTTATATTTTAAATACGAATACTACAGCCATGAGCTAGCGGAGATCTTTACCATTTTTGCGTGAACCGTGCGATTTCACTTATTTTCTTTATTAAAGTTATTATAATTACAATAATTATTATGCATAATAAAGTTACACGCGTTTTAACGCAATTAAACGCCTTCAAGTTTTACAGATATTATAAAACTTTGTTCCTGGAAACACAGAGTACGGCCTTGTACCAAATTTATCCGAAAACCTTGGACCAAATTTCAATATCACCAACTAAGCCATAAGTTAATTAAATTCGCTGTAGATGGCACTTTTGAAGTAAACAATTATAAAATACAAAATAATAATTAATATTTTCAATTAATTTGCATATTAAATCTTTGGTAAAAAATTATGTTTTGAGCACGCAATATCAGGATAATTAAATTGAATTTTATTACAATTAGGTGAGTTTCTGAATATTGAGAGTTAAAAATAGCTTCGACGCTGGGACAATAGAGAGCGACCTCGTTTATATTTTAAATATAAATAATAGTATTTGGTAATGATAAAAAATTGTAATTCTCTTTATTTTTAATTTGTTAACTGAAAGATAATTGGAAAAAAAGTTGGACACTTTTTAAAACATTAACATTAAATCATTACAATAAACGAAGTATTCTCAAGTTCCCAAAGAAAATAATCTATATATTTATTATATTATTAGATTATTTTGGTAAAAGTCATTTTTATTTGTGGAATTATATTTAAGCAATGAAAAATACATTTGGTTAAGTCTACTATGGAATTTTTATTATCTCACGACAAGTTCTTTTCAAGATATTGTCAATGAATTTTCATCGCATGATTATGTACAATAAATTATATAAAGGAAATAAGTTTACGTTAATAATCATGCAATTGAAATTCAGAGTACGATTTCATTAAACGACTAAATTATCCCTGAAATAATATGAATAAAATAGTACACAATAAACAAAATCCTTTTTTTGCTTTGAATTGTAAAAATATTACATAAAGTATATATTTTTAAGAATTGAAAGTTATTTTTCAAATTACCAATATTTGTTTTTGTAAAAGGTTTACAAAAATACTTAGTCCTTGGAGACATAGAGTGTGGCCTTGTGCTCATTTTTTACTACAGCCTTGAGCAGGGCTCTGCAAGGGTACTGTAATTTATTTTGTTTAACGTGACAACACGTAAAATACATATTTCGTGAATTCACCGTAGATGTCACTGCTATTCGCTATTACGCACAATGTGAAAAATATCTTCATATTATTACAGTACAACATATTCGAGGTATATGAAGTCTAAAGATGATAATAAAGCACAACAAAGAACGTCAAATTATTGCGGAAAATAGGCGCAATAATAGTATTAAAATTTTATTTATTACTCAGATTAAATAAGATTTTTTTAACATTATTTAATCAAATGAGTAACGAATATTTTAACTATATTTTTAATACATCAATTCAGTTATTAACTTTTTTATAATATATTGTTAGATTAGATTCGATATTTTACCTGTTGATGTTGCATATATTGCTTGAATTATCCTGATTAATATATTTTTATTGAATTACGTATAATTTGTAGCAAATATTCATCATATATTTCGTAATTATTCCCGTCCCTTTCCAACCCTACTCCCCTATTCCCCTGATCCACCCCTACTCCAAATAAGCTGAGCGCGCATATCCTCTTGCGGAGAAATATTGCATTAACAACGGTTTGGGATCTGATTTTTCGCCGTAGTTTGACATCGACAAGTTTAATTTTTCAACGGAAGCAGTTCGGGACCGCTTAGACATTTTCAATTCAAATAACTTTATTACACGTAACTGTTTATCATATCTTGTGCGCAAATCAAGAATAATATGCTAGTCTAGTTTTCTAATATAATTACGGTAACAATTAAATAAAGTTTTTAATCCAACAGTTGTGATTCGACACGTTCTGGAAGATTGATGAAACAGCTTATTTTTAATAGTAATGAAATTTTTAAGAAAATTAATATTTTACTAAAATTCCAATGCCAACTCCCTCTTTAAAATAAAATCATAATGCCGGTTTAATAACATTTCGAGTCGGTTTTAAAAAATATGTAAAAACATATAATTTCAAATGATTTTATACAATTAAAGACCTTTACAAAGATTTGTTTAATATTTGAAACTAAATAATTATGTGAATATCCATATTTAAATTCGATTTATTACAAAACGATATTTAATTTTAGAGGATATTCAAATGTTTTATTTTTTTAAATTTAATTAACATTCGTTCTATTTTTATTTCATCTAGTTGTGGGAACTACAAAAATCTATCAAAAATGGTGTAAATAATTCCATTTTAATGTACGAGTATGTAAGTATTTTAATTTGCCAATTCATTATTTTTATTTTTATACAGTGTATTTTAAAAATAATATTTATACATAGTTATTTCGATGACTACAAACCGGCGCTGATAAACGAGAATCAGGGTACGTACGGGGTGCATTTTCATGTTTGTACCCGGAATGCAGTCTGCACAATCAGCCCTTTAGTACACTTGAGTTCTTTATCGCGATCGGACCTCTGCTGGCAGAAAAGCTTCAAAATATTTACTATCCAGACACTCTGAAAGTTATTAAGTGAAGTGAAAATTTTTACTTCAGTGTTTCATTTTAATTCATAAAACTCACCTTTCACTTATCATAACCGCTTCCTAGATTTTTAATTCTCAGTTATATTTTCTCTATAAACACATATTTATAACTTACATCTGTTGTGAATGATTGAATAATTTTATAAATATTTTGCCTCCGTAAATTCTATTTTTTATTAATTCAGTTTAAATAGTAAAAAAGCCCGTGAGTACTGCAAATTTAATCATTTATTAAATATTTTGTGTAAATAAATAAAAAAAATAAAAAAAACAGCATTTTAAATAAGCGATTTTTTTATAATTTAAAATACGCTAAAATATTGGACTTTTATAATTATTTGTTGTCTAATTGATATAATATTTGCATCCAATGAGGCATTAAGAAATTCATATTGAATTTTGAATACTAAAAAAAAAACACAAAATAAAATAAAACATATTTAATATAAAACATATGTAAAATGCTTTTCAAATATGCGCAGATTTTGTGGGCTTTTCTCTTGTTTTTTTTTTACTAAGGCGCAACAGGTTTTGAAAGCATTCAGTTTCGTTCTTAGTGAAAAGTTTTCAGTGAACGAAAAATATTATATTCTTTGAAAAAAACTCTTAATTTGATATCTTAAACATTTCGTTAATAAACTTCGTTTCTTTACAGATCAAATGAAAAATAGCGGAAGAGTTATTCCTAGAAAGGAATGCGTTTGTTTTAAATCTCAAAAAAATGTAAGTTTATTAATAGTAGTGTTGTTGGTGTCAACAGCTTCTATAGTATTAACTATTATATACTTCAATAGTAGCGGCTCATTTGGTAAGGATACACTGTTTTATTACTACGTTATTGTTTGCGTTTTGTCATTTTTACCTTTTCACCAATCTCATATTGCAAATAACGTATGTATTATTAATTGTTTGCGACAATATTTATAGAAATAATAAGTTTTATTTGCCATGCTATTTTCCTAAAACAAGGATTTAAAATATTTTTATTGTTTGCTAAATTTGTTGGTAGTAGTTAATTTTTTATAATAATAAAAAATTCAACAATGGAAAATTCCTCTATCAATATGTTATTAGTTTTACTTCACTTAATTTTTAGTTTCAGGCGGTTTCGGCATGTTAACGAATGTAAGTCATACCTATACTTGCGTTTCAAATATATAGAAACTCACAATAATTTCATTTACAAAAAAAGCATTATTAACTGTTTAATTTATACACTGTTATAATATCTTAATTAATTTTATTTCTGTATAACTGTCGCGACATTTATTTAATTAAGCCGATGTTAGCATCATTAGGTATTACTATGAGTTTATTCACCTGATGATTCTCACATTGGTTAGCAAAATCACTGTCTCGATAATTTCATAGAATTTAAATTTATTATGATATTAATTGATGTGATGATAATATAACAGTGTTTCAATTAAACAGTTTAAAATTTTGAAATTTTTTCCACCAAAGCAACGGATTAGCTAATAAATTTTGATGTAGGTAACAGAAAATGGATGTGAGCTGCCGAAATCGATCGAAACTAAAAATCAAGTAGAATATTTTTTTTATTTAAAATAAAAAATCATTATTTACTAATGATTTTAATCAATGGTATAAGAATTTATTGTGTCATCTCAAATGTGAATAAAAATAGCTTTTAATAAATGGACCGGGTGGTGTCCATGCTTGAATCTAATTCTCAAGGATCAAGAGCCAAGCGTTCTATTCTCAAAACTACCACCCGTATATAATATGTGTTTTTTAAAGCGCTTCAAATTGCGACATTATGGCGATTTGTACCAGTATAGTTCTTAAAGTATTTCGCGTTAGAAATCACATGTATGAATATTGTTTATAATTTTAATGTGTTTAACAATCTAATGCAATATATTAAAAAACAAATAAATTTTCTTTTAGATCACAATTTGAGTACAACTCCTACAATAACCCGTACAGTTACACCAAAAAAAGGTTATATCGGAGATAAACGTGATCCCCGAAAAACGGCCAAATTAAATTCTCGCTTTAAACCAAAAAGTGAGTTCATTTATTATTGTATTTGTATTTTTTCTTAATGTTTTTTTTTCCTCATAGAAAATAATTAAATTTATTTCAGCATTAATGATGATGCTAAATTGGTTAGCGAAGCAGCTGTCGCGACAATTTGAAAAGAAACGAAATCAATTTGTGGTATTCTATAACAGTATTGTAATTATCAGTTATCAATGTTAAAATATCAAAGTATTTCCACCAAAACAATGGTTTAACCAGCATAAATGGATTAGATTTTTTTCACATGATTTTGTCACAAATCAGAAAATGATACGTATAAGATTTTACAATTACACTATTTTTAAAATAAATGCAATTCCTTCATTAGTGAACCCCAAATATTTCAATTGTAATTTTTAAATTAAATTGTTTAAACCGGGGCTTAAAATATTGTAGTAATCAAAAAAGCGAAAATATATCCAAAAGTATTCGATTATTAAAAATCTATTTATTCTAATTTTTGTAATTTATTTTCAGCAACCAGAATTGTCCCAGCAGCGATAAAAAAGCTAACTTCCACAAAGACTCCGTTGGTGCCACCTGAAAAAAAGAAACTTTCACCCACTCTCAGAAATTTGCGATTATTTCCAAAGGCTTACATGAAACCCGCTTACAAATTCAACTGAACACATTATATTTAAATCTTTGATATTTTTAAGATTTAAAATGTCACTTATAATTGAATCTATTATCTTTATCGCGGCTTTAATGTCTTTTATTGCCTATATTATCGGCCTCGGCAATGTTAATCCTGCTAATGACACTATCATTAAAATTTTTGTGTATTGCTACATATTTAGAATCATATCCGTAATCTTTACTAAATACAATTTGTATTTTTAGACACGTAAGCGATATAACATTACAAATAAGTGGATTTTTTCTTGATAGTTTGACGGCCGAAGAAAATTAAGATCTTTTCTGTGAAATCTCAGAATATCTGTTAAATAAGTGTTATCCCATAGTAGTTTTTATAATATTGTCACTTTGTTTATCTCTATAATCATAATGCCTTTTGTACCATCTGTGTCGATGTCTTATTTGTTCGTTATCTCATATTCGCGCAATATTAAGTATTTTTATTCATTTTCATGTTCATTTCCCGTGTCCATTCCATATGTCTATCCGTTCTCATTTCGGAGGTCATTTCCGTTTTCATTTTTTGGAACATTAAAATTCATATTTCGCATAAGATTTGTTGTGCGTTAATCACTTATAAATGTAATTATTTGTTCTTCATATTTAATAATTAATACGAATTAAAACGTATTTTTTCTAGAAGTTTTTTTGTATCTTATGGGAATGACGCATTTCGCTTTACTAAGTTATTATAAAATGTGACATATGCTAAACACGTCATTACCGTAATAAACAATAAAACTTGTAGAAAAAAGAAGGTAATTTGATTTGTCTCATTATGCTTTAGTACGACAGAATTAGAGAAAACCAACGTTTTGATTAATATTAATTATTAAAAATTTCAACTTATTAAATAATGTATACAAATATAAGTAATTCAGTTTAAAATGTCACGATTTTAAAAATATAAGCATTAGTACGTAAAAATATTAAGATAATGTTATTAGTAATAAGATTGGCCGCTGTTAAGCACAACATTATTAGAATTTGCCGTGGACACGTGAATATGAGCAATTGAGGTTCTCTACACGTGCAACCTGACATCTCTCATCTCACCAGCGCCACGGCTCTTTGATGTAGGTCACCATTATATTATTAATCTATTGAAGATGTTTTTTAAACTCTGAATGTTTCTGTGTGAATAAATGTTGTAGCGCAAGCAGTGTTTTAATTTCTTGTATACGTTATATTCCTCACCCATTTCTACTTTCCTATAGATGCAAACAAATGTTTGCAATCCATCACAAATATTTGATCAATTTAATTCAAATAAGATTATTTAAAAACTCTAAATTAATTTTATGAAAATTTAACTTCCTTATTTTTAATAATATCACATTTATTTTTTAATGCAGCATTTAAGATGGTTAAAGGCAAGTATCAAATAGTACTGTGTAAGTATTTGAGAAATATGAAATATGATCATGATAATGTTGATGATGTTGATGAGGTTGATGATGTTGATGAAGTTAATGATGCTGATGATGTTTATGAGGTTGATGAAGCTGATATGTTGATGAGGTTGATGATGTTGATGATGTTGATGATGTTGATGATAGTGATGATGTTGATGATGTTGATGATGTTGATGATGTTGATGATGTTGATGATGGTGATGATGTTGATGATGTTGATAATGTTGATGATGTTGATGATATTGAGGATGTTGAGGATGTTGATGATGTTGATGATGTTGATGATGTTGATGATGTTGATGATGTTGTTCGTGTTGATGGTGTTGATGATGTTGATGGTGTTGATGAGGTTATGATATTGATGAATTTGATGATGTTGATGAAGTTGGATGATATTGATGAGGTTAATGATGCTGTTGATGTTGATAAAGTTGATGAAGTTGATATGTTGATGATGTTGATGAGGTTGATGATGTTGATGAGGTTGATGATGTTGATGATTCTGATGATGTTGATGATGTTGATGATAATCTAATGAGTTTAATGATGTTGATAAAGTGGATGATGATAAAAAAAAGTACAGTGTAAGTATTTACCATAAGAGTAGATGATGATGATGAAATATGATCATGATGATTATAATCAATGCGATTATGATGTTGTTGGTGTTGATTAGGTTGATGATGTTGACGAGGTTGATGATGTTGATGATTTTGATGATGATGATGATTACTATGATGTTAATTATGCTGATTAATGTTTTTGAACTCTTAATGTTTTCGTGTAAATAAATGTTGTATCGCAAACAGTGTTTTGGCTCGTGCACACGTTAAATTCCTCTCCCATTTCCTTATTTCTGCGGATGCAACCAAACGTTTGCATTTCAACACAATTACGTACAAATCCTTTAACAATAGATTTTTAAAAATAAATATTTATTCTTCTTTTTAAATCTAAAGTTTAAACGATAGCAAACAATGTCTAAGTACCTTATAATATTTATGTGAGTACTTATTTTTAAATAATTTATAGATGTTTTCGTGCAGCATTTAAGATGGTAAAAGGCAAGTATCAAGTAGTACTGTGTAAGTATCTCAGAATAAATGATATTAATGAATACGATTATGATAATGATAATTTTGAATGTGTTGTAAATGTTGACGATGTTGACGATATTCACAAAAAAATTATTTATTCCTATCCTATCCTATCCCATTCACATAGCTCCAATCAGCGATTGGTTTTCTTGCATCCTCATTATATGCTCCTCGCATTCACTTCGGCCCCAGAAAGAGGCGGTGATGCCTCATAGAGTCGACAACCACCCCAACCTTGTCGATTTCTGTCTCCACATTGTCACCGGGAGGGAAGTAGAGTGAACCCATCATCAGTGGCGACCCGACCGTCGTCATCTTCAGAAAAACGCATTCACCGTCACTGTGCCAGTCCAGGAGTCAGGTGATCGTCCAGTACAACCATTGGAATCTTCTCGGTTCAGCCTCTGAAGGTTACTGAATAAATAAATCAAATTTTAAATCGCAGGCGCGTGAGGAGTCGGAGAAATAGAAGTAAATGCACGACACGATGTTTGAAAGTTGAGAAAGCGAGAGAAGTGTGACAGGGAAGAACAGTGTGTCTGTCTATTATTTATGCCTACTCTTTTAGCTAGACGGTGTAACTGTTGTTCAGTCGCTTCTAGCTGAAAGCGTTTTATCTGGAAGCAACTTGTTCTTGCTAGGGAATTTGTGTCATTGTGCAGCCAATATAAAATTTAAACAAACTGTTTATTGTATCTTAAACAATGATATAAATTTCCACGTTAAATAATTTAAACGAATTAAAACGGCTTTATTCTAGAAGAAGAAACATGTCAATCACATAAATTATTACACAGGTATAATGTAACATCTAAAAAACAAACGTTTTTATTCGTATTATTTTTATTTTAATTCATAAACAATTAAAGATACACGCATATATGTAACACCAAATCTCAAAGGCCTCCAGTTGGTTTCTATCTCTCATGACGATACCTAACTGTTAAAACAGACTGAAGGCATTTAAGATGTGGTGCTACGGAAGAATATAACGAATATCATGGAAACAAAATGAAAGTTTTTGTTGAATCTTTAGTTATTTGTAATACACTGTTGTTTGTCGCTTTAGTTGTTTCAAAAATAAAACTACTCGAATATATACTATTAATGCAATTATCGGCACAACACAAGAAAGATCCCCAAAACTGAAATTACAAAAAATTATATCAAGAACAAATCACTGAAAATGATTAGAGAATATGAAAAAATATAGATTTAATCGTGCAGAAAGTGTTTCTGATATATGTGATGGCGTTAAAAAAAGTAAGTATGTACAAATCCAAAAAGTCAATATGTTTTGTTAAAAGTAAAATTATAGTACAGGCAGTTTTTTTATTCTCGTTAATGATATCATGATAAGTATCATAAAAATGAATAGTGAATTTTTACTTAATCGCCATAATTTCTTATTTCTTATACCAACCATAGAAATCTTACAAAATGTCACCCATGTTGTTGTTTTTTTATAAATCTTTTACAAATATTTTTTCCAAGACTGCTTCAAACAAATGAGTGATGCATATTAATTAAATAATTAAGTTTTAAATAGAATATCATCGATTTTGAAAGCCTATGAGAGTAGCTGCCATTTTGGTTTCGGCACATTTACAGTTGCAATTGTTAATATGTATTTTATAAGGTTCATATCTATACTATCCACACTCTAGTTTCGTGCTCTATTTTCCGTACAATATAGGTTAGTCCCGCCTCTGTTGCTCTCCTGCACCCCTGGTCCATCCCTCCTCCAAAAGAGATGAGCGCGCAACCCTTCCTCTTGCGGCGAAAATTTGTATTAACTATGGGCCGGGACATGCCCTTTCGTTGTAGTTTATGTTTAAAAATATATTCTTTTTTACACTATTTTACACTATTCTTTTAGAATTATAGAAACCATCGTATGACCAAATCGAGCGTGCGTAATTTGTATGAATGTAGAGAAACCTAAAGACGCATGTCAGGACAGAGCAAAATGGCGGTTCATCCGCTCTACTCTTCCTGGGAAACACGCGTGATGGTTAGTTAGTTAGTTTTGGAATATCCTATTAAAATTATACATAGAATTATAGCTTTTTTACAATTTCTAGTATACGTTAAACATCATATATTATAAACAAATGTTTTCAAGCTTGAAATGATGGAAGGCCGAAGAAAACACATCACGATCAAATCAATCAAATATTAAATGTCAGTCTCGTAAAGAGTCGGAGAAATCGACGTCCATGCATGACACAATCTATGAATGTATGGAAGAGAGAGAATTACTCGTATGTCAAGATAGAACAATGTAGCGATCCATTCTTTCTGCCCACCCCTCCGGAGAGACGACGCGATGGTTAGATATTCAGTTATATATGTATTCAAATTTAAATTATTCTACAGAACGAACAAGTAACAGTGCCGATTAAACCCTATAGATAAACTCCTAAAAGGTGTTTAAATAAAAATTGATAGATACTATGTGACATGAACGCTCGTATTTGAACATGGCCGCAATTTAGTGGATCGATTAATTTGGTCATGCCATGTCTTCCTTGGCCATCCTTTGCATATTTTTCCATTCAAACTTATTGAATATCTATAAGATATTGAATCCTCACCCATTCGTTCTATATGTCCAAACCATCTTGTGATATTTTCTTAATTGTATTCAGGACATATTCAATCGCCTTTCATTACTTTCTTATTTCATCGTTAGTTATTCCATCAAACATTGATTTTCCGCACATTCTTCTTAGTGCTCTCATTTCTACGCCATTTATCTTTCTTTCAGCCAACTCCAAGCTTCACTTCCATATATAAGCTTCTATGCTCTATTATGATTCATTTTTATGAAAACTCGCTTTGACAAACTAGATCAGGGGTAGGTCCTGATGCATTTTCAGGGTCATCCATAGCATTCGTGCTGCACCGTCATCTGTAGTCATATTTTAGACCTGATCGTGTTCAGACCTCTCTTGCAGAAAAGCTTTAGCTGCTGCAAACTTTAATCAGTTTGTTTTTCAGTAATTTCTTTAAGAAGCGAAAAAAAGTTTTGCTCCGCGATTTGAGTCAATAGTCCTATATAGTGTGTTTTCGGAATTCCCTAAATTTTGGAATTAAATTCTAAATTAATTTTGAAAAATTTAACGAGTAATTAGATATCTCTATCAACTATTTAAACGTCCCTCCTATGGTTAATAGAGTCGACTAAATATGGAGTCGCTAATAAGTCTCGGTTAATTGAATTCAAACAGATACAGTTTCAAGAGTTATCAAAGCGGTATGTGAGTATTTTAAATAACTTATTTTAAATAAATTAGTACTTGTATAATCCAATATAGTGTTCACTGACAGATTAAGAGAAAATCACATTCTCAAAAAGCGTATAATAAAGCATTGTGGCACAAATTTAACAGTTTATAATATTTTTATGTCAATCTAGGCAACCGTTAACGAAAACTTATATTTAAATAATAAATGTATAACTTTAATTGAAACCAAATGCTGTTTTTTTAAAACATTTTTGGAATAGTAAAAAAAAACATATCTCCCTCAAAAGTTTTTTACCTGTTTTTTATGATTTGCTCTGCGTTGTTTAATGTCAAGCAATGCAACAGGTGATGACATCTCTCTTGTGGTTCTTTCTATTGCTTCGTCCTCCGTGAAATTAATTTTCATTTGGATTACGAAAACAAAAGTATAATTTCTTGGACAATGAAGTAAAACTACAAATTTAATATTCAATATAAATTGAACTATCTCATACTTTTTATTTTGTATTTAATGTAATATAATTTTTTTTTTATTTCAGAACGATAGGTGGAAAAATAAAAATAAATCCCTCTTATATTATTGAGGTTATATAATCCACTATGCCTAAATTGCTCATCATTATTTCTATATTTATTTTTGTGCCTTTTGTTTTCGCGTTTGCTTGGTTTATAATTACTCATTTTGCAATCAATAATCAACTTGGTAAGAATAATTTCTTGTATATATCGTATGTTGTAATGAAATATTTAAAAAAAAAAGTTTTTTTTGACTTTTCACACACTTCACTTCATGCTGCCTGTCATCAATTTAAATTCAAAATGGATGCAGTATTTGATGATACTATAAAGACAATTAAATATCTTATTTGTCTGTTTTTGAACATTCGTGTTGACGTTATTCAGATAATCGATTGATTTTACTGAAATCTCTTGATGAAAGTTAATTTAATAAAATAATTAAATAAAGTGATGTTTTTTAACTACTACCACTTTGGTCATTATTTCGACAGCGGCCGGTTTTTACCAGGCTCGCTGGCATCGACAGACCGGTGACACTTTTACAAATTGACTACTTTATATACATACAGATTATATAGATACAAAAATAATTATGTAAAATTTACTGAATTTCAATATTGGTATAAAAGTTATTTAAGAGGATTATGTTTTCAATTAAATAGAATTTAATTTTTAACCAGCTAACATATCACATATATAACGTTTGAAAATTGTTTACCTTTATTTCTAATTTTACTGAATTTAAATATAATGTGTTTTACTCGTATATTTCGGTTCGTTGGTTGGCGTCCCCTTTTTGGTCTGGAATCATGACAGTTAAAAATATTGTTTTATTTAATTATTATTACTTGATCACTCTGATATTGCGATATTATTATTATCGTGTTTTATTTATGCGACAATTCTATTTTGATATAAATATTGACATGAAATTAGAACATTTGCTTAAAATTTGAAATCTTGAAGCTTTCGTGTTATCTTGGTAATTTTATAAAAAAATATCTTGTTTAATAAATATGTGAAAATATTTCTGATTATTTTAGCGTGAATTTGATTCAATGCGTATTTTTATGTAACGGTAACTATATTACTTTGTTTGTAAAAACAACTTCATTTAAGGTGAGGATATACGAGTAATTCCAAATAGAACAACTCTTCCTCTGCCGAACCGAGAGTTTCAATTTGGAGAACCAGCTGAACCGCGTAATAAACTTGTCAAGAAAAATTACACCCTAAAGGCGACTACAGGTAAGTTCCATTGACCCCAAACGGTAGAGTGCCTGACTTGAGCAGGGATTCACCGTTTGCGTTCTCCTCTTACAACTGTCCCAGTCAGTGCTCCGCAGTCAACGGGTTAAATACTAAAACTGAGGATTTAAATCATTTTTGTATAAGAATGTATTAAAATCAATGGTATTCATTATTTACAATATTAAATATTAGAACAAAATAACAACAAGCCATCACGCTATTTCCCCGTAAAGCAGAGAGAACGATCTTCCACGCAGAGTGACAAGTGTGCCTATAACTGCCACACCGAGGGTCCCGGGTTCGATTCCCAGCGATGGCAGTGTGATTGTCACACTGTCTTTGATCTGGTGTAGAATTTAAGTGACAATAAAAAGGCGATATATTTGCTACCTACAACATACATGTTATTTTAAAAATGGAACGCCACACTACTCTTTACTAGAAGACCTCTCTAGACACATTCACCTACCGAACCATGCAAGTGCGTCGAGTTTTCCGACTTCTAACCAGGACGCCTTTATAATTTGGTCGATCCATATTTTTCTAGGACTTCCCCATTTGTAATTCGCCCTGCGATCCCTTCTGATATTTGCATTTGACTATCATATACAGATTTATCACATATTCGCCATAAAGAATTCATTTCTACTGTATTTATTCTACTTTTATCCTTCCTTTGCTAGATCCATGCTTCTTATCCATACATCGGTACAAGAAACCATTGTGCACTGCCATCTTGACTTTTTTGGACAGGCTTTTCTTTGCGATGACAACTTGAAGTGACCCATTTTTTTGCCTGCCCCAAGCCTTCTTTTAATATTCCTCTCCACTCACCCATCATTTATAAACATTCTTCCTAAAGGATTAATTGTATCTCAATAGAGACGAAGATGTAAACTGTTTGTCTGGGAACAGAAGGTGGTGGCCGAGGCGCTTACAGGACTTATGACCTGTCATTGGTTGGGTTGAGGTTAATTCTTCCTAAATATACAAATTTGTCAATATTGATGGTTGAGGTATAAGTTTTGAAAAACTCCATTATCAATTTATAATTGTAAACAAGATTGTTTAATATTTTACTTGCATCCAAGAAAAACCAATAAACAATCGTGTTTCCTTTTATAAATAAATAAATAAATTCATCCACTTGTTCCATAGCTCATCTTATTTTTATTATTATTCTTCTTTGGTGGCTCTACAGCTAATATCGAGCCTTGGTCTCCACCACCCCTCACCTCCATCCCTTTCTGCTGCGGTCTTTCAGTTTCTTATTTGCAGTAATTGTTCAGCGTCCTTCCTCACCACATCCTACTATCAGAGTCTAGCCCTACCGACCTTTCTCCTTCCATCCGGATGTCTCTCAAGGATTCTCTTTGTTGCCAGAGATCTCGGCCTACCCAGTCTAGCTCATCTTATTTGTGTAATTTTATTTCAGTAAAACCAAATCTCAAAACAAATGGAAATTCCAAAATGGTACCGTTAAGTTGGCTTAAAGGAGTGGCCCCTAAGAACGCGCCGAATACAACTGTAAACCCGTTTACCCAAACCAGCACCACAGCAAGGATAATCACTGCCCCCAAAGTCGTGCAGTTTAAAAATCAAAACAAACCGAACAAAACCATCAATCAGTAAATCGTCTCCATTGAGAGCGCTTACAAATGCCGGTTTTCATTGAATGTGCGGGTTTTGTAATTATATTTTTAACCTACTATTATTCCGCCATTTTCCAAAGGCCCAATCAACCCTTGCATAAGACTATTATACAATTTATCGTTTTCTCTTTTATATTTAAAATGATCAATAAAATAGCTTTGAATTACGTTCCAAAAAACGATATTTAAACGACACACAATTTTAAATACAGTTCGACAATTTTTTGTGTCATTGCGAAATTGATTAAAAAATTAAAAAATAACTTATCAGGATCTTTGCATATCTTGTCATCTTCGTTTTCAATCTAAATATATTACAATGCCTTATCTAACATTCATTTACTTTACTTTTTTATTAGCTTTCACTCTTCCGGGCTCTATTTTGTATTCATTTTCATTTTCATTTTTCATTCCGGTATGGATCCCATTTTTACACCCATTTAGGACTCAAAGAACACAATTCATTTCATTTTTTGATATACTAAATATCGTCTATCATATAAAATGTGTTGCTCGCTAATTATAACGATGTGAAATATTAAACAATTATTAAAATACAAACATGTTTTGGACACAGTAGCCCTTCATCTGTGTTTCGTATGTATTATTTTCATGAATGTGGTCAGTTTTAACAGTATATTAAAATGATTTTAATATCTGCCAAAACTATCCACATTCATTTTTTTTTTTTTTTAAACTAATATTTATTTCTTCTATATACGCCATACTTTGTGATGTTACGGTGGTTTATTTCTATTTTTCTTTTTTATACACTTTGTATATTCAACACTTTTATTAAAAAATAAAATTATACTGACATATTTCGGACAAACAGTCCTTCTCCAGAAAAGATAAATATTAATAAAAATATTATAATATTGATGTTGTTTACATGATCTGACAGATATTATAAAGATTTATTTTGTTTAAAAAGTTTGTTCAATGAATCCGCAACGCAAAGTATTGGCGAATTTAAATGCAATAATATTATTTCGATTAATTTTACTGTGTGTGTGTTACCATACTTTTATTTTTAATAACTTCATTGGAAATAACTAGATTATTATTCTTGTGTCACATCATGTTTCCTCGACGTTCTTCTGTAAAGACATATCTGTCTTGCGCCACCCGAAATAACTCCTCCACCCTTCCTATTCCACTCCTATCTTTGATGTTGCGCAGCCAAGAGATTTGGCTCAGGCCAAGACCACGTCGTCCCTTAATTTTCCCCATTAACATAAGTTGGATGATCTCATATTTGTCTCCACGCAAAACGAGATATAGAATCCGTAGATACATAGTCATTAACACTCCATTTCTTTCATTATGTATAAACATATAGCTGTTGTGAATTTGTTGTGAAATTATTAATGTATAGGTATAAGAAAATATTGGCATAGGTATAAAGAATGTAATAATCTTGAACTTCTCAGAGTCTTTCAATAGGGACGCCCCATTTCTAGTCGCTCGTACAGAATGTCCATCGTGGCGTGCGCTGTGTGCTACGTACCACCGTCCTGTTGTCGGTATCCATATCATCCAGTTTAAGCCACAAAAGTTTCAAATAAATGAATTAAACGACGTATTGTAGACTCTGCAGGACGGTCAAGAATGCCATATATTGCCAAACAGAACATTGATTTTTGATAATAAATTTTAACAATTTCAACGCATTGTTAAAGCGTAAAGTGTTCCATGGTAAAATGTCAAGACTAAATAAATATATTTGTCAAATTAAACAACAATCGTTTTACCGAAATACCTGCTATACGCTGTCAAAGTTTGAGCTTCCCTTTAGAAAAAGTAAGGATACACCATCTGCACAAAACCACGGTGGTCATTTGTCCGAAATTATATTCCATACACAATGTCATTGAAATTTCTTTAAAATTAAATAGCAAATAAGTGGTAATATTGGTAATATACAGGTTATTTTACTAGTATAAAAAAGTAATATCATTCTCATATCTTTGATAAGTATATAGATGTAAAACAATCGATTTTATTTGAGTTAGTTACTTTTTAAATTAAAAAAAAAAATTATTTGATATTTTTAATTTGAGAGTTGTTTTTTCGTTCAAAGTAAACTCAAAAAAATAATTATCTTGAATTGGTTTTGTAATTGTCAATGTATAAGTATACACATTATTTTATATTTTGAAAAAATCTATTGATCAGTTGCCAATATGATGCAATGAATATCATCTTTCTTATAAAATGTATGGTGAATTATTTTTACACTTTATTTAACAAAGTATTGTGTTACAAATCAATAAACGTTGTACAACTATGAATCCGCAACATACACTAATGGTGAAAATATTGCAGAAGGAATATTATTTTTAAATATCGTTTTTAATTTTTTATTTAAAAATATCTTTATAGGAAGCGAAATAGAATATTGCTTACTAAAACACGTAAATCGTTAGGTCAATGTTAACTTTACAAAATAATAACTGTCACGTATTGATTTTGGTATTATCAGTGTATAGGAATAAGCATTTTTTTCTGAAAAATATTGTCATCTTTCTAAAATATTATGTACGTTAACCTATTCAGACGGAATAACGAGTTTGACTGGTAGTATCCTGTCAAATTCAAAAGCAAATTCTTATCACTATTTAAAAAATACCCCAGCAAGAAAAATTACAATAACCCGAGTTTATCAGATAGACTATCATGGCTCAATTGAAAAAATATGGTCATTTTGTTACAAATTACAAAATTAAAGAAAATAATTGTGAAACATCGTCGCAATTATGTCTTGTTCCTGAATGTTTTAAATATCTGTGTTTTACTTAAAATTACTTTTTTTTACAGAAATAATAATAAATTGCTATAAATCCCAAATTTTGGAGAAAAGTTTCATCTGAATAGGTAAATTTAAAAATTTGAAATAATATTATTAAAAATTATGTGTTTAAATTAAGTAATATAATTGTTAAATTTATTTACGTACCAAAAAAACATTATGATTTACGAGATTCTATTGAAAACATGTTTTATTTTTTTATGTTAAATGATTTTTTTTTAAATAATTGTGTCGAATTGGTTTTGGAATTATGAATGTATAGGTATAATAATGTATTAGTATGTAAGAACATTGAACATCCCCGCCTAATAAGATTTGATGATAATGGAAATAAGATTGGCTGCTGCTGTGGACGTGAAGTTAAAGAATGGATTCCCGGAGCCGAGACGCGAAGATACTTGTATAACCTGACATGAGCTCTCATATTACTGAAATCATGGCATTTTGATGTAGTTCCCCATGTTGATGTCACCATATAAAGGTGTTTTAATTCTGAATGTTAAAATAAATGTTGTGAGGAAAATTGTGGTTTTTTTTTCAAATTCATTTATTGTACATATCCGTACATCACTCCCACTTTAGCAGTACATCACTCAAATTTAGCAACGATTAAGACAATCGAAGAGCGGGTTAGAATCCAGAGAAAGGAAGAGTTGTTGCTACTAACACATGACAGAGAAGCCTGCGACAGCTGACATCGGGGGATCAGGCATGACATTTGTAAAAGAAGAACAAATATTAAAGAGAGAAGGAATGAAAAAGGGGAGAGGGGGGGGGGAGATAAAGGGGGAAGGGGTGGGGAAGTGGGGTGGGGGGAATAGGAATGGGTGAGGGAAGGGGAAAGGGGGAATGGGGAAGTGCGAAATTAAAACCGTTCTGTATGGGTGTAATTTTTAAAAAAGTCAGGCTCCGGAAAAATGATAAAAGTGTGCTGTTGTAAGGGCGCAATTTTGTTCATTTTACCATGTACATAATTATTAAAATCAGCAGGTGTTTGTTCATATTATAAGATCTTTAAGATACCTATACCATCATATACCGTTTTCTGAACAAAATTAACATTTTTTTTATAATATTGAATTTAAAATCTTAATCTTAATCTTTTGCGACATTGTATTGCATCAATATAAATATTGTTCACACCCGTAATCGCTTTTTAATTAAATAGAAATTTAAAATAATTTCGTTTACAAACAAAAAATTTTGAGAATTACTTAAAAATCAAAGCAAATCACATCAGTTTATTTCATTAATAGACATTACAAAATTAAGGTTTAATGCATCTATTGGCAACAGGCAAAATAATATATTGTACATACTACCAAAAACGCATGAGAGATGGTTCGACATTAGGAAGACAAGATACTCTCCAAAATCAAGAGCCTTGCCTTCTGAACATACTTTTACTAATATGATCGTCCAGGAGACCGCATTCAGCAGATTAATTGCTCTTCCCAGCGGTGTCACCAGAGGCAGATTAGTTTTCGCGGCCGGTAGGTAAAACAATCTATTGAGTGTATACTGATGGAGATATCTATCAGTATAGACACAAAACTTCTACCTCCACCATTATCATTTCATATATAACAAAATTTGATGTAACCACCAGAAAATGACAGTAGAAGCCATAAATCAAATCAAATCAAATAATGTCAGTTTATTTTCTCAAAAGATATTATAAACAATTATAATTGTTTAAGACATCTATTGAGAACAGGTAAAATATAATAAATATATAATACCAGGAACGCATGAAAGATCGTTCGACTTTAGGAATACAAGATACTCTCCAAAGTCAAGAGTATTTTTCTTCTGAACGTACCTCCACGAATATGAAAGACATCCATCTCCGAAGCGATCATGTTCAGCAGTTTGATTGCTCGCCGCACCGGCATTACTAGAGGCAGGTTGGTTCTGCATGCTGGGAGATAAAACAGTTTGTGCTGACCCTGTCGAAGATAACCATCCGGAACATAAAGATGGATAGCCTCCAAGATGACGGAATTCTCAAAGAATCCCCTGATAAGTCTGAAAAAGTGGGTAAGTGTGCACCCATCCCTTCTTATCTGTAAACTATTGGTCCGCAGCATGCCCAAGAGGAATGCAATGGGATAAAGCCACGGATAGCTACCAAACTCCCTCGTGTACAGATATCTCAGAAATATTTTCTGAACCCTCTCTAACATGAGCGAGTATCTCGCCTCGTAGGGACTCCATATCACCAAGCCACACTCGAGCCGGTTCCGGACCAATGAGTTATATAAAATTCGCAAAACATATGGATTCTTGAAAACTCTACCAGTTCGGAGAATAAATCGCAACATTTTCAATGCAACTCCACATATTCTCTCGATGTGAGTATGGAAACTCAGCCTACATTCATAAACAATACCAATATCCTTTATCGTTGAAACACCCTTATGTTGCTTAATATTCATTGTGTATCTGTAATAAACAGTACGCAATGCTCTCGTAAAAGATAAAATTACGCATTTACAGATATTGAAATAATTTAATAGGTTTTAGTCCAGCAGACGATATTATTTACATCTGACTGGCAATATTCGTAGCTTTTATCGTAAGGAATAATTTAAGATCATCTACAAATAAAAGAAATCGCAAAAATTGAATAACCCTTGCGATATTATTAATGAAGATGGTGAAGAGGAGTGAACCAAGCTAAGTAGACATAAATAAAATGTATATAAAATGATCATCTTAATGATCCTTTCATTATTTTGTTCACCACACTTTTATTCGCACCTCACTGACAGTTTTCTCACTCTTTTTCCATTTCTATAATCCACTTCCTTACTTAAGAAAATATAACAATTAATAACAGTTTTTTCCTTTGTTTTGTTATATTTATCATTTTGAATAAAATCCTTACACTTATATTATATTTTATTAGAAATTGTAACGTAATCAGCTTTATTTTTATACTGTTGTGACTCTGTAAAATTTTGAAGCTCTCGTTAATACATTAACAACTCGTATTACGAAATCACGTAACAAAACACAAAGTAGAAATAAAAAAGAAAAAGAACGAAGAAAATTTCTAGAAAAAGTTTTTTGGTTTCCACGATAAATAAAATAATGCCATTTGTAATGTGAGATTTTAGAAAGAAAATCAAACCCCAACAGTTATAAGAAACGAAACAAAAAAAACTGGTTTAAAACTTCCAACAGTTGGAGAATGGTAACAGAAATGTTGCAGAAAAATATGTAACTCATGACCATACAAAACCGTACTCGGCCTATACCAGGTGTATGCATAAGTTTTTGGGGTAAAAAAACGCCTAATTTTCAAGGAAATTTATTTTTTGTTTTTTCAAAAAATTGGCCATCGGTTCCTGCACACTTCGCCAATATTTCACGTAAGTTATGAATACCATGCCAAAAAAACTGTTTGTCTTTTGCGGCAAACCATTCGTCGAATCATTTTCCAACTTTCTCGAAATTGCTGAAGTGCTTCTCTGCGAGCGCGTGCCCCATTGATGCGAAGAGGTGAAAGTCAGATGGCGCCAGGTCAGGAAAGTACGGCGGGTGCGGAAGGATGTCCCGTCCAACCGATTTCAAGGTGTCTTTAACTAGTTTTGCTGTGTGAGAAGGGGCATTGTCGTGTAACAAAATCACTTTGCATGTTTTCTGGCCCATTCCAGTCGGCTTTCGATCAATGCGTGGTTTAAATTAATCATTTGTTGGCGATAGCGTTGTGCATTAACTGTTTCATTACATGTTGGTACATTTTCTAGATCTCAAATAAAATAGTACGAAAAAAACATTCAGCTTAACATCATCCATTATTCACTGTTTCTTGAACGATGATGTATAACGCCATATTAAATCATGAATATGAATGAAAACATATGTTTTAAACAAGAACAAAACTTTTTGTATTATATTATATGTTAATGTTATGTTTTGCCTGTCTAAGGCAACAGAAAACTCCTAGAAAACGGACATTTTCATTTGTAATAAGCATTCTTTTTTTTTCGGTTCTTACACCAATTACAAATGATTATTTGAATAATAGTGAGTTAGAAAGTTTCAATCCTGGGATTGCTTCTATTATTCTCTTCCATTCTTCCCTGTCTTGTGCGGCTCTTATATGATGAGCATATGATGAGGTCCACCAACAGGTCCTCCAGGTACTCTCGGCGTGGGCGTCCCCTAGAGTTTGTCCCCTCGGTCATACCCTCCAATATGGCATGCAAGAGACCTTCTTGACGTATTACATGGCCGATACATCTTGCACGCCTTTCGGACAAGGTCCTGAGCAGGTGCCTTCCTCCTTGGATTCCTTGAAGAACCTCCTCATTCGTGATGTGGTCTCTCCAGGAAATTCCTAATAGTCTTCTATAGGACCACATCTCAAAAGCCTCCAGTCTCCGTTTATCTCTTTCGGATAGGCACCATGTCTCGCAGCCTTACATCAAGATACTCCATACATAGGTCCTGATGAGGAGTATTCTCAGTTTTAGGTCTTTATTATTTGATTATAATATTTTCGACCTTTTATTAAATGCAAGCCCAGCCTGATGTATACGGCTGTCGACCTCGCTCTAAGACCGACCGTCCTATGTTATTTTGCTCCCGAGGTAGACAAACACCTTGGTGTTCTTTAGTGGAACTCCTGAATTTTTTGAATAATAATAAACCCCATAAATAAATAACTAACCAACCAAGGAATAGGCCTCTATGTGTGGTGTTATTGATACCGGAAATGGCACCAATTCGGCAAAACCTTCCACCACTGCGTTAAGACCATAGGAGAGATAAGGCCATCTCCAAAGCCAGCCCTACAAACTAGTTTGTTATTGACATGAAGAATAAGGAGAACATATTTTTATTTCAGAGGGATTAGCCAGAATGAATGGTCTGCCACACTGTCATGCGTGCACGTCGATTTTTCAGACTACTCGCGCATATTCATAAATTAAAAATATACATACATATATATTTCCAGTTTGTGTAATTATATAATATAAAATAAAAGAAAAAATGGAATATATGTATTTTTAAACAGTAATATAAAACTCCATAAAAAACATTTCATACGAATTAAAGCATGTGATTTCTAGAGGTTTTATAATATTTTATGGAAAAGACATGTTTTGCCTAACAAAAGCATTATCAATTTTCCACTTTGTCACTTTGTATTGTAACCACAAAATGGTTTTTATATTTGAAGCCAATATAACAGTGTTTCAAATTTTGAACATTTAACAATGTGTAAGTTTCTGTATTTTGGATAAAACAATATATTATCTAATTAATTTAGAAAAAAAAACTGTCAAATAATTCATGGTTTTAATCAAAATTTCTTGGTAGAAGTTTATATTAAATAATAAAAACAAAAACAAAAAATATATATTTAAACTTAATTATCTCAAACACAAAAATTACATTATATAGAATCGTTCCAAGAATTAGCCACCCTTAAATGCTTTTTAATTATAAAGTAAACAAGTAAACACATTAACTCAAAATTTACATTACATAGAATCATTTCAACTATACATTAATAACTGTAATACATTATTTAGAATCAGGGAAAAAATGCTTAACCCCCACCACTAGCATTTATTATATAAATCAAATAAATGTTGATCTAGGTACCAGACGATGGCAGCAAGCTGCCGAAATCAGTCGAACATACTCGTAAACACAAGTGAAAGCACACTAAATACATCATAATAAAGAAATTTTGATCAAATATTTTTTTGTTTTCATTATTTAAAAAAAACTGTGTTTTGATAAATGATAAAACGAGTACTATATTTTTTTCTTTCATATTCGCCTTAATTTTTTGTAGTGAAAATAAATATAATATATAAGTGCGTATTGTATAATTCAACAATATTTAAATTATAATAAAAAAATAAAATAAAAATACCACTTCTTATTTTCAAAGTTTAAAACAAAATGTGATTTTACAACACGAAGTGGAGGCATATTTAAGACAAATAAGTTCAAGGTGATTTCAAAAATAAGATATAAATAAATTTTGAGTTGTTTTTCACCTCCAGACACGTTTAAGGGCGTCGACAACCCACACATGCTTTAATAATCAACACGAAAAGTCACAATATTTCACATATTCTAACGTGGAGATAGCTGAGTGCTCCCTAAGAGGGGGATTAAGCTACAGGTATTTAAAATGATAAGTGGAAGGTTATATATAAATAGACGAATTATTTAATATTTTGTTGAATCGCTCTTTACAATATTACAGTTCGAGCCAAGTCGTCGCAAAGTGAATAGCTAACATATTGATTTTCGTGACTCGTTATATTCCGAAATATTCAAACTCCATTTTTTAGTCAGTTATTTTATAATTTACAGACAGATTTAGATAAAATTTTCCGAATGATTACTTTTTATCTTTAGTTCATCATTTTTGAAGAAATATAGGCGGTTTGTTTTAGAATATAAATAAGTGGATTTTAAATAATTATCTGTTTTTTTTATAAATTATGTATAATCTTGTTTAATTAATCACCCGCTTCATTTCTGCATCAATTTCGTTGTTAAGTGCAGAAGGAAAATCATCGGCCTTTTTCAAAGCCACCGAAGATATGTCATGACTGAGATGTGTTTATAAATTCTGTCCAGTAACAATATAAATACCTTCGATGAGTTTTATAGACTTAAAAGAAAGCATACACCTTTGGAATACATGTTCGTATAACTGTTTATTTATATTATATAATATACGTCAAGAAATCAGATAGGCTTGCCATACTGGTTAACCCTAGGCACGCCACTGGTCGTCCTCACTGGTTTCGGTCTTCCCCCTTCTGTTCGTTTAATTTAATCGGTGTTATTTTGTAAGACTCATGTTGTAAGTAATCTTGGGGCAACTGCTCCCGGTCGACTGTCCTGACCCGAAGACGAAATTTCTTTTTGTTTGCATACAACAGGTCGTTTGAACCCAATTACTGTATACATTTTTATTTTTTAGCTATTATATTGATTCTTATGACATGTAATAGGTAGCCAATCTATCGCCATTTTATTGTCACGAGAATTCTACACCAGACCAAAGACAAGTGTGACAATCACACTGCCATCGCCGGGGATCGAACCCAGAACCTTCGGAATGGAAGTCAGAGCTCTTACCACTCAGCCACGAAGGTCGCCTCTCTTGAAAAATTGCCCCCCTGTTGGGATGCAGAGTCACCTATTTATTTAGAATTTAAATACAATACAATATTTTAATAGGTGATTCATTTTTCATCGTCTGTTATTTTCCTTTTTAAAAAAGGCTCGATTTTATATCGTGATAATATTCTTATGGCAAAACACTTTTGGTCTGCCTTATTTCGTTCACTGAGAATATGTGGTACCCTTGTGCCTAACTTGCGTTTTTTCCTCAATTTTTGATGGTGGCGATAAACTGTAGTATATAACGTATTGAGCCTGTCTGCCAACTTCATTGTCATTTGACGTGGATTTTATTCCAACGACGACCCGCCCTCGGTTCACCTTTCAAAGACTCATCTCCGGAACGAAATTTCAAAAACCAATATCTTACTGCCCGATCAGTTATCAGACTTTCACCGTATAAACCGAAAATATGAACCTCCACACTTTTCTTTTTGACATACTTATCTCCTTTGCGCAGCATTCATACATCGTGTCATGAACTTTCCTCAGTCTTCCACTATTTCTAGTTCCGTTTACACCGTTAACATATATTTTCTTTACCATTAACATATTATTTCGTTAACACATACTTTCTTCACCATTATTGGTAAAGAATTTTTATGTTATATGATATTTCACTGTCGTATTTCTAATACTGAATGAAGGTTAAGAGGCAAACAGTTTCAATAGAGGTACCAGTCTACTCTCAGTTTTAATAAAGGTACCATTCTACTATTAGACTAATAATTCAGATGGTGAGAAATAGAACAACTATTCAATATATTTGTTTGACGTCATGAAAAACTAAACCATAGGTTATTTCTATATGAATATTGGGGGGGTTGAATTGAACTTTGTTCTCAGAATTTCATAAAATATAGGTTAGTCCCGCCCCCGTTTCCCTCCTGCACCCCTGCAACCCCCACTCGGAAATGTCTGAGCGCGCACCCAGAACCCCTAGCGGGGAAATTTTGTATTAGCTGCGGACGGGACATGATTTTTAGTTGTAGTTTCTACTGTTTAAAGTTATTGTAATAAATCCTCAATCTACACTCAAATTATCAAAAGATCAAATTATCAAATTATCATGCAATGAATATTTTAAATAATATATATTATTTAAAATTAAACAAATTTACTTATTTTTCATATTTTCTTATTTGGGAGATGCCTATTGGTGGCAATGAGGTTCGCAACCCATCACACCGCGTCTCCCACGGGGCGAAAAGAGAAGGATGGAGGATGTCAGTCCATTCTTTCTGCCTACCCTTTCGGGGAGACGGCGTGATGGTTAGTTAGTTAGTTAGTTACTTATTTTTACACCGCTTTATTTTTATTTTTTTTGTGTGTGCGTAAAGTGGTGTAATTTTTTTTTAATTTTAAAAAATTTGTTTAATAAAACCATAAAACTAATTATGTGCTTCATTCGAAAGTATACTTCAGTTCTTTAAATCCCAAAAAAAAGATCCACATTAAATATTATTTTCAGTAAAAACATAGTATAGATTCAAAAGAATTGATAAAACATTATAAAATCTAGATTTATAATTTCATTCAAAGATTTATAATTTTATCGAAATTTATGAAATCTACGAAATAATACGAGAAAATAACTGAAAAGCAAAAAAAAAATCTATGAAAAAATCGTTGAGAATATTTTAAAGTAATGGTATCTGAATTTATTTCAAATTTGTCAAGCTTCTTAATGATATTACAGGGGTAGGCGCTCGAAGTGTTACCAACTTCACCCTGCTGTAGTAACTAAACGGCTTACGACAGTGCGCTCATGTTTTGACACGTTTTGTCTGTTATATTGTTTATAATTCAAACTCAACAGTGTTATTGCTCTGTATTTGGCTGGAAAATTGCAACCAGCGATTGTTAATGAGCTACGACATTTACATGTGAACAAAATGTTTGTGTATCGGACCATGATGCTGGTAGCATTAAAAAACGCCATGGAGGTGGACATTCAAAAACTGCAACATCGACAGAAATGGTTCGAAAGGCCAGAATTCAACGTAATTCAAGACAAAGCGCAGTTCAATTGGCGAAAAATCTCAATGTGTCTGCTCGTATCATGGGGCGCATATTAAAAAATAAACTACGATTGAAGCCCTACAACATACAAAAAGTGCAAGATTTAACGTCTACACAAAAGGCAGTTCACCTAGCAAGAGCAAAAGTGTTAAAACACTTGCACGTTGGTGGCGAGCTAGAAAATTTGGTCTTTTCTGATGAAATTTTTTTTAAGGTTCAGCAATATGTAAACAAACATAACGATCGTGTATGGTTACAATGCAAATCAAAAGACAATTTGGACCCTCGAATTGCTCTGCAAAGGCAAGCGCCTGCATCAGTGATGGTTTGGGCCGCTCACCACTCGTTTTCATTGAACAGGGCGTAAAGTTAAATCAACAAATCTACCGTAAAAAGATTTTAAATGATGAGTTGTTACCTTAGGCACGTAAAAAATCAGTAGAAACCATTGGACGTTTCAACAAGACTCGGCACCATACCATAAAGCTCGTGAAACCCAACGTTTTTTTACAAGAAAAAGTTTCCAGCTTCATTTCATCACAACAGTGGCCTCCATTTTCCCCGGAAATAAACCCAATGGACTTTTCCATATAGTCCATTCTAAAGCCTAAAGCATCAGCTAAAAAATATGAGACGGTCGACGCCTTAAAGATTGCTCTTCGCCGAGAATAGGACAAAATACCATCAGCCCACATTCGTGCAGCGTGTAAAGCCTTCATGGACAGACTCGATGCTATTATCCGCGCTTAAGGTGGCTACATCGAACAATAACACATTATTTAAAAAAATTGAAATGTTTTAATGATATACTGAAGTTTTTAAATAAAAAAAATAAAAATTGACAAAATTACAGAATTTTTAATTGGTAACACTTCGAGTGCCGACCCCTGTATACGAGTATTCAACATTTTAATAACTTATAATATCAACATTTTAAAAACTTATTATTACTTTCTAATCGATTGCTAATATCAGATGCAGCGTACATATTTATATTTTAAACACGTCTTAATGCACCCTTCAGGTGATTACATCACAAAAACGGCGATTTAAAAGTTAGCGTATTATTATTATTATTATTTATTATTAACTTTTAAATGAAATAAAAATTACATAAAAAATCTTAAGCTATTATTGTTCAATATTTTTTATGTAAGGTGTTAAATTAAAAAACGTTTTATGTATCACAATTGTATTTTTATTTTTTGCGGCAGCTGTTTCTTCAACCTATGTTGACATCATAAGGTGTGACAATAAGATAATCAAATGATTTTACTGAAATCTCTTGATGGAAGTTCATTTAATAATTAAATGAAACGACGTTTTTTAACTACTTCCACTTTTGTCTTTATTTAGACAGCGACTGGTTTCGCCAACAAAAATATAACAAATGTCAAATTTTCGTGATTTTTCGAACCTTTATGTGTATTGTGTATTTATGTGTAACAAGTGTCGCAAAAAATTAAAATACAAATTTGATACATAAAACAAAGTTTTTTTTTATTTAACAGTTTATCAAGATAACGTATCATATTGTATTTATTGATGGTTGAGGTATTAGTTTTGGGAAACTCCGTTATTAAATTTATTGAAACGATTAGTGGTTTTACTTGGGTTTAATTTATAACAATTATATAAATTGTGACAAATTTTAATTTATAACAATTATATATATTGTGACAATTGTGACAAATCAAAATATAAATTGTGACAATTATATAAATTGTGACCATTAGGTTCAGTTTGAGAATGCCCTCGCAAGGCGAGACATACTTGTCACAATTTATATAATTTATATAAATGAAATCCAAGTCAAACCACTGAACAATCGTGTTTAATTATATAAATTAAAGTATCATAATACATATTATTGTTTTGACCAAAACAATGGACATAGAGAAATGTTTCCAAATCTTTGCTGACAAAGAAAATAGATTTTTTAATTATAATCTTAAAATCACAACAAAATTTAAACATTCTTTCTTTATTTTTCACAATACTTAAGATAAGATGACGACCTTCGTGGCATAGTGGTTACGAGCTCTGACTTCCATGCCGAAGGTCCTGGGTTCGATTCCCGGCGATGGCAGTGTGATTGTCACACTGTATTTGGTCTGGTGTAGAATTCGATAGATAGATTGGCTACCTATCACATGTCACGAGAATCAATATAATAGCTAGAAAAAATTAAAATTGTATTCTGTGATTGGGTCCAAACGACCTGTTGTGTACATAAAATAATAATAAAATAATAAAAATTTAACGTCTGCCAAAACTGACAAAATTCATAATAAAATTTATTTTGGATATTTTAAATAACATGATGAAGGGCTACTGTGTCCCGAAACATGTGTGAAATTTTATTTTATTTTATTTGTATGCAAAAAAATGTTGCTTCAAATAAATAAATAAATTATAAGTTTGAATCCGTAACACAAAGTTATGAAAAATATAGATGAAATTCATGTAGGTACTTGTGATAAAAAAATTACTAAGGAAATGTTTGTTGGCTGTGTAAATTTAAATTTCTATTGACATAAGTTTATTTCAAAAACTCGCTTTGAAAAACTAGATCAGGGGTAGGTCCTGATGCATTTTCAGGGTCATCCACAGCATGCACGCTGCACCGTCGTCTGTAGTCATATTTAAGTCCTGATCGTGTTCAGACCTCTTCTGGAACAAGGCTGCTGCTGGAATGACTCACGTTTCTCTTCTTCTTTTAATGATTCTTCTGAAATAAGGACAAATGTTATTTAACTTTGCGATTTGAGTAAAATTTTACGAAAAATATATATTCTTGACCTGTTGAGTGATACCAAATATTAATATAAAAAGTTTATTTGGAAGTTTTCTTTTTAATATATTAAAATACTCAAAATAAATACAGAAACAAAGAGTCATTCAAATATGTAAGTATACAAAAATTTACAATTTTCAAAGTTTTTAATTTCAGTTTGTTGATAAATTTAATAGATTTCTTATAATTATAATAGATTATTTTTTTCATAATAGAAGTTATACTTAAAAGGAAAACTTTTTGGCGTATGTGAAAATGATATTATTTAAACTAACTAACTAACCATCACGCCGTCTCCCCGAAGGGGTAGGCAGAAAGAATGGACTGCCACACTTTTCTTTCCTGACATATTTCTCTTGCTTCCTCAACATTCATACATCATGTCATGCACGCGCGTCAATTTCTCTGACTCCTCACATGGCCGACATTCAATATTTGATTTATTTTATCGTATCACGTTTTTCTCGGTCTTCCTCTATTTCTGGTTCCATTTACATCATGACATATAATTTTTTTACCATTCTTTCTTCATTCATTCTTTCCATATGTCCAAACCATCTTAATGATCCTTTCATTATTTTGTTCATAACACCATCATTCGCACCGCATTCTCTTCTTATATTTTCATTCGACACTCTATCATACACAGAGTATCCACACATTCGTCTAAGAGATCTCATTTCTACTGCATTTATTCTACATTTATCCTTCTTTTGCCAGTTCCATGCTTCGCTTCTATACACAAGGGTCGGTAGAAGAATTATTATTTAATGTTTTCGATTATTATTTTTTAATATGTGCATTATATTTCTTCTTATTATTATTGTTGCTATCCTATCGGAGTTTGCATAACATCATGGCTATTTCTACTCTTGATACAGTAGCTCAAAACATCTTTGTAATGCTGTAACATAGCCAATTTTGAAAGTTTTCTAGCCACGAATTACTTCTTCTCCAGACACTCTGTTTTCCGTTACGCTTGAAGTATTCCTGTTTCCTGGGCTTTATGGTCTTGACACTTTGTTTTCCTTTCTTCATTAGCTGTAGTACTTTTTCGTTTGTGACTCTTTCTGTCCATGATATTATAAATGTTCTACGATATATCCACAGTACAAAGGCATTCTTTTTGGTGATAACTTCTATCAAGGTCCATGTTTCCATACCGTAGAACAAGAACATCGAACTATTATTATTCGCAAGTCGATGGGTAGGTCTCTATTGCATAGCACCGATTTCATTACGAAGAAGCTTTTTCGGACCATTTCCATTCTTCTTCTTCTTCTTCACTTTTGGTATACTCAGGAATCTGTTATTTCAGGCGGGTTCTCTTGAGACGCTGAACTCCAGCTTTCTCTCATATTTCTGTGTTTCCATAATCGTTTTTTCCTTTTCCTTGCGTGGGTCATGTCCGTGATCAATCCGGTGTCCGAGGCTCTGTCGCCTGTTCTGTGAGCGTTGTAAGGCTTTTTTACCCCAGAATGGTTGCTAGCCTTGCCTGAGAACCCTCCTCCTTTGTCCAGGATTGGGACCGGCAGGGCTTCCTGTAGTAGTAGGCACTGGCGGAGTTCTTGTTTCATTTCCATTCGTGTTTTTATATCCTGACTGCGGTTCCATTCATCATTCAGTCAAGAGGCTATAGTGTAGCCGCTATCATTTCCCTATGTCTATCTTGCTTGCACTTACGGGCCTTATAGAGCAGTTTAGTGATGGGCGTAACAATAAAATAAATATATCGATAAGTAACGTTTATTATCGTATCTTGTTCATAAACTTTAACGAGTTAACAAAGTTTTGATATTAAACTATATTTAATGGTTTTATGTGCGTTTAAATTCGTATAAAATTTGTGACTACAAGATACTAAATTAAATACCAGTATAAACCATTTTAAGAGAAACCATTTTATTCTGATCACTTTTCAATTCATTAACAAACAGGAATACGTTGTGAATCACTGTTCGAGTTTGAGAGCTAATATCGCCATGTAATTTCTTCAAATCAACGTTAGAAAATAAACTATCCATTGTGCGCAACGAGTGGTGACACACGAATATATTTATTTAATTGCTGTAAACACATTTATAGCAAAAAAACACGCACTGCAATTGCATTTGGTAAAGACCAATCATACCGTACATATCATAACGTACAGATCATTATAAAATCATTATAGTCGATCGTATCGTATATCGATCGACGAAAAAATCGATAACGGTCCCGGCGCGCTTCACATCCCTATCTCTATTGACATTTATGGCCTCAAACTCAGTTCATTTCAGCTGCACTATAGCTATTTGTATCCGCCAACCTGCTCCAGCTTATAGTTTTAATTTTTTTGTGTAAAATGAATCCATAATATTTATAATTATATAACTCACAGTTTTATCTGATGTTGTGATTGTTTTTCATGACATGTTAGATATTTCTAAGAGGATATTTTTTTAAAGTTATAGGAACTTTTGAACTTAGTCTTCGTAATAACATACCTAGCTCGGTTTTCTAAACAAGCAACAGGTCCCGAGACTCAAGCAGATCTGGCTCACTGTACTAATTCGTTTTTTAAGATATATAATATTTATCTTAAAAACAAATTAGTGTTCGAACGATACCCAACATTTTTTTTAACTTATGAACGTTTTACGAATTAAAACAATTTTTTCCCCACTTTCGTTTTTATTCGACAAATTTTGAAAGTTTTTGTTACTCACCATCGAAAGAACCAAAAAATTATATTAAACCATTCAAAATTATATTAAACAAATTACACAACCTAAGTATTTAATAATTATTTAATTTTAAGGGGGTATTCTCGTCTAGGTTATAAATAAAAACAAATAAATATTTTAAGTACTTATCTACTTTCTCATAAATTATTAATTAATATTTAGCAATATAAAAATAATTAAAAAAAGCAATAATCCACAAAGGTGCAGACCGGCATAGTGGGGGCTCACAAAAAATAAATCTGTGGAAAAAAAATCTTTGAAATTGTAGTTATCGCAAAGAAGAAAGATGTAGTTATCGCATGACGTAGGAAAATTTTTGAAAAAAAGGTGGCGCGCGGCGATTTGAAAAAAAAATCACTTTTGCCCCATTTTTTTCAACTTTCAAATACTCTAACTAACCATAACGCCGTCTCCCCGAAGGGGTAGGCAGAAAGAATGGACGGCCACACTTTTCTTTCCTGACATATTTCTCTCGAATCCTTACATGGCTGACATTCAATATTTGATTTATTTGGTCGTGCCACGTTTTCCTCGGTCTTCCTCTATTTCTTGTTCCATTTACATCTATAACATATTTTTTTTTTTACTAATCTTTCTTTATTCATTCTTTCCATATGTCCAAACCATCTTAATGATCCTTTCATTGTTTTGTTCATAACACCATCATTCGCAATACTTAGATGTATAAAATAGCTCTGTGCAAATTTTCAAGTAAATCGGTACATTAAAACTTGAGATATCATGTCAACTGTATCGAAAAAAGACAGTTTTGGGAAAAAGCGTTAAGTTTGGAGTCGTGTTTCGCGCGATCTTAGTCGTTTCATGGTGTGCTGCTATACGCACACTTTTTCAACCAGTGATCCCAGCCTCATACAATTTTCGATCTTCCATAAAATCGATTTCTAATGATGTATTTGGTACATGGATTTTGCCTGCCGTCTATCGTTCATTTGTCCGGCCGTATCAATTTAGTCGGTGCGTCATAAAAATAGCTCTAACTTCGAAAATATTCAGAATTTTAGAAAATCCTATTAGGTTCATATTCTTAAAGATCGAAACTTTAAAAATATGCCAAAAATAAATATAGATTTTTTCAATTTTCTACGCTTGAATATCCCCTTAAATATATTTTATTTGATTGACTTAAAAATGGAAAAAACAATGTTTTCGTCATTATGGAATTCCAGTGCAAATGCCCAAACTTATCAAAAATGAATACGTAACTAACTAACTAACCATCTCCTCCTCTCGCTCTGAAGGGGTAAACTGACATACTTCTGTAACTTCCTCAACATTCATACCTTGTGTCATGCGCGCACGTCGATTTCTCCGATTCCTCACGTGGCCGACATTCAATATTTGATTTATTTAATAAGGATACGTTTTCTACGGACTTCTTCTTTTTCTAGTTGCATTTACATCGTAAACATATACTTTGTTATTTTTATATTTTGTTTTTACGATAATCAAATGATTTTATTGAAATTTCTTGATGGAAATTCATTTTAAATTCGAATAATCTTCTTCTTCTTCTTCACGTGTCCGACCGGGTCCCACCAACGATGATGACCATTTGGGAGAAAGTTCACCTGTCCTGGGCGGCGCAAAACAGTTCCCCCACAGTTCTGACACCGCGGCATCCGAGCATGTTTTAAAAGCCAGAAGCGCTGTCTACTTCCGTTCCCTCTGGAGCCCTCGATCTTCCTCTTCAGTACGAAGCGTTTAAAGCACATTAGGACGTGTTTTAAATTTAAAAATCTTAATAAGAACGCTGCATCTGATATTCGCGATCGGTTAGAAAGTATAATTAAAAAAATATGCAAATTTTAAATTGCATAAGATAAATGAAGTATTTAGATTAAAAATGTAATATTATTTTTAAAACTTTTTGAAAACATTGTATTTTCAAAACACATTTTTGCACCTTTAATGTGAATCCACAACACAAAATGATGAATATAGAAGAAAATCTTTTTATTTCATTATTTTTTAATGTTTTGTTACAATATTGTGAATATTTATCTTCTTTCAGAGGGAATGGACCAGAGTGGTGTACACAAACTTAGACACAAAAAAATACGTAGGCGCCCAGATAGACGCTTCATTATTTTTTTGATTTTATGTTGGGTGCCAGCTTCAATCTTCTTTTCGGCCGTATTGTTTTACTTGAAAATTGGTCCATTTGGTAAGAATGTGTTGTTATGTATAACTACATTTATTTAATTAAATAGTCCATTGTTTTGGCCGATACACTATGATACTTCAAAATTAAAAACTGTTAAATTTAAAAACATTGTTTATGTATCAAAAATTATTTAAAAAATTCGCGACAGCTGTTTCGTCAACCTTTGTTGACATCATCAGGTGTTTCAATAATCTATTAACTGTTAAAATTAAAATTTCGCGATTTTTCTAACTTTTATGTGTATTGGTTCCTATGTCAATTTGAAAGAAATTATTCAAATTGACATAGGAACAAATACACGTAAAGGTTCAAATAATCACGAAATTTAATAGAATATCATAACAACTGATGATGTCAAAATAGGTTGACGAAACAGCTGTCGCAAAAAAATATAAACATAAACAAAGTTTTTTTTATAATTAATACGAACGAATGAAACCAAAATCACCCTGTATAAAACAATCATCCGAACAGTAGTGACCTATGGGTGTGAGGCGTGGACAATGACAGCGAAATCTGCAGAGCGACTGGATACTTTTGAGAGAAGGGTGCTGCGCAGAATTCTGGGGCCTGTGAATGACGGTGAAGGCTGGAGAGTGCGGCATAATGACGAGCTGTACAATATTTACAAAGCTCCCAGTCTCTCCACACAGGTCAGACTGAATAGACTGAGATGGGCCGGTCACGTGCAGAGGATGCCGTCATCGCGAACCCCAAAAAGATTGCTGGAGTGGCACCCAGGTGGTAGAAGACCAATTTAACGACCAAGGCTGCGATGGGAGGATGAAGTTTGGGAGAGATGGAACAAGATTGTTAAGAGTGTCAGATTGGAGGGTCGAAGCGGAGGACAGGAGGAGTTGGAGGCAAAGAATACTGGAGGCTAAGGCTCGATATGGGCTGTAGGGCCATCGAAGAAGAAGAAGACGAATGAATACGTCAGTTTTCTAGAAGTTTTATTATATTTTATGGGAATGACATGTTTCGCCCTTCTAAGGCATTATCAAATGTTTGATAATGCCTAAGAAGGGCGAAACATGTCTTGTCCATTAAATATAATAAAACTTCTAAAAAACTGACGTTTTCATTCGTATTACTTATTAAATATGGAGTTTTACATCATTGTTCAAGAAACAATAAAAAAGTTTTTTAGTTTAACAGTTAACATTTATTTAAAAAATATATGTAATTTTTTTGACAAGTATCTAGTTAATATTGATTTCTTATGTGTGTGCGTCAACAATTGGTGGACAGAATATTAGATATTGTTAATTAACATTTTAGGAAGATTTTTGTAATTAATTTGCGATTTAAATTGTCTAACCTTTGAATTATGCGCACATTTATAAAATATATGTGTTGCCATTTGGACATTTGCACACACACACACACACACACACACACACACACACATACATACATATAACCTTCATTGCCGATTGGTGAGTACTTTGACTGCTACAACGAAGGTTCCGAGTTCGATTCCTGGCGATGCCAGTGTGATTGTCACCGATTGATTGTCAGTGATTGGCAGTGTTTTTGTTCTAGTGTAGAATTCAGGTGACAGTAAAATGGCGAGAGATTAGCTACCGTTCACATGTCACGAGAATCAATCTGATAGCAACACCCTTTATATGCGCTCTTGAGGTGATTTTGTCACAATAAGTACGCTCTAAAATTTTGCATATTAATTATATTTAAATCAATTTGGCTCGGGCTGTAATGATGTCAAGTGCGATTCAACAAAGTTATAATACATACATAAACAAACGCACATATACACACATACACCTACATACACACATACACATATACACAAACACATACATACACATACACACACATACACACACATACACATATACAAACACATACATATACACGTACACACACATACACACATACATACACACACATACACACCAACAAACCCTTCATATTTTTGTCTTATCCACCACTCTTCTCCATCTTCCACTGAAGCACAAATTTAGCGAAGAAAAATGTCCATTGCATGAGTGAATTATTCTGCATCGATGTCTCTGATGTAGCACAATACTGGCCTCGTAATACTTAATAGGCTTCTACGGGTTAATATAAGAAAAATGTTTTGCTGTCTGCGATATTCATTTCCTCATATTAATGTTGCTAGTGTGCGTTTCTTTATTTATATTGCTGGCAAGAAAAAATTACACCACTAGAAATATGACTACCCAACTCTGAGCTCTCATTAATTAAGACAGACAAGGAAACGCAAAAAGATGTGCGCTTGCATATTGTGTCATCTTATGTCAGGCTATTGATATAATATATTTCAGCGACGTGTACAATGCAATTAATCTTGCCATCCATGTTTGCTTTATCATTCACAACACTACCCAAATAAATAAAATATGTGACCTTCTCGGTACTGACTATTAGCAGTAAAACTGAACGGTACGAGACCTAGAGGCATGGAGAAGAGTAAAGAACGGGAAAACGCAGGGTTCCCACCACATAACCGAGGTTGTTAAACGGCGCCGCGGCGCCCTTAATTGAGATAATTCTAAAAATATATATATATATATATATATATATATATATATATATATATATATATATATATATATATATATATATATATATATATATATATATATATATATATATATATATATATATATATATATATATATATATATATATATATATATATATATATATATATATATATATATATATATATATATATATATATATATATATATATATATATATATATATATATATATATATATATATATATATATATATACGCCACCCTTTTTTTAGCAAACGATCGTTCATCGTTCGACCCTAAGCAGCTGAAGTTATTTCTGAACCAATTTCATCCGAGACATTACCGTGGCAACCATCCTAGAATAGTTTTCGAAGAAAACAAACATGTACGAGTATTCAAATGTGAGTTTTTTTTTTGACATGACTATACGAGTATAACCTTGGTACAGACCCGAGTCATTTATAAAAAAAAACTTAATTTATTTAATTTTATTTCAGCAAACAAGACAGTAACAGTGGACACAAATAAAATAGTACCCAACTCCAACATCAGCCAAGGACACCAAATCGAAACCTCAAAACAAAACTCAATCCCAGTATTCAAACGGATTGGTAAATTATCCCTTGAGCAGCATTAATTGGAAAATGTCGGTTCTTATTTAATCTTTAATTTTTATTGTAATATTTGTATATGCCTAGTTCATTCGAATATGTCGGTTATTACTGAATCTATAATTTTTATTATAATCTTTGTAGCATACGCCTATTACATAATAATTCTAAACCACCGTCACCGTATACACATGACGATGCTAAAATTTATCCTGTGTAGTTATTTATTGAAGATGACGACAATTATAGTTTTGAAATATGGTCTATATGTTTAGATATATTTTATCGACTTTGAAAAATTTACGATTTTTCGTGTAATCGCGACATATATTTAAGAATTGTTATTATCGTATAAAGCCATATATATTGTTAAGAATTTACTACGAATAACGTATCAACATCTCTCTTCCTATTTCTATTACCATGCCCTCTCTGCTATCTATTGATTCATCTTGTTTATTTGAGTTCACATTTTCAAGATACCTCTTATGTACATGTTCACTTTCATTTACCCTTCCAATGTGGATTCCTTTTTTACACCCATTTTGGTTTAAAAAAAAGCGTGCATTTTGTCTATTTAATACACTTAATTTCACATTAAATATAAAATGTAATTTTCGTTAATTATAATGAACTAGATGAGGATTATAGAAAGCATAATTCTAATTTCCTGATTAAGGACACATGCGTTTAATCCAAACAATGACACGGTTCCAATAATTTAAATCATGACTATACATATATAAAAACACATTAATTTCATTTTCTTGGTCATAATTGAGTTTTTCGGGTCAATATTTATTATTATTTGTAATTTGATTTCAGCTCTGACATAAAACAAAGAAGATTATTTAAAGTGACAAAAAAACACCTTCTACATAGTTCAAATAAGTTCCTTAAATCTTCATATAAACTACCCAAATGCAATCAACCCTATTTATTTTATTTTATTTTAAAAACACTTTCTAATTTAAATTCGCAAAATGAAAATGTCGGATATAATTGAAACATTAGTTCATATTGTAATCCTAATTTCATTTGTCTACTTCATAATTGTGCTCAACGACTACCACCCCATTTACAAAATTATTACCAATTTTATCTTTTTTTGTTATTGCCTTAGGATTTTAGCTGGATTAGTATTGAAATATGAACTTAATGTTTAGAAAATTAAGAGATATAAAATTATATTAAATGTATGTCAGATTTTCCGCTCGAATACGGAATAGAATTAAGAATTTGAATTCTCTCAAAATGTAAAAATTGTTCTTTAATATTTCACTATTATCACACCCTATCTTCCTTCTTGTATTCCTAACTATGTGTGTACCTAGTAGTGATACTATTTATTTTATTTTCGTAACAATATCCGTTCTTATTATTGGAGTATGAAAATGTATCTACGAGTATAAAGTAAGATGTGTCATGTGTTATAATATTGTTTTGTATTGTGCATTTTATATTCGTAAGGAAATAATATACTACAATATGTAGAGTCAACATGTCGTAAGGAATGAATATACGAGTACTACAACATATTATATATTTATTTTGTATCAAAATTATTATATTTAAATATATATATTATATATTTTTTTCAAACATTAAATTATCTTTATGTATACACAATAGAACATATAAAGGTTAATTTTTAAGAAATACAGTCTGTAAATTTTATTAAAATTTAAATTTTATACAGCATTCACAGATATTAAAAAAAACGTTTTTTTAATAAATAAAATTATGAAAAAAAAATTGTCTAATTTTATTAGACAAATTCAATTAATCACACATTACTAGAAATCGTGGTAACACTGTATATTTTTTTTCAGTCAGCAAACTTACTTGTTGAAAAACGCTTACATTAGAAAGTGATCATTCGGGACACAGGAGTTGACTATCACAATTACAAGTTCTGTATATCTGCGCTATAGTGCAATGCAGTCACACGATTCTTTCCTTACGGCACGTCGATAGTATTGCATCTTAATGTATAAGAAAATGAGGTTAATATGTAATAAGCAGTTTATTTTAATATTAAATTGATTCATTAAAACGTTTAAATAAGTCAGTTTTAACATACTGTCATTAATTATATCTTCAGAATTCAATGTGTATTAGCAATTCTCTGTGTGTCTATATCAAATATAACCTAATTAATAAGACATGTTGTTAAGATTGGCTGCTCTTAAGCACACACACAGTTCGTTAGTACCAATACGTCGTGGCCCTTTGGTGACCCGATTGATTCATTAAAACGTTTAAATAAGTAAGTTTTAACTTACTGTCATTAATTATATCTTCAGAATTCAATGTGTATTAGCAATTCTCTGTGTGTCTATATCAAATATAACCTAATTAATAAGACATGTTGTTAAGATTGGCTGCTCTTAAGCACACACACAGTTCGTTAGTACCAATACGTCGTGGCCCTTTGGTGACCCGATTGATTCATTAAAACGTTTAAATAAGTAAGTTTTAACTTACTGTCATTAATTATATCTTCAGAATTCAATGTGTATTAGCAATTCTCTGTGTGTCTATATCAAATATAACCTAATTAATAAGACATGTTGTTAAGATTGGCTGCTCTCAAGCACACACAGTTCGTTTGTACCTATACGTCGTGGCCCTTTGGTGACCTGATTGATTCATTAAAACGTTTAAATAAGTAAGTTTTAACTTACTGTCATTAATTATATCTTCAAAATTCAATGTGTATTAGCGATTCTCTGTGTGTCTATATCAAATATAACCTAATTAATAAGACATGTTGTTAAGATTGGCTGTTTTTAAGCACAGACACAGTTTGTTAGTACCTATACGTCGTGGCCCTTTGGTGACCTGATGGGAAGATGCTTCGCCCGTGAATTTTGCCGAGATCTCTCGTCTCATCTGCGCCATGCACGATGTAGGTCGCTCTACAAGTTTCAGTCGCCTTAGGGTGTTTTAACTCTGAATGTTTCGAAATTAATAAATGTTGTAAAAGCAATCAGTGTTTTTATTATCAAGTATTTCACACTCATTATCATCTTCAGCGTAACAACCCTTGGTGGGTTTATGGTTCATCTAAAATAACTCCATCCTCCTCTTAATAAGGGCTCTACAGTCTGCCACGATACGAGTACTAGTCTCGTACCATCTAACCATCGCAGTCTCGCCTGGTGACGTTTCTTTGCCTTACTAGGTTATTAAACAACACTCTTTGAGAGGCTCCAGGTCCCTCTTGTGATGCAAATAACCCAGATGCAGTAATTTGTTAATTTTAATAAATTCCTCCATACTTGGGTTATTATTTTTATTATTATTATTTTATTGAATCACTCGTTACATCATTACAGCGTGAGACAAATCGATGTAAAAGGCAGAGCAATCATAACGATTCTCATGACATGTGATAGGTAGCTAATCTATCCCCATTTTCCTACTAATCTATCACCAGACCAAAGAGAGTGTGACAATCACACTGCCATCGCCGGGAATCGAACCTGGAAACTTCAGGGTGACAGTCAAAGCACTTACTACTCGGCCATGAAGGTCGTCATGTGCTAACGGGAGAAATAATTAACTTCTTCCGACTGATATTAATGGGTAAAATAAAAGGACGTCGGGGAGTTGGTAGAAGGTAGTTTTCCTGGCTGCGAAATATAAGAGAATGGACAGGAATGAGCAGAGTTCAAAACCTGTCCCATGTGGCGCACAACAGAGATGCCTCCGCTGCATTATTCGCTAACGTTGTGGGGACCTGACACGGTACTGGAAGAAGAAGAAAGGTCCAGGTCCAGACAGAGTGGCACGACACCATTCAACCATCGCAGTTCTGGCCTGTTGACATTTCTTCGCCCTACTAGGTTGTTAAACAACACAATGATATCATCGAGAACAAACAATTAAGATGATAAAAAATCAGTAAAGAACTGTCAATTATCCGAGATTATCCTGAAAAAATAATCTTAAAAGAATACCTTATATCAGAAAAAGATTAAATTTTAGCATCCCTGAAAGTAAAATTTACCTTAATACTTATTCTCCATTAGTATATAGAGTACATTAAAAACTTTTCCCCTGTACAATCTAGCTAAAAAATAATAATACTACCTTCAACTTTTGTCACCTGTCTCATTAAATAATCTACTTCCTGTTGTTGTTTATCGTCTTTAATTTATTATGTTTGGTCGTTTTTGACTCCTCTATAAAATGTGTAATTGTTCGTTCTAATTACTGTTCTTATTATTATTATTATTATATAGTTTCTCATATAAATAGTAACTAACCGTTCTTTTAATTAAAATATTTAGGTACCTAACTCAACTCCAGCAAGAACTTCAAAATTATATCAATGAAATTATTCAAATTGACACGAAGGTTCGAAAAATCACAAAAATTTTACATTTGATACTCGTATATTATTGTAACACCTGATGTCAACATAGGTTGACGAAACAGTAGTTGCGTAAAATTAAATACAATTGTGAAACATAAAACAAAGTTATTTAATTAAACAGTTTAAAATGTTAAAGTATTATAGTGTTTCGGCCAAAACAATGGACTATTTAAAAAAAATACTACAGCACGGCAATCGACCCACAAACCCAAAGTATCTCAAATAAATAAATAATAATAATTATTATTTTGTTTGAAAAACTCTACATCGATTTGGCTAGCGCTGAAAAAAAAGAGCATTAAAGGAAATATACATATAACCAGGTGAATAGAAATAGACGGTTATCTCTTTGCGTAAGTGTATTCACGAATTCGCTATAATTGCATCTTAGGAGATCTTTCTCTTTGCCACCTCAATTTAAAGACGAATCGCATTCAATACATGAGAACTTCGAAGGGCCTCTGTGCGATTATCTGGAAACAACTCTTTATGGAATGGTTTACAATGAAAGCTTATTTTAACTGGACGATGATTATAATTATTTTTCATCTTCTACCACTTCCATCTGGCTACTATTTTGGTCTACTTATGGATATAGGCCTCCCTCAAGGCTTTGCATTTGTCTCGATCCTGAGAAAATTATTGCCATCCCTTATCTTCTTCATCTATGACATCCGACTTGCCTTCAACATCGCAGCTTTCAGCTGTTTGCCTCCCAATGCATCCGGCTCATATTCACTTCAACTCTGCAATTGTCTCTATTATGTCAGAAAAATATTTTGAGAACAATTCATTCACACTTAAAGTTTCAGAATAAAATACGAGACGCAACAGTTGTTTTTTACACCTTCAATATTTTTTTTACAACGGTTTTTCTATTTTCCTTGGTTATAACTTTACTTATACAGGGTGGCCGGTGGCGGAATTACGATTTAAAATTTAAATAAAAAATAAACTGTAAAGGTTATACATTTATTTCAATAACTATTACAAAGAAGAGAAGTGCGGATTTCATTTATAAAAATTAATTCGTCTACATGTAGACCGTCACGTCAGACACACTCTTGGAATCTGGCCTCAGTATTTCGTGCCACTTGCTGGAGAAGTGACGTCGGGATGCCATTAAGTTCGCGAACGATATTTTCTTTTAGTGCAGAGATGTTCGCGGAGTAGGTTTCAAACACTTTACTTTGGAAGCACCCCCACAGAAAAAAGTCCATAGAAGTGAGATCTGGCGACCTGGGTGGCCAGGGGATGTTACCGAAACGGCTAATCAATTTGTTAGGGAACAAATCACGAAGAAGCACCATCGTCTCTCTAGCAGTGTGAGGCGTGGCGCCATCTTGCTGGAACCATGTGTGTGAAGGGGAGGCAGAATGTTCTCTCATTTATGGCAAAAAATCATCGTTAAGCATGCGCCAATAAAAACACCCGTTCACAGTAATGGCTTGCCTTCGACGATTTTCCAAAAAAATAGGGTCCGATTATTCCACTGCTTGACAATGCACACCAAACTGTCACTTTGGGACTGTGAAGTGGCTGTTGATGTTTTTAGCGTGGGTTCTGACCTTAAGGTGACCAATAACGGCAATTCTGCTTATTTACACTTCCATTTAAATGAAAATGGGCTTCATCACTCCAAAAGATAGTGTTTACCGTACGAAATTGCTCTAACATTGTCTCGCAGAAAATTTTGTGTAAATTGTAATCATTAGATTTTAGCGCTTGCACAATTTAAATCTTAAAAGGGTGAAATTTAAGTTCCTTCTTCAATATTTCATGCACAATAGTTTTTGGAAGCCCTAGGGTAGCCGATTTCTTGCGCACGGACTGACGCGGATCATCGTGCAAACTGTTCGCGACGAAGTCGATGTTTGATTTGTTCTCGACGTCCTGCTGGGCCCCGGTCGTGGGTCTTTTGCCACCGAATATGTTGCCCGGAATCTCCGCACACATGATCAAATCAAATCTACACTTTTGGCGTCACGTAAACGTCGAATATTGTAATTTACTAAATCTTCGACGCGCAGTTGCACACGAATCATTAGCCTTTAACCGTCGCGTTGCCATGTGGTCAATTGAGTTTCCACTGCCAATTTAAAGTTGATTTTCTTAAAACCTATGGACCCTAATATTATAAAAAAAATTGTAATCCTCCATTGAAGTGTTCTCAATATTTCGTAATAAAAAAAAAGCAAAAAATTACTTCCTTCATCCCAAAAAAAAATATTTTCTAAGACTGCCCTCACCTTCATTCGTGTTAAGGTAGAATTTGTTTTGCTAATATTTACAACTTTATCAAAAGTGACAAATACTTAATCGCTGTTTTGAACGTATTATAAATTATATGTTTGGCCTTTTCTCATAGGTACGTAATAATACCGACTGTGGACGGAAACGCAGCACGCAACTTAATAATATCAGAACTGTGAAAATATTAACACTTTACCAAAAGGGACAAATATTAATACGTACTCGTTGTCTTGAACGTACTATACATTTTGCCTAGGTGCCTTTATCATACGTAAAATCTCGTAAAGTCTCGCCCCGCCGGCAGCGGCGCGGCGCGGCGGGGCGAGACAAGTTTATACTTGGTGTCAGTTGCTCGTATGCTGTGACGCATTCCATATCAGAAATCGCATGGTTCCAGAAAAAAATTAATAATGATATGTTTTTCAAATAATCCATGTATGTTAAAGATATCGATCTATTCCTAATGAAATTCCCTACAAGATGACATAAATTAAATTTTGATTCATCGTTGATATTTAGATAAAGTTAGCGGTAAACTGAATTGACCACATGGGAGCGAGCGTTTTGTTTTGAATACGGTACGTTAAGGGTTAAATAGGTAAAAACGATTGCGAACGCACGTTGCTCTCCCGTCCACTGCAATATCGTGAATCCGCACGAATGACGAAGCTAACGCTGCCCCTTCCATGCTCCTACGCTTAGCCGTTACAGATAAATTCGAAATTGAAAACCTTATTCTGCCACCGGACACCCTTTATAAGAAGTGAATGCGGTGCGGATGATGATGTTATGAACAAAATAATGAAAGGATCATAAAATGGTTTGGACATATGGAAAAAATGAATGAAGAAAGAATGGTAAAAAAATTCTATGTTCACGATGTAAATGGAACCAGAAATAGAGTAAGACCGAGGAAAACGTGGCACGGTCAAATAAATCAAATATTGAATGTCGGCCATGTTAGGAGTCAGAGAAATCTCCGCGCGTGCATGACACGATGTATGAATGTTGAGGAAACGAGAGAAATATGTCAGGAAAGAAAAGTGTGGCAGTCTATTATTTCTGCCTACCCCTTCGGGGAAACGGCGTGATGGTTAGTTAGTTAGTTAATTTTACTTTATTTTCTCTTTCATTTCTCACTTTTTCCAACCCTCACCAAATTTTTTTTGTAAATGCGATAATTTTTTAATTATTTAATAGGTATAATCAGGTACCATATTTTGTTCAGTTTTGTGAGATGAGGAGAATTTGTAAAATTACAAGCATGACTCGTTATATCAGAGAATATGTATTTTTAAAGCTCACATGGAACCGTCAAATAGCATAAAATGTACAATTCAAACTTAAATCCAAAATTAGAAAGAAGTTGCTGGTAATAAATTAGAATAAATGTTAGAATGGGGAAAATCGTTTACTAAAAAGTCAACTAATATTTCTTCTTTATATCTGAGATACTTTACTATTTTAGTGATCATAATAATCAAGTTCGATTATATATTGAATGTGGTCTGCGGTCCTTCTTCCCTTTATTTTTTTTTTTTTTTTACATGTTATAACAATAATTTGCCAAAAAAGTTTATGGACTGTAGTTGTCACACTAGGCATGGCCTGTATCGTGACCACTACATAGAATATGATGTTTGTAGCATTGTTAGTAAAATGGCGGTTTGTTAGTAAAATGGCTTGTTAGTAATCTTATACTAACATTGGTAATCACAATTTGAAGATATAATTAAAATTACTAAATCTAAAAGAAAAAAGTGTTTTCTACGTCTAACGATGACCCCTTTATAAATTTGGTTAGAGCACGCTTAAAATTCTTAGTGTCGTTAATTGATTTAAGATTCTCAGGAAGACGATTGAAAATATAGGGCGCGCGGAGTGGAAATTGCTTTTGGGCTAGAGCTGAGCGACAGCGAGGAACTTTGAAATTATGGTGAGAGTAATATCTTGTGGGACGGTTCTGTTGTGATCTCGAATTCGAAATTTGAAATTTGGAGAATATGGCTGTTATTTTGATGTAAAGTTGTCGAATACTAAGAATTTGATATTCTTTGAACAACATGGACGAAGGATGCCTAATGGGTTTTCTGGTGATAATGCGCAATATATTTAGTTGAAATGTTGCACTATCCGATTAAATTAACTCCCGAATTCAGGAGGGAAGCTGACGAAAGGGCGTAGCTGTGTCCTACACGAATTCATGCAAGCGGTGGATAACCATAAAATAACATATCACCTACAGCAATACACACACATGTAGCCCTCCCCTCAGAATATTGTTTCGCGGAGAGGCGATTCACTTCGCTCCCATCATTGTTTAATTTATTTGTTTTCTTTTATTTTTACACCTCTACGGCGGTCCATTTAAGATATTCAAATCAACATTTAAATATCTGTAAAGTATGACCACATTCATGTTTTTTTTTTTAATATTTATAACATTTATATCACTGATGGACCCTTAAAGTCAATGTTATGAACCAATTTAAGGCCTTTGAGATGTGTATATACCGAAGGATGTTACGCATCTCCTGGACTGACATGGTCAGCAACACAAACGTTCTCCATAGAGCCAGAGTTGACAGAGAGTTGCTGAGCAACATATATGGTGTCCTACTTGAGCCATGTTCTGAGAACCGAAAAGTACGCACTATTACATCTGATCTTGGAGGGTAAGATTGAGGGTCGACGAGGTGTTGGGAGAAGGCGGGTTTCCTGGCTGAGGAACATCCGAGAGTGGACGGGGGTAAGGACTGTGGGGGAGCTGTTCCGAGCTGCCCAGGACGGGGAGGTCTACTCAAGGGTGATAGTCAACGTTGGGGAGACCTGACAGGACACGGAAAGAAGATATCACTGATGAGCTTTCGTGTCCGAAACATGTTTGGTTTTTTTAATTTTTATTTTCTTTATAAAGTTGGTGTTGTGAATCCGCGAAACAAAATTATGGCAAATATAGAAGAAAATCTTCAACTAAAATCAAATCAGTTTATTTTCTCAAAAGCCATAACGAACAAAAATTAAAGTTTAAGAGAACCGGTAAAATATAATATAATAAATGTAAAATAATGTATTGTATAATATACAAGAGATGGTTAGACTTTAGGAATACAAGATACACTCTAAAGTCAAAACTATTTGTCTTCTGAACGTCTTTCACTAACATGAAAGACATCGGTCTTCGACGCAATCATGTTCAGCAGTTTGCTCTCCCCACCGGCATTACCGGAGGCAAGTTGGTTCTGTATGTTGGGAGATAAAACATTTTGTGCTGACGCTGTCGAAGATAACAATCCGGAACATAAAGATGGATACCCTCCGAGATGACAGAAATTTTAAAGAATCCCCTGATAAGTCTGAAAAAATGGATAAGTATGAACCCATCCTTCCTTATCTGTAGACTTTTGATCCCCAGGCTGCCTAAGAGGAATGCAGTGGAATATGGCCGAGCCATAGAGGGCTCCCTCCGCTTAACCTAAGCTGTTATAGGCGCAGCGGCGCCTTTCGTCAGCTTCACTCGTGCACTCCCTAGGCCCGTCCCCCGTCCATGCGGGACTTATGTTTAAAATATAATATATGTATATTTGCAACCAAGGGAGACCCAGACCACATTTAAGCTACGCTACTCTCCCTCAGAAAATACACACTTGTTACATAAATAACATATGTTAGAGAAAGAATAAAAAAGAAATAATAACAGGAGGCACAGGCGGGAAGGAGGAGACAAAATTCAGGATGGGAGAAATAAGGACATTTATTTAATATGTGGACTAGGGAAGATAACATAGGAAGTTTATACTATATATATATTTAAGAGAAGAAAAATAATGAAATTGAACTAAGGAGGAGGAGGACGAGGTCCGGCATTGCGGATCGGTCTTCCCTCCCCCCAGAAAGATAATCGGCACCCCTTCAAAGGGGCAAGTGACTTCACAAAACGGCAACGTCCGGTCGAGACGATTGGCCGAGGTTAAAAAATATAATCAAATAAAATAAGCAAGAAAGAATAAACAAATGATAAAAGTAACAACAATAATAATAATAATAAATAATATACCCGGACCAGGAGCAGCAACCTCAGAGATAACAAAAATACATAAAATAAGAAGAGTAAAAAAATTAACGAGCAAATTAAAAATACTTATAATTAAAATTGAGGATCGGCTAAGTTTTGACCTCAGCAAAAACATCAATCCATGCTCTCACGAAGTTCTTCAGACATCCAAGGTTGTGTTCGTAGCTCGTCAAGTCTGAGTTCCAGATCGGGCGAGCCGCGACTATCACGTATTCAATCATCCTATCTCTCGCACTCGTGAGGAGACGACACTCCCAGAGGACGTGATAGGCCGTCTGGGGCCCCCCGCCGCACATACACTCCGGGTCCGACACCAGTCTAAAATCAAAAAACCTGGCCCGAAAATTGCCGTGGCCCGAAAGCATCTGGACGACGTGGTGATCCAAGACAATCCACCCACAACTCATCCTCCACTTCAGAGAAGGGAAGAAGGAGTAGGTCCACCTCTCTCGGGGCGAGTCGTCCCACCTATCCTGCCAAACTCTTGTGGAGTCCTCCTTTACTCTCCCGCACAAGGCGGTGAATCCGTCCTCGTCCGGGTTGAGAGAGAGGTTGGAATAAAGCCACGGATAGCTACCAAACTGCTTCATGTATAGATATCTCAGATTTTTTTTCTGAACCCTCTCAAGCATAACGGAATATCTCGCCTTGTGACAACTTCATACCACAGAACTACTTTCGAGTCAGCTCCGAACCAATGCGTTGTATAGGACTCTAAGCACATTGGGATCTCTGAAAACTCTTCTAGTCTGAACGATGAAGCCCAACATCCTCAGTGCAATGTCATGAATCCTCTCGATATGTGTACGAAAAGTCAGCCTACTTTCATAGATGATCCTAAAATCTCTATATACAGAGGTATAGGTACATATGCTAGTTTCCGGTTGTTCACCGCGTATCTATGATACACATTTTCAATGTTCTAGTAAAATATAGCATAACACACCTCTTCTTCTTCTTCAAGTGCCCTGTCGGGTCCCCCCAACGTTGGCGATCACCTCGACAAACCTGTCCCTGTCCTGCGCCGCTCGGAACAGCTCCTCCACACTTCGGATGCCGGTCCACTCCCTCACATTTCGCAGCCAGGACATTTTGCCTCCTTCCGGGCCCTCGGCGTCCTTCAATTTTTCCCTCCAATATCAGTTGGAGAAGGTGGTACTTTTTCCCACGCAGTATATGACCCAGATGTGAGATCTTTTGACATTGATAGTTGATAACAATTCCCTGTCAACTCTAGCTCGCCTCAGACTTTGGTATTGGTAACCATGTCTGTCCAGGGAACTCTGAGCATTCGGCGATGGAGTCACATTTCAAATGCTTCCAGTCTGTTCATTGAGTTAACTTTCAGGGTCCAAATTTGACACCCGTACAATAAAACAGACCACACATAGCATTTGATCATTCTCTAGCGGAGTTTCAAGTTTACGTTATCATTGCAGAAGAGTGATTTCATTTTATTAAACTTAGCTCTTGCTACCTCAATTCTGCATTTTATCTCTACATCTGGGTCAAGAGATTGCGTTAGTATGCCGCCGAGGTATTTAAATTTTTCCACCCTTTCAACGTTACGGCCGTTCAAATGCAATACTGATCCACTGTAGTCAAGCCGTCCGAATGTCATCCATTTGGTTTTGCTGACATTTATTGTTAGCCCCAATCTTTCACCGGACTCGTAAACAAGATTAAGAAGGTCCTGAAGATCGCTGACACTTTCAGCTAATAAAACAGTGTCGTCGGCATATCTTAAGTTGTTTATCACAACCCCATTAATTTTCAGTCCTTTCTCGGTGTTGATGAGGGCTCGTTTAAAAACATAGTCGGAGTAGAAATCAAATAACAATGGAGAAAGGATACAATCCTGTCTCATCCCTCGCTGGATGGTAATTGCGTTTGACTTCTCGTATCCGTGTCTCATTTCGGCTGTTTGGAACCAGTACAGGTTTTTAATAAAATTTAAATCTTTGGTATCAATATTGCACCTGACAAGCATTTTTATTAGGTCACTATGTTTTACCCTGTCAAATGCTTCTTCGTAGTCAATAAAGCATGCAACTATCTATTTTCTTTCGTCCCGGCACTTTTGTACCAATACATTGATAGCTAATAGTGCTTCGCGTGTTCCAAACGCGTTCCTGAAACCAAATTGAGTATCGTCGAAGTCTTGCTCACATTTACTACGTATTCTGGCATGTATTTTTTTAATAAATAGTTTCAGGACGTGACTTATGAGACTAATCAATCTGTAGTCTCCACATATTTTAGGATGTTGTTTTTTAGGTAACGTCATAAAGGTGGACTTCAGCCAGTCGTGGGGTATGTTCCCCGTTTCATAAATTGCATTTAAAAGTTTCAATAGGTAGTCAATATTGTCATTGTCAATGAGCTTCAACACCTCGACTGGGATGTCTGGGCCGCATGCTTTACGATTGTCTGAGGTCTGTATTGCGTGAAGAACTTCCGATTTTATTATTGGAAGTCCGTACAAATTTGTAGAAACATCAGTATCAGGTCTATTGTCTTTAAATACATCATAGATATATTTTTCCCATGTTTGCAAAATATCTTTTTCATCCAAAATCAGTTTATTGGAATCGTCAACTAAACATAATGGAGTACTCTTTCTTGATGTGCCTGTCATTTCTTAGAGTTTCTTGTGTAGCTTAAAGGTGTTATGGCTACGGCTGTACATTTCTAGTTCATCACACTGTGACCTCATCCACTCCTCTTTAACCTTTTTTATTTCATTTCTTATTGTCCTCTGCAATCGTTTGTATTGTGTCTCATTATTTTTGAATTTCCGCCTTTCATCCATCAAGTCCAAGATATGCTCTGTCATCCAATTATTTTTCTTTCTATGTCCATCAGCGTTCAGATGTGCCTTACAATTTTCGCTGATTAGTGTTTTACATTCATCCCACTGTGTTTGTATTTCTAGGTATGGTAGGTCCTGACGAAGTTGTCTCATCCCATTGTTGATTGCTTGCGAGATCGTACTTCTGATAACATCACTTTGAATTTTGGATGTGTCTATTCGAATTGATGGTTTAGGCTTTTTTATTTGTTTCAAGCTTAACTGAACGTCGGCTACTAATGGAACATGGTCAGAACCTATATCGGCACCAGGGTATGTAGTAACCCTTTTTACACAGTTTCTTTGTCGTTTATCCACTAATATATTTATAATCTATTTGGTTTCTTACGACATCATATAGAGTTCCATCTTGGGGTGACCTCCAGGTATAAAGCCTTCTTTTTGGTAGTTACAACCAGGTGTTCATTGCTATCATGCTCCTTTCCTGGCAAAACTCGTACAATATTTCACCTCTTTGATTACTCACCCCCAATCCATGTTTGCCAACAATATTAGAGCGACGGCCGTTACCAACTTTGGCATTAAAATCTCCAATGACAAAATTTATTTCCCCTCCCTTCAAACCATTGAAAATATTGGTTAGTGACTCATACAAGGCCTCCACATCACTGTCGTATCTTACTGTTAGTGCATACACTTGTATGATGTTTACGTTGGTTGGTTGACAGTGTAGTTGAAGCAGGACTATTCTATCAGAGATTGGGATGAAGTTTTTGACAAATTTTACATAGTCTATCACGACGAATACAGCTACTCCATTTCTATGGTTTCTAGCATGTGGATCGCTTCCTGAGTAATATAAATTCCCTTTCTCATATTGGTGTATGCCATTTCCTGTCCATCTCAGTTCACTAATACCGAGTATACCGATGTTCAATCTGTTCATCTCCTGTATGGTATTATCCAGTTTGCCAGCATACAAACTTCTCAAATTCCAAGTTCCTATTCTCAAATGCGTTTTCACTATTTTGAGCCGGGAGATTCTTTGCACCCCTGCCCATTGAAGGGCTGCCCGGGACTAGGGACCATTGTTGTGTTTCTCGCCATATTGAATATCCTGGGAAAAGATAATCAGAGTGGTTTCCCGTTGCCTTCTCTGATGGGTTTTTCTGTAGGGGTCACCTTCCCTTAGCTGGGGGGGTCCGGCTTTATGGCGCCGGACACTCGCCATTCGCCCACTCATTATCCGCTATGACACTGATGGTAATGTCAGTGGCCACATTGTCCGGGGTTCGCGGGGCCTGTAGAGACCACTCGAGGACGCAAATGAGTTGGACTTGGTAGTAGTGTTGCGGGTGTTATTGCAACATGGCGCATTACGACATTTTATAGAAGTACACTTTCCAGGAAAGTATACCCCATCGTAGCCCTACTACCCGTTAGAACCCCTAACACACCCATACACATTAAATTGCATTTGAAATCTGGGACTCTAGTTAACAATATTATTAATGTCCGACTGGAGGTGAGTCTAACATGAGTGAGAATCTCGCTTCATGGGCACTCCATACCTATAAACGAACCACACTCGAGCCGGCTCCAGACCAATGAATTATACAGTATTCCCAAAACATGCCGATTCCTGAAACTTTGTATTTCAGCGATAGGCGGAGGCGTGACAAGGGTTAGTTTGTTAGTTCAATTAGTAAGATATAAAATTATTAGTTAGTAGATATAAAATAAGTAAGATATTTTACCCAAATGTCTCCGTTGGAAGGGTTTTTGAGATGGTGTATGAATGTAGATAAATATTAGTAGGTATGTAAGGATAGGTCAGTGTGACGATTGATCTTTTTTTCTATCTCGCTAGCCAGACGGCTTTATGAATATGTATTCAATACTACTCATTTGATTAGTAAACCAGTTGATTATGTCAAATTTTGCGTAACATATGTCTCCCATAAAAGAGAAAGATTTATGTAAGTCATTTTGAAAAACGAAATTATGAAAGTATTGCTGCGTTGATTCGAACATGTGGGGCCCAATGGTACAGAAAGTATACGTTACGATTGTAAATTGAGTATGGAGTCGAGGAAGACCGAGGAAAACATGGTATGACCAAATTATCTAATTTTAAAAGTTGGTCATGTTAAAAGTCGGAAGAATTGACGTGCGTGTATGACTCGTTGTATGAATGTGGAGGAAACTAGAGAGGTGTATCAGAATATTATTATTATTATTATTTTGTTGAATCGTTCTTCACATCATGACAGCATGAGCCAAATCGATGTAAAGGGTATTATAGCTATCATAGTGATTCTCGTGACATGTGATAGGTAGCTAATCTATCGCCATTTTACTGTCACGTAAATTCTACACCAGACCAAAGACAGTGTGACAATCACACTGCCCTCGCCGGGAATCGAATCCGGAACCTTCAGGGTGGCAGTCAATGCACTAACCACTCGGCCACGAATGTCATCAAATGTGTGATATGTGTATCTCTGCCCACCCCTGGGTTGAAACGGCGTGATTGTTTGTTGATGTGTGGGTATATTTATTAAATATACCATACAAGTATGTATAATTTCATGAGGCAATTTTAGGTAATATTAAATACAAATATTAATTCCAAAATTAGGACGACATATTAATTATGTTAAAATAATATTAATTAAGAGATATATATGAAAAACATAACTTTCCAATAAATGAATATGAGATTTCGTGTTTATTGGAATGGAATATAATTTGACTCGTGGATTAACACGATATTTAATGTCACAAAATTTTCAAATGTTTACTTAATGCAAACGATTTTCAGAATAAATTAATAATTTCAGGGAATTATCATACAAGATTCTCTACACACGTATTTCAGCTCGCCCACGCTAGCTGTGCTTGTGTGCGTGATCTAATTATAATCGTCTGACAACAAATGTTTTCACACCTTCGACGTTGCTATGTCCTTTTAAAAACTAGGAGTTTGTCTCCTTGCTTTTTCCACCCTGAAGTAACGTATGTTGATTACAATAATGGTTTTAGTTGCTCTCCAGCAGACGCCGAGTAAACTTGTTTTCAGCGCTCCGGTTTTATTCACCTACATTAAATTACTTTCTACTTATTTTGAAGTACGTATTTTTTTAATATTTTTTTAAGTACGTTTTAACACAAAAAAATAATCTTACTAACTAACCAGCACGCAATCTCCCCGAATGGGTAGGTAGGAAAAATGTTTCGCCATACTATTATTTTCTGACAAATATCTATCGATTCCTCAACATTCGTACAACGTGTCATCCACACACGTCGATTTCTCCGACTCCTCACGTGGCCGAGATTAAGTATTTAAAAAAGTGGTGTTTAAACTAATAAAAGTGTGTTAATATTATTTTTAAGAATGTCACATAATAAAAGTGTGTTAATATTATTTTTAAGAATGTCACGTAATAAAAGTGTATTTTTTTTTTAAATACATTATCAATGAAAGCGAAAACTGTTTCCATTGGAAGCGAATCATGGGACTATCAGAAGAAGGATGAGAGCAAAATAAACGCAGTTGATATGAGATCCCTTAGACGTGTGTTTGATAAATGTTGCAAGGAAAATTTTAAATGCTTATATAATAAAAGAATATAGAGCGGAAGAAAGTATTGTGAACAAAATTATGAAAGGATCGCCGCGTTGTTTTGGACATATGGAACGCATGGATGATGAAATAATCTTTAAAAATTACACTTTAACTATGTGAATGGTGTACGGAGTATAGGAATACCGTGGAAAAATTGAAATGACTAATAATCGAGTTTTTAAGGTTAGCAATGTCAATTGGAAGAATCGATTAATCGAATTGCGTGACTCGCTTAACGAATGTGGAGAATGCCAGAAAGATGTGTCTCTGCCTACCCTTTTAAAAGTGTAGTTTCTTTCTTCGTAAACATGATCCATTATTTAAAAAATTATATTAGTAAATTTACTTAATATAAACTATTTTTAATTGTAATCTCAGTTGAGTTGATTTTTTTTTATTTCAATTTTTTACGGCATTGGTATATTTGATTTTTTTTGTCTTAAATACAACAATTTTTTTTACCCACTTAAATTTCGCTTTTAAAAAGCCAAACTTGGACAATTTATGAATCATAAATTCAGTGTTATAAATTACGATTATTTCGTACATGATTTTTTAAAACTATTTTATTATGTTATTTTATTATAACAAACAAAATAGCACATTTAACAAACATAAATAACTAAAGACGATTTATAATATAAAAAAATATATAATTTCTATATAATTGTCTCGACAGTTGTTTCACTGATCAATGTTAGAATCATTAGGTATTAAAATCAACTGTGGTATATTAAAAAGTGCTTCAATTAAACAGTTAATAATGTTGAAATATGATTGTGTTTCAGACAAAATAATGTATTATTTAATGAATATTCTGAGTTGAACGATATTTCACGATGTCGCTAAAATTATTTAAATTCACTAAACCATAAATTAATCTAAAATACATTTTCTTAGGTGTCAGTAATCAACTGATCCGTAATTTTTCGCCCCTTATTAATATGCGACCCTCAGATGTTGGCTTACGTATAAGAATCTGTATACAAAATAAAAAAGACAAAGAAGTCATTTTTTTCTCGCGCATTTATTAAGCCACATTATCTTGAGAGAAATTATCGAAGAGAAATTGAACGACGTATTTTTTTATGTTATGGCGCCGGTGGTTTTCCATGTTTTAGCGTCGACGCATTGCATCACCTAAGGGACCAGGATTTTTAATGAGAGTTTAAGCCCGCGTATCATATAATTGAAAAACAATTCATCGATTCCAATCAAGATGTCCTTAATTAGCACTAAAATCACAAAATACAACAAGTAGTAGGATTAAAAAAGGTCTGTTTAATAACTCTGCCACATTGTTCAGCTCTGACATACTTATTCGTGTCATGCATTAACGTCGATTTCTCCTGCTCCTTACTATCTGATACTTAATATATACCCTGAGCGATCCGCATCCAGGCACTTCCCGCACTTCTCCGAACATCGTCGCACCAACCCAACTATGGGCGCCCAACTCCACGCATTGGCGTCCTTGGCCACCAACACAGCAGTCGCCTTGTGCACTTTTCATCTGGATCGCGAGCGACATGTCCCGCCCATCGCCACTTGAGGGTTGCGGCCATCTTGATTACATCGGAAACCTTTGTCCTGACTCTTATGTCCTCATTTCTGAGTCTGTCCCGTAAACTGATACCCAACATGGCTTATATATTTTTAATTTAATTTACCATCTTATCTTTATTCAGTCAAGCTATCTTAATATTTTGTTCAAAATACTTTCATTCACACTGCAGTCACTTATTATATATGCATTTGATAAAATATCATAAACAAATTTACCACAAATCTAAAATATCTCATTTCTACTGCATTGAGTCTACTTTAATCCTTCTATTGCCAGTGTCATGCTTCACTTTCATACATAGTGTCTTTTTTGCTGAAGTTTCATTACATTTAATGGGAATGACATGTGATTTGATAATAAAATGAATGACATTGAGTGTAGAAAATAATAATACAATGCCTTTTTCACATCACTTTAAAGATAATTTCTGATGAAACAGATGATGATAAATACATACTTCTTCAATAGAACTCAAAATACGAGTATTAAGAACTTAGTTTATTGTGTTATAGACATAATAATGTAATACTACTATTGTCCCGACCATAAATATGTAAGTGAAGTATGGAACAGGCAAATTAATGATGAAAGTAGCTTAAATGCAGTAGATATGAGATATCTTAGACAAATTATCGAAAATGAATAAATAAATTAAACAATATAATAAGTGAATGCAGTGCGAATGAAAACGTTATGAACAAATAATTTATGGATAATTAAGATGGCTTGGACACATGTAAATAATGATCGAAGAAAGATTGGTAAAGACAGTATATGTTTACGATATAAAGGTCACAAGAAATGAGGAAGAATGTAGAAATTTTGGCATGATTATATAAATCAATTATTAAATGAGGAATCAAAAAAAAGTGTGTCAGATACCAAAACTATGTGGCAGTCCATTCTCTCTGCCAAACCCTTCGGGGAGACTGCGTGATGGTTAGCTAAAAAAAAGTGCTTTAAATCTATCCCTTCAATGGTTAAAGTGGTTTTGATATTATTTTTTAATTCGCAATGTTATATTTGTGAACCAAAACAGAACCACTTTTAATAATCCGGGTCCATGTTCGAAAACTATTATAGAATGTTCTGATTCCGTTGCGGCGCAACTGCGGCTGCGCGCGAATTGATAAACTGAGTTTCACTTACCCTCGAGCTCTGATAACGTAAACGTCTATCAGTGCACTATTGCGAGAACTGGGTTACGACACAAGTGCACCCTACCAGTACCTCCCTTTAGTTATTTTCCACGGGCCGTGGTAGCCAGTTCTCTCCCCAAGCAAGGCTTCCCGCAAAAGGTAGGAGCTTTCTCTTGTATCAAGCCGATTATTAAAGTTTCATTCAACAGGTGCGCAGTAAAAAAACTTAACGTTTTCGCTTCAATATGGATTACGAGTTCGTTCTTCTTTATATTTTCGCAACGATTGCCGCTAAAAAAGTGTTCGAACTTTTTGAACTTTTCGACCATTATTGGAATTATTTATTAACTCAGTGGCCCGCGAAAAGGGACAACTAATTTATCAAATTATTAAATACAATTTTTTTTCAAACTAAATTCGCAAAGAAAAAGACAATATACGTGTTCGTGTTTTGACAGCATTTCTTCTATTGAAATAAGGTAAATAGTTTATTTTATATATTTATGCGTATCATTTGATTGACGTTTCATATTTTCAATGTATGTACGTCGTAATAGATTTATTAAAATAATTACGGTTTATGTTGTAAATTTATCGCACATACATAATATTATTTGAAGAATCTTTTGTACAATGTATATTATGTGTATTATATTTTTTTTACCGTTAAACGTTTAATGGTGTTATAAAATTATTTATCGTTTAATAGTGTTACATAATAACTTAGTACTTATAAAATGTTTTTATTAAAAAATATTTAGTTATAATAACAAATTTCCCGTAAATAATCCCGTAAAGTGCGCAGTTAGAATTTTGGAATATTGCGAAGCTTTTCAGAATGTTATCGCCGTCGGTAACTGAACATATTATCTTCTTAAGTTTTATTGTTTATTTTATTTAGTTCTTTATAAAATCTTTTCTATTTAAAATAAATCATTAAAAATTTGTATAACAAAATCTTCTTTGAAAATCTCCGTATGGGTAGGTACATGGATTATTCCAACAATTTGAATTATAAAATTTATTTATACCATATAAAGCAATATAAGGCAATTGAACAAGGTTTTTTTTAGATCTCCTCCTCCTCCTCCTTCTCCTCCTTCTATTCCTCTTCTTCATCCTCCTACTCCTCCACCTCTTTCTCATCCTTTTCTTCCTTCTCATTCTCCTTCTTCTCCTCTTTCTCCTCCTCTTCCTCCACCTCTTCCTTCTCCTCTTCCTCCTCCTCTTCCTCCTCCTCTTTCTCCTCCTCTTCCTCCTCCTCTTTCTCCTCCTCTTCCTCCTCCTCTTCCTCCTCCTCTTCCTCCTCCTCTTCCTCCTCCTCTTCCTAAGTCTCACCACCCCTCCTCCTCCTACGTCTTCTTACCCCTCCTCTTCCATCTCCTCCATCTCCATCTTCTTCTTTTTCGTCTTATTCTTCCTCTTCTTCCTCTTCATCTTTTTTGTGATTTTGGTGTCCGCCCTGCATTCGATCCGATACGTTATGATCGGTTTGCACACAAGTCATAAATTCTAACTTTGCCTCTGATCTTTAAATTAGGGTTTTTCCAAATTGAGTTTTTCAAACAAATTTTGCAAAATATATTACGCATTATTCTTTGTATTTTTTTATTTGTTTCATCCCGCAGATAATTTTCTATGCCAACCGGTTTCGATACTGTTTGTATCTTTGTCTGGGCGATTACAAAAGTATTCCATTTTATATTGGAGTAAACATGGGGAGGGGGGACAATTTTAAGGGTTGATCGCGTGCCTTATGGTAGAAAAAATTGCTCTTGAATTTAAATATACATTATTTTTAATTAGCCGGCTTCGCCGGGGATCCAGTTGCGGTAATTATTAATTAAATATAAGTTAGTGCATTCAAACAAGTAAAAAATATACGTATCAGTAATAATTTACTAGTTACATTTATTTATTTGAAGGTCTTTGGCGACAATTAATAATATTTATGAATCCTACGCCCTTGGTATTTCAACAAAAAATAGACTTTCTACTAAACAAATCTGTAAAAAAAAACACTCCAACAAAACTAACTGACTAACCATCAAGCCGTTTACCCAGAGGAGTAGGCAGAGAGGATGGATCACATTTTTCTATCCTGACATAACTCTAGCGCTTCTTCAACATTCACAAATCGTGACGTGCACGCTCGTTGATTTTTCCTACTTTGAACATGGCAGCCTTTCAGTCATTGATTAATTTGGTCATGCCGTGTCTTCCTAGGCTTTCCTCGACTTATTTTTCCAATCACACTACTTGTATTTATCTTTTTAACTATTCTTCCCTCATTCATTCGTCCCATATGTACATACCATATTTTTTACCCTTTCTCATTTTTTAGAACGCATTCATTCTTATCATCCTTCATCATTGTATATATTCTATTATACATTTTCGGTACATTTTCTGAGTGACCTCATTTCTACGGCATCCTTCTTCCACAAACTCTTAGCTTTACCTACTTCAATTCATTAACCATCTTCATTTGATATAGTTCTTGATAAAGACTTTGAGTGCACCATATATTTTGTTTCCAGCTCCAACCCCTCTTTCGATATCTTTCTTCAATTTTCCATCTCTTGATTCTATTTTCCAAATAAATAAATTCGGTTACTTGCTCTAATTTCTCACTCTTCGCACTTTTGTCACGATCCGTCATATGTTCTTCCTTTTCAAATACCTTAACTTAAGACTTTGACACGTTCATCACGAGGTCACACTTATTGCATACTTACATTACATACGTACATTCTTGATACTAGGACTTGTAGATAATCCATGTTGTCAGCGATTTAAACTTTTCGTCTGCATATAACAAACTTCTGATGGACATATCGTTCTTTTTCGCACCAAACAACACTATAATGTCATACATTTTTTTTTTTAACTCTGAACAGCCAATCAATCTTTATGATCGCTCTGACAAAATAAACCATAGCTTCATACTGGTGAAAATTACAAATTGATTATTTGAAATAAAAACTTCATGATATAAATCTTTTAATTTTCTTTTACAGGAAAATGAATTCTCCTGATAACTCTGATGTCTCCGTCTCCACTCTAGCCCTAAGGTGGACAGCTTTCTATGTTCTTCTATCGGTTATTTCTATCCTGTTTATGACCATCGCCGTGATCATATTATTTTTTTAAAAGCATCCAATCGGTAGGTAAGAATGAAACTTATGAATATAAATACTTATAAAGCGTAAATCCCTGATATTTCAACGTTGTACGGTTTGACGTACATGTATAAATGAAATAAAAGAAAAATCCATATAAATATTATATTGAAAGCTCACTTCACTTGATCCATATACGAGTAGTGCGGCTGAATACTTCAAACTGCGGCAGACTCTTAGAAATGAAGTCAGCCGTAATAATATATATATATATATATATATATATATATATATATATATATATATATATATATATATATATATATATATATATATATATATATATATATATATATATATATATATATATATATATATACTCGTATATATATATATTTTTTTTTTTTTTATATATATAAATATATACATTTATATATATTCCCCATTTCTTTGCCAGTATGGTGGAAGGTTTTACCGACTTTTTGTCGTTCAGGGATTCCAAATTTCATATTTTCTAGTTAAATTATACGAAATAACTTTGTTCGCCTCTGTGAATATAAATTTGCTATTTTTATCGTCATAATCAGGGATCAACGCTTTTTTTCCGACTAGAGACTGACTTGACATACGGATTATATTTCAATACTAAAACTTGACGGACAACTTATAATGCAAGTATTATTTTGTGATCGTACAATTTATAGCGCTTTTAAATTCATTTCATATATGTATATCATTCATCAAATACGACATCACTTTATTATATCACAATATAAAATGTTTTCTGCGTGCATAATTGCGTAAATAACGAATGTTTCTACTGCGACGCAATTAGAATTTCAATCTTTGATATCCAGGTGCAGTGCTTTTGAAACCAATTAAGCTTTACGATATTCATTGAATCAAATCTTCATATTTTCGCCTTTATTACAACTTTTGTGTGGCTCTAGGTCAGAGGTTCCCAACCTTTATTGTGCCACAGACCCCTTGCAGATTATTTCAATTTTGTGAAGACCCCCTCTTTTCCTAATTGATTTTTTGGATTGATTGCTTTAAAAAGAATTCTCTACCTACTAACCGTGGACCCTTGTAGTCTATATCGACTACTTTGAGAATCACTGCTCTAGGTTTAGAAGCTCGGTGCCCGGATAGAAATAGTTGCGCGTTAGATTCTCGTCACAGATTTACAGGATTTCATTTTTTTTATTTATCATTGAACTATATGTTTATTATTTGCGAAATAATTTTATTGATCCGAATAAAAATGCCCTAATGGTTTGAATTCGTTATAACTTTATTATTTTAATTTTAATTATATTATTATAAATTTCTATTTCGTTTTAAGTAAATTAATAGTATTATTAAAAATAACCACATTAAAAAAAAAAGTTATAATGAATTTAACAATATAAATTATTTTGCGCCACCTTGTATTAATACAATAAAAATAACATTGCATTAAACACCCACCCCACGGTGATGGATACCGAGTGACCAGTGACACGCAGGTTCATTCTTGTCGAGACTGTTGCGCTGGCAAGATGTGTGTAAATACGCTGCGTGTGTACAATTCTTCCGCTTATATTTAATTAATTAAAAAACATGTTCAAACCTAATTGCAATAATGCAATTTTGTAGCTTTTGCTTTGTATTTATATAAAAATATACTTTTCTTAATTTAAAATTAAAATAATAATAATAAGTCACGATGATGGTTTGAATATTTAGAACAAATGGATCAGGGTAAAATGGTGACATGAAGATTGGCTCCATGTTGGACATCGGAAACACGGACTTGTGTGCGTGTTACTGTATATGAATTTATAGGTATCTCGTGAACCTATGGCAGAATAAAACAGAATGGCGGTCAATCCTCTCTGCCCACCTTTACAGTGAATACGTAATGGTTAGAAAGATAAAACACACATTTTAAAGTGGATACTCGTAGTTCAACACCGTGGGTTAAAGAAGAGTTGAGTACTATTTTTGTGAATTAAAACACTATTATTTCCTGTATTAATTTTATTTATTTCGACAAGTTTCGAAGGTTATACCCCTGCAACATATCTTTTTGTGTCGTTCTCCTAAATATTATGGTATTAAACTTTCGAAATATGTCGATAAAAATACTCAAAAAATTATAAAAACATTTAGTGTTTTCATTTATAAAAAATTGACATTATTGAATTCTACTTAAGTTTATATTTATGTATTTAAATAGAAAAAGCAAAATAATATTTCAGTAATATTTCATATTCAATCATTGAAATAATAAACTTTTTTTTTTAATTAATCAGCCTCAATTATTATATACAACATGTGACAAATATTTGCTTATAAAAATTAGCTTCTTTTTGTTGAATTATTTCAAGTCCCAGCTAATGGTATCTGGAAATTTTCTATAATTCTAATAAATATGTGCTGTGATTGGATTTCAAAAACATAACGACAAACACAAACTTGTCTTTTAGCCGTTAAAATTAATTAACTTTCTTAATTTCGAAAATGTAGTAATATTCTAATCACCTAGTATTTAAGAAGCTAATGTCGCAAACTCCGCCTACTAAGACCCCTTGAACCAATCAAAAAATGTCATATAACCAATTACTCACACTATTGCAAATCATCTCCCTGGAGTGAATAAACTATACGACTTTATGCATTCGCTGCCTGCAGGGCTCGACCTTGGTTTTATATTGGTAGGTATCATTTACATCATCGATAATGCTTGTGATTTTCTTCCAGAGCGTCTTCGAGGGCAATCTCCAAAGAACGGAAAAATAGAGGACCCCGCGGGAAGTCCCCCCTCCCTCCGCGCTGCAGGTGTCCTTCGAAGCGCCGCATTCAAATCAAAAACAAAATCAAACTCTTGCTCCAGACCCGACGCAAAAAAAAATTCCCACTCAAAGGGAAACGCCTCGTGGGGATCTGTATTCTCCTACTCTTCCCTGTTCTTCTGATCAACGTGGTCCCCTACGTACTAACATGCTTGAGCACGTTCTAATCATTTTGTTCTACTGGCTTTTCACGAGTGTTATTGTCCACTATGTTATTATTGTTTTTACATTGTTCTTTTATAACGATCGCAATTTCCGACGGGTGATCGACTTCCTGTACGGGTTTCCTTATTGGAACCTCCCAGCTTTCCACATTTAATTTCTTTGAAGATTATATCAGTGTTACATGTTGTTCGTGATGTGAATATTTAGGAAACATTGCAGGGTTGGCGACTCAAAAGCGAACCGTGCGTTTTAGAAACAAAAAGATCTTACATGAAAATTAACAGCGTTCATCTTTAAGTCGCCAATCCTGTTTGTGTAATAGTATATAGCTAATTATTAAACCACATTGCTTATGTATTTTAAAATTCTACCAATTTTTTTTAACGTTTTTGCTATTCAATGTACAGAGCATTGACATTCTAGATTGCTGGGTTTGAGATTTTAAGATGTTTGTTAAAACACGCCATTGCGATGCTCTTTTGTTATTTTTTAAAAATATTTTGCGACATGTATTTGCGTACTTTATTTTAGCTCAGACAGATATAGATGTTGTTCGTAACTTTGTTATTTAATAGGCAATTATTCAAAGTTGTTATTAGAGGAAAGCGAGCCAGAGGTTGAGACTTAACCACCACTGAAAGTCGTTTCACACCTGGGAGAAAAACCTTTGGTTAAATCCCAACTTTTAAGAGAACATTCATCACTCAATACGCAGACTCTCGCTTGTTGGCCTCTTCTACAGGTGTATTACGCTGAAATACACGTGTAAACTGAATAATTGTAATATACTATATATTTCTTCTATATTCGCCATACTTTGTGTTGTTATGTTGCTTTATTTCTCTTTTTCTTTTAATATACTTTGTATACACTTATATAAACACTTATATAAAAAAATTAATTACGGACATGTTTCGGACAGCCAGTTCTTCAGTGATACATATTTCAAATATTATAAAATTGTTTACATGATCTGAAAGATGTTATAAAGATTTATTTTTAAAATAAATCTTTATAATATCTGTCAGTTCATGTAAACAATTTTATAATATTTTAAATATGTATCACTGAAGAAGTACTGGTTGTTCGAAACATGTCTATGTAATTTTATTTTATTAATATAAGTGTTCTATATACAAAGTACGAGTATATAAAAAATAAAAAGAGAAATATACTATTTATGTTTAAAATTAATATATTATCAGTCTCAGTAAATGAATTAAAGATTATTTGATTTTGTTATTAACATATTTATGATAATCTTTTCCGATGCCTACAGGTTGACCAAGAATACATTATACATTTTAATTATACAATATATTAATTTTTGGTTAACATGGTTATTTACTAATATTTATTTAATAACGTTAAATCTTACGCGATGGCAGCACCTTTTCCATAATACATAGTTCGCTATTATTCCTTAGACCAATGAATTAATGATTAAAAACACGTATTACATAATTTTACTATTTACTAAAATATCGTGGTAATTCACCATCTGAAACTTTATAATTTAATCTTTAAAATATTTTTCACCAGTTATTTATTAGAGACAACGTAAAAATAATAAAAACTCTCGGATGAAATTGAAAATTATATTATATAGAATATGTTTTAATAAATATCAGTACTGTCATATTTTATTATCTATTATGTATCCACAATTGTTTAATACTAATTATGAAATGGTAATAAAATTATATAGAATCAAAAAAACTTTTTCCCAATGTCATATTTTATATTATTTTTTAATCCAGCCAACTTTAAAAAAAAGAACATGAAATGTTAGGAAAATAACTTTTTGCATATGTTTTATCTCCTACTACAATAATAAAAACTGGAAATTACGCACTTTTGGGTTTACAATCTATTAAATAAGATATATAGAAATATGTTTTAAATCTCGATGTTGTATTATGTGTATTCAAAAAATATAAAAAATCAGCACCAAAATGTGTTTTATTTAAATGGATTTAAAAAATATTCTTTCAAATCTCAATCTTAAACAATATGAGTAAATAAGACAGTCCAAAGATTTGGCGGAAATACTAATACTTTAACATTATAAGCTGTTTAATTAGAAACACTGTTAAAATCGTCATCTTCATCTGGTGCCGTGTCAGGTCCCCCTCTCCCTACGTTGGCGATGACTGCAGTGAAAGCATCTCTGTCCTGTGCCACTGTGCTACAACAGGTTCTCAACTCTGCTCATGAAGAGGATATCAGGAAAACTGCCTTCTGCCAACTTCATGAAGTCCCTCTATGTTGTTATCAGCCCAAGAAGTGGTATCTTTCTTTCCCTTAACACATGTCCCAAATGTGAGGCCTTTCTTTCCTTTACACTCGACAACAGCTCTCTATTATAAAATCTACCACAGCTGTTATAATTTCACAATTTATTTATTGGATTTCCATAAAATTGTCAGAACAGTTGTTTCGCCAACCGATGATGCCAATATCGGTTGGTAATACAACTATGCTGACATAAAAAAATATATAAATAAATTGGTGATATTATAACAGTGTTCCAGATTAAACAGTTGACCATAAGACTTTGAAAGATAGCATTTCCAAATTGAAACATAGAATGTTGTAGAGTTCTAAAGAACGAGAGTAATGAAGCTATCATAACAATTAGATATGTACCACTGTGACATAAAGACAAAAAACGCCACACTGATGGAAGGGTGGTCCAGAAACTAAACGATACACAGTTTGCACCTTTCTGCAGCACTTGCTCATAAGATTTAAGCCAAACGACTAAAGAAATAAAACGCAACACATTAAAACGTAAAGCATTATAAATGTGCATACACACAATAATAGGACTGATTTGTTTGCTTTAAGGGCTTAAATAACTAGCCAGTATTTAGCTCTGACTATGGCCGTTACACGAAGAATGGCTGGATAGACCATATATTCAAAAACCCATCTTTGTTGGTTTGGAAAATCCCATTTGTGGATTGGATCGACACAGTTTTTGTTTTGTGTATAGAAAACCCAAATGGAAAACCCTTTCCCTGAGATGAACACAAAAAAAGTTGTAATATTAACAAAATGACAAAGTTTCCTACAGTATTTAAGCAGATAAATAGCCTCCCAAAATATGCTGATTCAAATGCTATACGAGAAGAAAGTGAAAAAAAAAATAAACAGTTGCCTGCGATCTTAATAATTGCTCAAGGGGGTATTCTAGTGTAGAAAATTGAAAGAATCATTTTTTTGCGTATGTTTAAAGTTTAGACCTTTAAAAATATGACCCCAAGAGAATTTTCTGAAATTCGAAATATTTATGAAGTTACAGCTATTTTTGTGACGCACCGACTAAATCGGTCCGGCCGAGACCAATGAACAAAATAGGCAGGCAAACTTTGATTACCTGGGAAGAGCCCACATTATGAAAACTCTTAATAAGTAGTTTGAAATCGACTTCATGGAATGTTAAAAAAAGGATGAGGCTGCGATCGCTGATTGAGAAAATGTAAGTATAAAACGCACCATTAAATGACTTAGATCGCGCTAATCTCGACTCCAAACATTAAACGCGTTTTGCCAAAACTACCTTTTTTCGATACGGCTGGCACAATATCTCAAGTTCTAATATATTGATTTACTTAACAATTCCACAGAGCTTCTTTATACATCTGAGTATCGCCTTACGTAGGGTTTTTTGAAAATTATATTTATAATGTAGGGATTCTACTCTACTACTTTCTATCTTCCTATCCTTAATGCTAGAGACGGTTCAGAAAAAAAAAATCTGAGGTATCTCTGCATGAGGAATTATTGTAAATAGTTACCCGTGGCTCTTTTCCACGGCATTTCTTTTGGGAATTCTCGGGACTAATACTCTGCAGTTTCGAAGAGATGGGCATCTCATAACCTATTTCTTAAAATTAATCAGAGAATATTTTGAGAAAAGAAAAAAAAATATCTCCAACAACGACATCACAGATTGTTTTACCTGCCGGCCGCCAGAAAAAATCTGCCCCTGGTGATATCGGTTGGAAGAGCAATTAGTCTGGTGAACGCGGTCCCCTCTCCGAGGAAAACGACGTCTTTCAAATTAGTTTACTTTTTTAAAGATTTTAGAAAATATATTATTGTCTTTCTAACGTCGAATCGCATTTGAGATGCGTTCCTGGTATTATGTTTTACGTATTTAATATTTTACCTGTATGTTAAACATGTATGCTGTTTGTAATGTCTTTTGAGTAAATAAACTAATTTTTAATTTGATCTTCCCGAGGTCTCCATTCTATTACCCTTCAAGTATTTATTTGGTTTCCTAGTTTGGCAACATGTCCCAATGTCTCACAAATGTTCATTTGAACTGAGCCACCTTTGAATCAAAGTCATACTGTACGAATTACCTACTCCGTTCAACAATACTCGCTGATTGCGTCGCTGTATCAACATTTCAAACATAATCCCTGATATATAGAGCCATAATAACCACCTTTCTACTTGGTCACGAGGATTATTCATCCCTTTACATTGTTTTAGAGAAACACACGATCGGCGTTCGTAATGAATTCGGTGCAACACTGTCACACCCACTGATTTGATCAGCTTTCCTACGTTAACGTTGTTATTACTGTGACATGGACCAGAGACCAAAACATAATGTCATTATCATAAACTTTGCTTTTATTTTAACATAAGAAAAATGTTGATAAAATTATATTTTTAATCTTTCGTATGAAGCACATAATTTGTGATGTGACATTATTAAATAAAATAATAACACACTTTTAGAAATTTGTATTTACACCACTTTAATTTGGTAACGCCAACCGGTTTCGCTCCCGCCGGAGCTTCATCAGGGTGAGAGAGTAAACTAAATATGAAATAAGAGAACAACATATGAAGAAAGAAATATACAATGGGGGGAGAAAGAGGGGGGAAGGGTAGGAGAAAGTGGGCGCGAGGACGAATAGACTGATAAAACGGTGAGTCATGCTTATTAGGGAAAAATTATGAAGAATTTCTAATTTAGATTTTAGTGGCGGACAGGGGAGTTATATTTATTGTTTTTTATTTTAGTTAGAAACATGTGATTCCCGTAGAATAAAATAAAACTAAAAATAATCGTATCGATTAATGTTTACTTAGCTTACCTCAAGCCTAATAAGATTCTTTATTTTTAAAATAAAGTTAAAAAATTTAATAAACGTATAAGTATTGGATATATTCCCATATAGGGCTGTATCAGATGGGCACCCAGAATACAAAAATATAAGTCTTGGACAAGGAACAGGAGCGTCGGGAGGTCATCTAAGGCAGTGTTCCGCAACCGGTGTGCCGCGGCACGCTGGTGTGCCGTGATCTGGAGACAGGTGTGCCGCGGCCAAATACACAATGAAAAAAATATTTAGTTATAGTCGGAATTCGTGAATTGCTAAAGATTTGACATTTTCGTAAATCAGTTCAAGAGACTTAGGTGACCTTTTTTTGTGTTTACGGTCATTCGTGAAAAATCTAGATTACGGGCGGATACTGTTGATTCAAGGGTCTTCAGGGGAGCCGAACTGGAAACGGATCATTTTTTAGTAGTGGCAAAAGTGATCTTATTCCGGGGATGGCGAACCAGAAGAAGCAAAACAGTAGCCGCACCGACTAGAGTCAAAGTTGAAAAACTGCAAAACAATGACGTAAGAAATAATTTCGTAAGAAAAGTGAAAGATAGATTGAGTGAGCGGGATGTAAGTGAGTTGAGTATTGACGAGACCTGGAAATACTTAAAGGAAAGTTTGTGTGAATCAGCGAAAGAATCGTGTGGTGTGTGTGTACAAGAAAGAAGAAAAGGGGATGCATGGTGGAATTATGACGTAAAGATTGCTGTTAAAGAGAAGAAAGATGCTTGGTTGAATATGTTGTCGATAAATAAGAATGACAGAGTTAAGTATGAAAGAGCAAAAGATTTGTATAAGGTATTCAAGAAGAGAGTGAAGTCGGTAGTGAAAGCGCGGAAAGAAAAGCTGAAGGAGGAAGAAGGGCTCAAAATGACAAACAACTTCCAAGCAAATTTAAAATGTTTTGGAAAGAAGTTAAAAAAGCCCGAAATCCTCCTGATAGTGGATGTGTGAAAGCAATTTTAGACAACGAGGGAAGAATGTTAACGGAGAGTAAGATCATACAAGAAAGATGGATGGAATATTTTAAGGAGATGTATGGTGGTGATACAAGCGTGATCGAAAGTATAACAGCTAGTGCGAGTGCGGCACCTATGAATGATAATATTGAAAAATAAGTACGAATGAGATGAAAAGATCCGTGAGTGCAATGAAAAGTAGAAAAGCTGTTGGGTTTGATTGTATTGCCATAGACTTTATTAAAAGCGGTGGCGAAGTGGTTTCTACATGGTTATGTAAGTTATTTAACCAGTGCTTGGAGGAGGGATATACGCCGCTAGACTGGAGGAGAGCAGTAATTATGCCCCTGTATAAAGGAAAAGGATCGCGTATGGAATGTGGAAACCACAGAGCTATTAGTCTTTTGAGTGTCGTTGGTAAAGTCTATGGCAGAATTTTAATAGAAAGAGTAAGAAAATTGACGAGTGACAAAGTTTGGGATGTGCAAGGTGCCTTTATGAATGGCAGAGGATGTATGGATCAAATTTTGGACTTCGTACATTGACAGAGAAGTTTCTGGCCAAAAATCGCAAACTTTTCTGTGCATTTGTCGACTTACAAAAAGCATATGATTACGTTAATAGAGAAAAGTTGTGGAAAATATTGTCTGAATATGGAATAAGTACAAAACTGATCACGGCCATTTAGTCGCTATACACAGAAAGCACTGCTAGTGTCAGAGTAAATGGAGATCTTACAGCCTGGTTTGATATCAATAAAGGTGTCAAACAAGGTTGCGTAATGTCCCGTGGTTATTTAATCTGTATATGGACAATTGTATGAAAGAGCTGAAAGGGTTGGATGTAGGTGCCAAAATGAGCGGAGTGTCAGTAAGCTGTCTCTTGTATGCGGATTACGCTGTCCTACTTGCTGACAACGAGCATGAACTACAAGTCCTGGTGAATTGTATGTATGAGGTATGCATTCGAAATGATCTGATGATGAATGTTAATAAGTCCAAGGTAATGATTTTTGAAAAGGAAGAAACCACGACAGTCTGCAACATTAGCGTGAATGGTGAAAACTTGGAGCAAGTAGTTGAGTTTGTGTATTTAGGTAGTATGTTTACAAGAGATGGGAGAGTGGAGAGGGGTATTGAAAGAAGGGTTGGGGCAGGCAACAAAGTGAATGGTGAACTTAAAGTTGTCATCGCAAACAAAAACCTATCCAAAAAAGCTAGAATGGCAGTGCACAATGGTGTTCTTCTACCGACCCTTATATATGGAAGCGAAGCATGGAACTGGCAAAAGAAGGATGAAAGTAGAATAAATGCAGTAGAAATGAGATCTCTTAGACGAATGTGTGGATATTCTGTGTATGATAGAGTGTCGAATGAAAATATAAGAAGTGAATGCGGTGCGAATGGTGTCATGAACAAAATAATTAAAGGATCATTAAGATGGTTTGGACATATGGAAAGAATGAATGAAGAAAGAATGGTAAAAAAATTATATGTTAATGACGTAAATGGTACCAGAAATAGAGGAAGACCGAGGAAAACGTGGCACGATCAAATAAATCAAATATTGAATGTCGGCCATGTGAGGAGTCAGAGTAATCGACGCGCGTGCATGACACGATGTATGAATGTTGAGGAAGCGAGAGAAATATGTCAGGAAAGAAAGGTGTGGCAGTCCATTCTTTCTGCCTACCCCTTCGGGGAGACGGCGTGATGGTTAGTTAGTTAGTTAGTTTAAATAATATAGACATACATAATAATTAAATAAAACGATGTTTTTTAACTACTTCCACATTTGTCTTTAATTCGACAGCGACCGGTTTCGCCAGGCTCGCTGGCATCGACAGACTGGTGACACTATTGTAAACTTATAAAGTCCTTTATATACATACAGATGTGGGTGGGTGGTAAACATGCTTCTATACAAAAATAAGACTCGGTTACTATACAAAGCCGTGTATGTGCCCCGAATCACGTATGCGGCGGGTGTGTGGTCGGGTCGTCTAGCGGTTCGGACGGTGTCCTCCGCACTGCTGAGGGGCCAACGCGTGCCCCTCTTAGCTCTGACCAGTGCCTACAGGACTGCCGCCTCGGTGGCGCTTCCGGTAATTGGAGGGGTTCTCCCTGCCGATCTGGAGGTGCTGGAGGCGGTTGCCAGGAGACGCCTCAAGCGGGGCGAGAGGGTGACCCATCTGGGCCTCACTCTTGACCCTGAGGAGGACGGACTTACAGCCTTGCGCGGAAGGATAAGGGAGGCTTCCATGTGTGATTGGCAAAAGAGATGGGACGAATCGCCCAGAGGGAGGTGGACCCATTCTTTCTTTCCCTCCTTGAGAAGAAGGATGAGCAGTGAGTGGATCGCCTTGGATCACCACGTTGTGCAGATGCTCTCGGGCCACGGAAACTTCCGTGCCAGGCTCCATGATTTTGGTCTGGTGCCGGACCCGGAGTGTACGTGCGGCGGGGGCCCCAGACGGCCTTCCACATCCTCTGGGAGTGTAGTTCCCTGGTGAGCGCGCGGAATCGGATGATAGATGATGTAAAAGTGGCTGTCCGCCCGGTCTGGAACTCAGATCTGACGGAGAGTCAACATAACTTTGGGTGTTTGAAAGTATTCGTGAGAGCGTGGATTAATGCATTTGCCGAGGCTGACACTTAGCCGGCCTCCAAGTATATAAGGATGCTGGGGCTGCTGCTCCTGGATAGAGGGGTTTTTACGGTTGTCTACCCCACCGGAATTCACCGGAATTTGTGCTGTTTCTTGCCCTCTGAGGGTGCGCTGTTTTCCAGCTGGGAGGGGGAGGTTGCCCCTCTGCGACGGGTCTCGTTCCTCTCCCTGTTGGCCATAATAATAATTTGTGCAGTGGTTTTATTTATTTATTTAATATTATGAAATGCTTCCTAAACCTCGTCCTTTGTCCTACATGCCAAAAACTGTACTCTACGTTATTATTATTTTTTTTCCCCATCCCGCATTTGTCTCTTCTGCCTCTCCTGTTCTTCCCGCTGTATATTCCTGCGGTGTATATTTTATCTTTTATGAAATGTTCATGTATTATATATTTTGCTTATTTATTTATTCAATAAAGTACAGCGGAGCATAGGAGTGAAATTGAGTAGATTAAATGTGGTCTGGCACCCCCTTGTTGTTGCCGTATTTAAATGTAAGTCCCGGATGGACCGGGGACAGGCCCAGGGAGTGTACGAGCGAGGCTGATGAAAGGGCGCCGCTACGCCCTATAACAGCCTCGGGTATGTGGCGGGAACTTCTATGTTCCTTTAAAAAAAAAAATATACAAAAATAATCTTCAAATATTTATGTAAATTTTTCTGAATTTAAATATTGGTATTACAGGTATTCAAGGAGGTTCGTATTTAATACAATGGATTTCAAAATTTACTATCGCTTACATATTCATATATAATGTTTCAAAAAATGGTTATTTAGTTTTTATTATTACTGAATTTAAATTCTTCTAAATATTTTAGTTCTTGGTCCGTAAGGTTGGCATCGCCTTTTTCGGTTTTCCCCATCCATATAGCTGCTACGGTCTGGAATCAAATAAAACACATTTTGGGAAGTAATCGATTTCAGGAATATATTTTATTTATTTATATTGGGTATAGCAACGGGGAGTGATCCAAACAGTAGTTGCTCATTAATAACTACTTGGTCAGGGGTGTTGTATTTTAGCCTATTTATTTCTAGAATTTCTAATTTGTCTTGTTTTTTATTTTGGGCATGTATGTAAAATTTTAGCGTTTTCGGTTGGGTTAAATGTGTGGTTGTTTTCAATAAGGTGGTTAGCAAAATTTGAATTCGTTTTATTATTTCTCCAACTTTGGACATGTTCCCCGATTCTAGTTTTGAAGATACGTTAAGATGCGAAAATAAGTTAGTATAGATTTACATTTGTATGCGGATGACGCTGTCCTACTTGCTGACAACGAGCATGAACTACAAGTCCTGGTGAATTGTATGTATGAGGTATGCATGCGAAATGATCTGATGATGAATGTTAATAAGTCCAAGGTAATGATTTTTGAAAAGGAAGAAACCACGACAGTCTGCAACATTAGCGTGAATGGTGAAAACTTGGAGCAAGTAGTTGAGTTTGTGTATTTAGGTAGTATGTTTACAAGAGATGGGAGAGTGGAGAGGGATATTGAAAGAAGGGTTGGGGCAGGTAACAAAGTGAATGGTGCACTTAAAGTTGTCATCGCAAACAAAAACCTATCAAAAAAGCTAGAATGGCAGTGCACAATGGTGTTCTTCTACCGACCCTTATGTATGGAAGCGAAGCATGGAACTGGCGAAGGAAGGATGAAAGTAGAATAAATGCAGTAGAAATGAGATCTCTTAGACGAATGTGTGGATATTCTGTGTATGATAGAGTGTCGAATGAAAATATAAGAAGTGAATGCGGTGCGAATGATGGTGTCAAGAACAAAATAATGAAAGGATCATTAAGATGGTTTGGACATATGGAAAGAATGAATGAAGAAAGAATGGTAAAAAAATTATATGTTAATGATGTAAATGGAACAAGAAATAGAGGAAGACCGAGGAAAACGTGGCACGATCAAATAAATCAAATATTGAATGTCGGCCATGTGAGTCAGAGAAATCGACGCGCGTGCATGACACGATGTATGAATGTTGAGGAAGCGAGAGAAATATGTCAGGAAAGAAAGGTGTGGCAGTCCATTCTTTCTGCCTACCCCTTCGGGGAGACGGCGTGATGGTTAGTTAGTTAGTTAGTTAGATTTACATTTTTTTTTCAATTAATTTTTAACATGATCACCAAAATCATAAATCATTAAATTTTAACATGATCACCAAAAAGGTGAAATTATGGTTTTTTGTCACACTGCTCTTTCTAGGCATACTTCTCACTTCCTCAATATTCAAACATCGCGTCATGCACGCAAGTTGATTTCTCCGACTCCTAACGTGGCTTACATTCAATATTTCATTTTTATTTTATCGTGCCACGCTTTCTTCGGTCTTCGTCTATTTTTAGTTCCGTTTACATCGTTAACATATACTCTTTTATTATTCTTTCTTCATTAATTTATTCCGAGTGCCCGAACCATATTTTTTGATCCTTTCATTATTTTATTTAAAACACTTTTATTCCCACTGCATTCACTTCTTATATTTTTATTCGACACTCTATCATACCCATTTTTGCACATTCGTCTAAGAGATCCCATTTCTACTGCATTTATTCTACTTTCATCATTGATTTTGCTAGTTCAACGATTCACTTCCATACATAAGGGTCGGTATAAGAACACCACGGTGCACAACTGTAATGTATTCTGATCCATTTCGGGTGACTCATTTCGGTTGAGCCATATTGAGAACAAAGCTGTAGTGTATTATCGCGAACAATGCTTTTCTTTGATACTTTAAACTACGGATTTTTCTATATTCATTTTCAATATTCAAATTCCTTTGAGATTAGGCCATAGGCATTTTGTTTACCGCACTCTTATTCAAGGATAGCGTCCCTACTTACCCGTAGCCTTTATATAGCCCTCCCTGATCTGAGAACCGCTAGATCATCCCAGAAAGCTAAACAGTAAACTTTAAATATACGAGACGAGGAGAAAATCACAAAGTTTTATCAGTGACAATATATGATTCGAATCATCTCGAAAGAGGCTAAACCGTCACCAACCCGCACCACATCAATACAACGAGGAGGTTCATGACACAACTTTTTAGTGTAGGTACTTTTTACTTTATTGCTTTCACCAACTCTTCTTTCAATATCTCTCTCCAGTCGCCCATCCTTTGTAAACATACTTTGTAAATATACTGATAAATATCATGATGCGTGCATGACACGATTTTATTTATTTATTTATTTATTGATTTAATGATTGATTTATATATTTATTTATTAATTAATTAATTAATTAATTTATTTATTTATTTATTTATTTATATATTTATTTATTTATTTATTTATTTATATATATATTTATTTATTTATTTATTTATTTATTTATTTATTTATTTATTTATTTATTTATTTATTTATTTATTTATTTATTTATTTATTTATTTATTTATTTATTTATTTATTTTTATTATTTTTTTATTTATTATACACAAATAAGCCATTACAAACGTTTGGACATTTGGACACAAAACGGTATTACAAAGACAAAATAAAACAAAACAACATGAGACCAAAAAAATCATACATATCAGAAGGAATCCAAATATGTCGACGTCAGTGAGGCAGTACTATTTCCAGAATTTGCCATATATTTTTTATGAATACTGCCTCACTGACACTGAAAATGTCCAAATCCGAGATGATTAGATTCAGCGTCCGAATTGCTCTTCCTACTGGCATCGCCAAAGGCAGGTTGGTTCTGCGTGACGGAGTAAAGAACAATTGATGTCGGCGTTGTCGCAGGTCAAATCAAGAACAAAAAGACCTATTTGCTCCAGAACATAGGGGTTCTCAATATAGCCCCGAATCAGTTTGAAAAAAAGGTGTATGACATCATCATTTTTCGGACTCCTGACGTGGCCGACATTCGATATTTTATTTATTTGACCTTGCCACGTGTTCCTGGGTCTTGAAATATATCTATTTTTAAAACTAAGTAACTAATTATCCCACTCGCGGTCTCTCCGAAAGGGTAGGCAGATAGATTGTGGCGCCGAAGATACGAAAAGTTGGACACATTTTTTTGAAAGTGTATCAGAAGCCGATTTTGCTTTTATTTTAGAAAAATCCTCACCTTTCACAGTTTATTTTTATTTTTTCAGTAAAAGCAGGTGTCTTTTAAAAGTGACACAATGGTAATTCACAAAATTTTCTACCCAAAATAATAATGGAGGAACATAAGCCGCAAAAATACGTAAGGGAAGAATTTATATTATCTTTTGGACGAATGTATTATAAAATAAAATATTACAAAATAAAATAATACCTGCAAACATTAATAGAAAATAAAATGCGATAGAACGCAATCACAAAAGGATCATAAGGTGAATTTAAGATAGCAGCAAACATTCCGTTTATAAACTAGCTAACTAGCTAACTAACTAACTAACGGCGCGATGGCCGTCTCTGCGAAGGGGTAGACAGAAAGAATAGACTGCCACACTTTTCTTTCCTGGCATATTTCTCACGATTCCTCAACATTCATACATTTCTCTGACTCCTCACATGGCCGACATTCAATATTTGATTTATTTGATCGTGCCACATTTCCCTCGGTCTTCCTCTATTTCTGGTTCCATTTACATCTTTAACATCAATTTTTTTGCCATTCTTTATTCATTCATTCTTTCCATATTAATAAACCATCTTAATGATCCTTTCATTATTTTGTTCATAACACCATCATTCGTACCGCATTCACTTCTTATATTTTCATTCGACAAAAAAAATATTATATTTTTTGGGAATGACATTAGAACAACTCAAAAAGGATACTCAAATACAGAATTGTCTTCAATAAAAATACAAGGATACATGATTTGGGTAACATTAATGTGAGCATTACTAAAAAGTTAATCAAGGCTTTTGCCTGGAGTGTGCTGCTGTATGGCTACGAGACATACAGCAGCACACTATTGGACCATTTGCCGGAGTGGGTTTAAACTTGGATGGAGATCCATTGATCGTAACACATCCAGACTCAAAAGTGGTTCTGTGATATGGAGTCCTTACGAGGCGAGATATTCCGTTATGCTGGAGAGGGTTCAGAAAAAATTTCTGAGGTATCTCTACATGAGGAAGTATGGTAGCTATTCGTGGCTCTATCCCACGGCATTTCTTTTGGAAATTCTTGGGACCAATTCTCTGCAGCTTCGAAAAGATGGATATCTCATAACCCATTTCTTTAGATTACAGGGTATATTTCGAGAACTTAGCCGTGGTGGAGGGTGTTCGGCTTTTTGTCCCTGATAGTTATCTCCGACAGCAACAGTATAGATTGTTTTACCTACCGGGCGCCAGAACCAACCTGCCTCTGTGACACCGGTAGGAAGAGCAATTAATCTGCTGAACGCGGTCTTCCCGAAGATCTACGACTTTCATATTAGTGAAAGAACGTTCAGAAGGTAAATACTCTTAATTCTGGCGAGTATCTTGTCTTTCTAATGTCTAACCATCTCTCGTTGTTTCTGGTAGTATACACAATTTTTTTTTACCTGTTCTCAATAGATGCCTTAAAATTTTATTTTGCAATGCCTATTAATGAAATAAACTGATTTGATTTGATTTGATTTGAAAACAGCGAGGTAATGAAAAGGACCGGAGAAACGAGTCAAACGCTCAAAAGTATAGGCCATAACATTAGGCATCCGGGCCTGCTTATTACTATCGCAAAGAGAATGGTTGAGGGCAGAAATTTCTTAGGGCGCCCAAGGAACGCTTATACTCGTATATACCAGGTGATAAGAAACATGCATTTGGCAACTATATAGAAATGAAAAGACTGAATATGAACAGTACTGGGTAGGATTTGTTTCAGACCAATCCACAATTATTATTTTAAACTTTGATACGAAGCCATTACTGGAAGCCATTACGAAGCCATTACCATTAGGTTTGACATATTTAAATATAAAATAAAACCATTTTTCCATTAATATAAAACACTTTATTTGAGTACGTAGCACCAACAGGTTACATACACTCAGTAGCGAGCTTCCTCAGGGCTATATACAATAATATCAATTAATTTTAGTTTAGTTTGTTTCAAATGCTTATATCAGGATGATAATTTTTATGACAGATTCACTTCAAGGGCGTTCATTATCCGGAAAACTTCTCTTAATATATATTATATATTTTTTGAAAAGGAGCTTCTGAATACTCCATCGTTGTCCTGATTTCGGAACTTTTAGAAAAGAGACTTTTTCAATCTTATTAATTATTTTATATATTTTTTTCATTATGTAACACAAAAACCCAATTATTTTAAACTTTTAAATAAAATAACTTTGTGTTTTGTATTATATTTGTTTTTTTATTTTACGCGACAGCTGTTTCATCAACCTATGTTGACATCATCAGGTGTTACAATTTAAGCGTTCAACGAATAACAAAGTTATTTAATTAAACAGTTTAAAACGTTAAGGTATCATAGTGTTTCGGGCAAAACAATGGACTACCTAATTATTTGTTTATTTAAAATGTGGACTGAAATGAAGAGGAAAGGAGGCTGGTTTTAATTCCTTTGAAATGGCTAAATTTCACCATGGTCGGTAAATTGGTGAAAGTTTCAATTGATGAGTCCTGAATAACGCTGAATAACGCAGTCTAGACATGCATAAGCAGAGCTTTTGATGAATTAGACTACGCTATTCTAAATAAGAACCATTATACGGACAATGCCACCCTCTCCCAGCTCAAGAGCCACTTACTGTTGAAAGCATGGGATTGTTATCGGTGGGCATTTGAGTGAATCATTCACCACAATATCCGGGATGGTGGAATTAAGGGTTCTCATTATTTTCATATTACAGAGTTGTTCGTATTGTTGTGAAATTTTCATTCTTTTTCTTCTTGACGACCATCCCGTAAACAATACAACAAGACTCGCCATGCGCTCCTCTCATCGCATCGGCCCGTCTCTAGGTGGTTGCTTTTATGAGGCCAGTCAGCATCCTGATATGATCGGACGTAGAGGATTCCCACCGCTTACCCAAAGCTGTTATAGGCAAACGGCGCTTTTCGTCAGCTTCGCTCACTCAATCCCTAGGCCCGTCGCATCGATTTCTCAAAAAGTAATTATCTGTAAAAAAAAATCACAATACGAGGGTTGCCTTTTAAGTTTTTACAAAAAGTGAAACAGAAACAAACAAGTTTGAAACTAGCGCCCTTGAGATGAGTAATTCATAAAAATGGCGCTTTATAAATTATCCAATTTATTATTATTATTAAAGTGTTTTATTGCTTTTCGAAATATTTGCTTTTTAGGTCTATACATTTTTGCATACGTTCAAACTAATTCATATACATTTAATTTATATACGAGGTCTGTTCAAAAAGTATCGCGAATTTTATATTTTTTCAAAAAGTATTTATTTATTCATGAATATCTATTTTGTCCCCTTCAAAGTAATTCCCCTCGGATATAATACATTTATGCCAACGTTTTTTCCAATCCTCGAAGCACTTAAAAAAATCATTTTTTGTGATCTTGTTCAGCTCCTCCTTCGATGCCGTCTTTATCTCCTCAATCGTGGCGTAGCGTCGTCCTTTCATGGGCCTCTTCAGTTTTGGAAACAGGAAAAAGTCACAGGGGGCCAGGTCTGGGGAATACGGTGGCTGCGGCACCATTACTGTGTTGTTTTTGGCCAAATATTCGCGCACAAGCAACGATGTGTGAGCAGGGGCGTTATCATGGTGCAAAAGCCAGTTTTTGTTCTTCCACAAATCCGGGCGTTTCTGGCGGATTGCTTCGCGCAAATTGCGCATAACTTGCAGGTAATATTCCTTATTGACCGTACTACCCTGTGGCAAGAACTCATGATGCACCACGCCCCTGCAATCGAAGAAAACTGTGAGCAAAACCTTCACGTTCGACCGAACTTGGCGCGCTTTTTTTGGTCTTGGCTCATGCGGCAGCTTCCATTGGGATGATTGAGCTTTGGTTTCCACGTCATAACCATAAACCCATGATTCGTCACCAGTTATGACCCTCTGGAGCACATTTGGGTCGTCACGGACCGAGTCCAACATCTCCTGAGCAATGTTAACGCGATGCTGTTTTTGGTCGAAATTGAGCAATTTTGGCACGAATTTCGCGGCGACCCGACTCATGCCCAAATCATTGGTTAAAATCGAATGGCACGAGCCAATCGATATGTTTAGGTCCTCAGCAACTTCTTTAACGGTGATTCGACGATTGGCTAATACTATTTTCTTCACTTTATCAATGTTTTCGTCTGTTGTTGACGTGCTCGGGCGTCCGGCACGCTCTTCGTCGTTCATATCTTCTCGGCCCTCTGAGAACATTTTGTACCACCGATAAACGTTGCTTTGGTCCAAGGTAGCTTCACCATATGCCACAGTCAACATTCGAAATGCGTCCGCGCACTTTATTTTGTTTTTCACACAAAATTTGATACAGATTCTTTGATCCATTTTTTGGAATAGGCAAAAATCGAAGACGAGCCAAAACACATCCAAGCAAAACAGCTTTCAAAAATTAACTAAACATTCAAAATGGCCGACTTTGTCAGCATAAGTAAGGGACATGAGTACCAACATAACGCTACAAAAAAATCTAAAATCAAATATACGTAGCCAGCGGAAATTCAAAATTCGCGATACTTTTTGAACAGACCTCGTATGTCATTAACACGCTATAAGAGTGGTTATGGAATTGTATATACGAGTATATAATAGTTTAAAGACATTATATTTTTATTATTTATAACATTTATTTTTATTTGTTATTTTATTTTATTTTATATCATTGTATTTTATGTAATTTGTTTTAGATTTATTTTGTAGACGTTGGACGATCGAAGAGTGCGCGGGAGATGCCTATTGGTGGCGATGAGGCTCGCAACCCATCACACCGTGTCTTTTGCGGGGGCGAAAAGAGAAGGATGGAGTGCCGCATCGATTAAAGTGTGGCAGTCTATTCTTTCTGCCTACCCTCTCGGGGAGACGGCGTGATGGTTAGTTAGTTAGTTAGTTTCAAACTAATTCTGGAAACATTTTCTCCACTCTGAAGCTGTTATTGTAGAAACATAGTTTTGAAAGTCTTCAACAGCTTCTTGGGGTGATGAAAATTGCTATTCACGCATCTTTTGTTTAACAGTAGGGAACAAGAAAAAGTCATTAGGTGATAAATCAGGTGAATACGGGAAATGAGACATTAATTCGGTGTTTTTCTCCTTCAAATATTCAGTTGTTTTACGTGCTTTATGGGAGCTGGCATTGTCGTGATGAAGAATGATACGACGTTTTTTTGGTGTTTTTCCTTAGTTCATCGAAGTCCGTTGGCAAACAAATTGTTGTATACCATTCGGCGTTAATAGTTCTTCGATCTTCTAAAGGAAAAGTTGCAAAGTGTCCAGTAGAACCGAAGAAACAAGCGATCATTTTCTTGAATGTGCTCCGTGAACGAACAACTTAAGTGGGATTAGGTTCATCGTCAAACACCCTTACAGTATACCATTGTTTGTTTTCAGGTTTATACAAATATATCCAAGTTTCGTGTCCCGTAACAATGTTGTATGCGGATTTTGAACCTTCCTTGGTCGAATTTTTTCAACATTTCGTGACATCAATCAACACGAGCCTTTTTTTCGTTTCGGTCAAATTATGCCGAATCCATCTGGAACAAATCTTTTTCACACCTAATTGCTCATGCAAAATCGATTGCATTGCAGTCTGCAATATGCCAAGAGTAGCCTCTATCTGTCTGTAAGTCACGTGCCGAACTTCTTTAATCATAATGCGCACAGCATCGATGTTTCTCAGAATGACAACCGATTTTGGCCGACCTTCTCGTCATTCATCACTGACGGACACACGACCACGACAAAATTCTGCAAACCAATCGCAAACAGTCTTCTTTGATGGTGCTTCATTACCAAAAGTTGCACGAAGCGATTCTATGCATTGTTGTCGAGTAAGGCCTTTTTTAAAATCATAAAAAATCATCCAACGAAAACCTTCACGAGTGATCTCCATTTTCCCACAAACTTGCTTCGTTTAAACGTTCACTATCAACAACCTAATCGGTCAATTACTATGTTGCCCCTGGCTTCACAATAACAAACGTCAATGTTCACAAATACAGTGATACCACAACTCACTAACGTCATCTACTGTTCGATTGTAAAAACATAAAAGGCAACCTATGTATATCATAGTCTGTATAAATACAGTTGTCGTTGTATGTAGCCAATTTTTATTATTTATTTTGATTTTTCACAAAATGGCTACCGATTGAAATATTTTTTCATTTTATTGTATTCAAGCTGACTTAAAAAATAGTAAAAAAAAACTAAATTCCCAAAACTAATGATAGCTATTGCAAAGATGAATAAAACAAACAAAAAAAATTAAATCGGCTGCTCGAGTTATCGATGCAAAGAGTTTAAAAATAGGTTTGGAGCATGTTTAATGTTTTTAGTCCATTATTTTTACAATAACGACAACAACAAACCATCACGCCGTTTCCCCGCAGGGGTAAGCGGAGAAAATAGACCGCCACACTACTCTATCCTGGCACACCTCTCTAGATTCCTCTACACACGTCGATTCTTCCGGCTTCTGACAAGACCAACCTTTAATATTTGATTAATTTGGTCATGCCATGTTTTCCTCGGTCTACCTCGACTCCTTACTCCATTTACATCGTTGACGTATGCTTTTTAACCATTATTTCTTCACCCATGCGCTCCATATATCCGAACCAACGCAGCGAACCTTTCATAATTTTGTTCATAATACTTTCTTTCGCTCTACATTCCTTCCTAATATCACTATTAAAATAATCTTATCACTATTAAAATTATATTAAAATATCACTATTAAAATAATCATACTATTAACATAATCTTCTATAAATAGTCTAAAATACAAGTTTTTATACTTACATCAAACTACCGAGTCCTGGACCATAAGATGATACTTCCTTTTATCTCCTGTGGTGTCCTTGACTTTTAAATTTTTTTATTGATTTCATGCGGTTCTCAGCGGCTTTCACCCGGTTAGCGTCGCGGTCGGCGCAAGGACAGTCGGTCTACCTACTCTCACTAAAATAACCGTAACTCTAGTCAATTTTCGAAATTTTGACCTAATATTTTATGCAGATATTTTCGAAGGAATAAACTTTAAATTAAAATAAAATAAAAAATTCACCCAATCACAGTGACTATACCCCTTAAGGGCCAAACCCAGGCAATGGGCAGGTCACGTAGCCAGAAGCTCAGATGAAAAGTGGACAAGAAGACTACTGACTTCAAGATCGTGGACGGCAAAGAGAAGTACAGGGTGACCGCAACTATAGTGGAAGGATGACCTGAACAGACATGTCGGAATAACCTGAATGCAGTCTGCACAAGACAGAGTGACTTAGAAGCAAATGGAAAGGGCCTTTTTCTCAGGAGTGGAAGAACAAGAAGAGAAGAAGTTCACTTGAATGAACATTATATGACGGACAAAATTAAATTAGAATATTTTTTAAACTGTTAAACGTATATACTCGTACTTTAAAAAAATAAACCTTTGCGCAGAATATTAACTTATATATATAATTGAAATTTAAAATTATACCTGATGATTTGTATTACAAGTATGATGAGTTGTATTACACGATTTGTATTACACGCATAAATATTAACTATAAAATCGAGAGAACTCGCCTGATGAGATCTACTATCCGCGCAAATCTGCTGGAAGCCAATGTGAGCTCCGATAACTTCCAACTAGAACTTAAAAACAAATTTGACGCGTTGGAGGCTACCGAAAATGTTGACGAGGAGAACACATGTATAACAAAAATCCTATACGAAACCGGACGTAAACACTTTCCAACGAAGCGTGATGGAAAGAAGTCCAAACTTTCCAGCGAGACACTGGAACTCATGAAAAGGAGACGAGAAATAGCTTGGTCAGATATGGTTTCAATTACTTCCCGAAATTTGATTTAACAGATCAAAAAGGCGAATCGAAGGAATCTTCGAAACGCAAACACACAAATGATCAAGGACGCAATTGAACAGAATAGGGGGTCCAAAGTGTTAACCAAAAAACTGGGCAGAAGCCAACTGACTAAACTGAAAAATGAAGACGACAATATCGTTACCTCCAAACCAGAGTTACTCGCGGAAGTTAAAAAATACTATGGACGTCTCTACTCTAAACACGCTACAAGGCCTGTACTACATGAAGAAGATGGTGATCCCAGAGCCAAAATAACCCGCCACCATACTGACGATCTCCCAGAGATAAACATTGATGAAATTGAGATGGCCCTGAGACAGCTGAAAAACAACAAGGCACCAGGAGAGGATGGAATCACCACGGAACTTCTAAAAGCCGGAGGACTTCCAATTCTATGCGCACTACAAAAAATGTTTAATTCCGTACTGCGTAAGGAATGCACACCGAAAGTGTGGAGCAAAAGTATCGTGGTCCTCTTTTTAAAAAAAGGAGACAAGACTCTGTTAAAAAACTACAGGCCGATCTCACTCCTAAGCCACGTTTATAAGTTGTTCTCAAGGGTCATAACAAACCGTCTTTTCCGCAAATTTGACGATTTCTAACCTCCGGAGCAGGCTGGGTTCCGAGCGAACTTCAGCACCATAGATCACATCCATACCGTTAGGCAGATTATCCAGAAAACAGAATAATATAATCGGCCCCTATGCCTAGCCTTTGTAGACTATGAGAAGGCCTTTGACTCTGTCGAGACCTGGGCTGTTCTGGAGTCTTTGCAGCGAAACCAGATTGATGGGAATTACGTACAGGTGTTGAAATGCCTCTATAATAACGCCACAATGTCCGTGCGAATCCAAAACCAGAAGACCAAACCGATTGAGCTGCAGCGGGGAGTCAGACAAGGGGATGTGATATCTCCGAAGTTGTTCACTTGTGCTTTGGAAGATATATTTAAAACTCTGGACTGGTCTGAACGTGGCCTCAACATAAATGGCGAATACATTTCTCACATTCATTTTGCGGATGACATTGTGATTCTGGCAGAATCTGTGGGGGAGCTAGAAGGCATGCTCGATGAACTGAACACTGCATCCAGACGAGCGGGTCTCGGGATGAATTTGGACAAGACGAAAGTCACGTATAATGAACATATTATCCCGAGATCAGTAATCGTCGATGGGTCGGCTCTCGAAGTGGTACAAGAATAAACATATCTTGGCCAAATCATACAATTAGGACGAAACAATTTCGAGAAAAAAGCCGACCGAAGAATTCAGTTGGGTTGGGCGGCCTTTGGGAAATTACGTCATGTTCTCACTTCCAAAATACCACAATGCCTCAAGACTAAAGTCTTCAACCAATGCGTTTTGCCAGTCATGACGTACGGAGCCGAGACGTGGACATTGAGAAAAGGTCTAGTCTACAGATTCAAGGTTGCCCAGCGCGCCATGGAAAGAGCTATACTTGGAATAACCTTGAGAGATAGATTTATAAACGAATTTATACGACAACAAACCATGGTGACTGAGGTGGCTCTACAGATAGGCGGGCTGAAGTGGCGGTGGGCTGGCCATATCTGTCGGAGAACCGACAGCCGATGGGGAAGACGGGTTCTGGAGTGGAGACCGCGTACAAGATCCCGTAGAGTTGGACGTCCCCCTGCTCGCTGGACCGACGATCTAAAAAGGATTGCTGGACATGGATGGATGGGAGCGGCAATGGATAGGGGGTGGCGGCGTGCTTTGGGAGAGGCCTACATTCAGCAGTGGATGACAGGCGGCTGATGATGTATTTCAAATCAGAGAATATTAATTAAAAGATTTCCAAAAAAATGTTGTTTCTTGAACAATGATGTAAAACTCCATGCAGAAAATTTTGCATGCATTTGACTGTGCCTTAGTATAGCGAAACATGTCATTCCATAAATTTAAATAAAATACACTTATGAAATTAGTATTAATAAATCCAAAAATATTAAAATAATCATTAACCCTAGCCCGCAAAATTCTCCTCAAAGACGTACGAGCGTGTGGCGGGAGATTCTCCAAATTGAAAGATCCACAAAACAATTGAAACCACCTGTTTATTTAAAATTTAGTTCATAGATGGCGGTAGTAACACTATTGTGCAATATAGTACATTATACTTATGTGAGTATAGTTTTGTTTTCATTTGATTTTTAACTTCTTCTCAGTCGTATTCTTCATGATTGAGGGTCGTGTCCATCTTGTAAACGATTGACCATGGCACGCCATGCGCTCCTATCACCCTTCAGTTTCCGGGCTGCAGCTAATGAGAGACCAGTCAGATCCCTGATCTGATCTGAACAACGGCTAGATGGTCATCCGTATGGTCGCCTTCCCTCCACTTTGCCCATGATGATGAGCTTTTTAATATTGTCCTGATCTCTCCGGGTGTGGTGTCAAAAATATTGTAACACTCTGCGAGAGTCTTGCCTTGATTTTGAACAACTTCACAAAAATTAATTCATCTAATCATCACTTCTTCTCCCTAAAGAGGTAGTTAGTAAGTATAGAAGGCCATAAAGTTTTTTCTGACTTACTTCGCTCTTTCTTCAACATTTATACATCGTGACATGGACGAATTTCAATCTCTCCTCACGTGGCCTAAATTTTATATTTGATTGCTTTGATTGTCCCACATTTACGGGTATGGTATATCTTACAATTTCATCATTATCTTCAATCTTATCTGTCCACACTTGGACGTAGGCCACCTCTATCTATTTCCATGTCTATCGAAGTTGGAGACGTCCTGGGTTTCAGGTCGCAGTTCTAGGGCACCCGAAAGGTATATCTCCGAAATTTGTCCGGTCTAATCTGTATATTGCCGAGGAGTTTGCTGATCGAAACGTAGATTGCCGCATGTTAGGATAATCAGGTCCAGCATAGTTTATACTGGATTCTTTCAGGACACTTAGCCAGAGAAGATCTTTTAGATATTGTTAAATATCCGTGTTTTTTGGAACACCTTTTATAAGTCGTGCTGCCGCATTAAAAACAAATTGACGATTATTTGTTTGTTTCTTGGGTATGTTGGCGTAATGACGTTGCAATAGTCGAGTCGAGTGCTGCCACTCTTCCGATGATGTCCAAAACGTCTGTTCTGGCTCTTGTAGTGATTTTTCTCAACCTGTTCGCTATACTGATTCCCAACATTGCTCTTTCCATGGCTCATTGGAATTTTTTTTAATTCATTTGTGCTTTTCTGAGACGATGTTATAGTTTCAAACTCATAAGATAACACCGGTAGATGCAGCAGTCAAGCACCTTCCATTCCAGTTAAAAGGAGTTCGTGGATTTTTCAATATATGGTCATGTTAATTTACGGAGGACAGTCCAGCCCAAACCAATTCTTCTGTGAATTTCCACGGTTTGATATCTAACATACAAGTTGTAAATTTATTTCAATTACGCTCGCCATACTTTGTATTATAGATGTTTTATTTTTCTTTTTCTTTTTTATTTATACTCTGTATATAAAATGTACGTTTAAACGTATCAAAATAAATCTTTTTAACATTTGTCAAAAACTGATCATATTTTTAAACGATTTTATATTATAATATTTTCAATATGTATCTTTATAATATCACTGACGAAGGACCGGTTGTTAGTGCTGTATATACAAAGTATATAAAAAAGGAAAAGACAAATGTAAATTTATTCTTCAATTGAGTGCTGCAAGCTATACTTACGTAGGTATGCATGGTACCTATATGTGATTTGCAATGAAGTAAATGTTTCGTATGAAGCACTTAATTTGTGGTGTAACATTAAAAAAATAATTAAAAACACTTTTATATTTTGTTTTAACACCACTTTTTAACGCCACTTTCACTTTGTGTTGTGGATTCACATTAGAATCGAAGAAAAGCATTTTGTATTGTTATTGACGATTCAGTGTTAATTTTTTTTAAATATGTGCATAGGACAAGGACCGAAAAATGTCTGCAAAAAATAAGTATAGTGATAATACAAAGTGATTTTCAATGTATTCAAATGTTTTAAATTACTTTTTGATTATTTAGAAATTTCTGTAATTTTTTTAATCCAATTACTCTAACTACATATCTCCCATTATTATTAGATAAATCTAACATTATTCTGGAAACGTATTTCCGGATCTCTATTCCTGTAACAGGAAAATTTCAATTTTCACCGGGAAATGATTTGAGTTTAAATCCGCTCCCCACGCATTCTAGCCCCATAGCTAATCACAATTTGCATTACGCCAACTCCCCTAAGGGTAAAAAGGGTGAAGGGCAATAATAATACTGTGATATGCTTCCCCCAGTTGACATATTGCAACACATATGATTCATATCTATTATTTCAAATTATGTCACGCACAACTGTCTAGAATTATTGTATGTTTAGATTGTGTCAATAACAATAACTATGTTATAACACAAAACTTTTTTTGCACTTTTCGGAAAACAGGTTTCGAGTCATAGACGTTTTTTTTTTATGTTTAAGAGAAATGACGGGAGAGAAGAAGCTTCCCCAAAAATGGCGTTATAACTGTACCACACGGCGCCCCTGCTTCTGACACTTCATAACACTTGATAATGCCTAAGAAAGACACTTCAAAACTTCGACACTTCAAAACTTCGAGAAAAAAGACATTTTCATTCATATTAATCAAACTATTGATATAAATTCTTGGTTTTCGTATGAAGCACTTCATTTCCTCTTTGGTGTTGCCAAATAAAGTGGTGTTAATACAAATTACTAAAAGTGTATTATTATTATATTTTAATCCTTGGTGTCACTTATTTTTTTAATATTTAAAAAAAAATGTGAGTTAAAGCAACAACAATTCACCACACAGTTTCTCCGAAGGGGTATTCAAAGAGAATAAACCGCCAAACTAATCGATTCTGATAAACCTCTCTAGATTCTTCCACATTTATACAGCGATTCATACACGCACGTCGATTCTTCCGACTTCTAACATGGTCAACGGTTTCTTCGGTTTTCCACGTCTCTGTACTCCATCAGCAACATTAACGTATACTTTCGAAGCCATTTTTTATTTATCCATGCGTTCAGTATGTCTTAACCAAAGCAGTGTTCCTTTCATAATTTTATTCATAATACTTTCATCAACATTCCTTCATTCCTTCATTCCTTCCATCGCCTCTTTGCGAGAATAAAATGTGATCTCTAAAAATTTAAAAATGAAACAAGATACCCGTCTGAAAGATGCAACGTGTCACATATATAACACTATATACCACTGTTGTGTTTTCTCTTTCCCTCATAAATTCTCTGTTTTTCACTTTAAAAATACCATGTTTTTGTAGAAAATAAAGTTGAACACTGCGGATTTGATTATCGAATAAAAAAAAAGACTTTTTACGAAATGTCTCGTTATTTTCGCAAAGAAGCAATATAAGCATTTGAAATTCTGTAGTATGTCGTTTTATAGCACAAACATCTAACGGGTTTCATCACTATTGCATTTATAAAGCTCTTATCATTCTTCCGCTTGTTCCATACTTCACGTCAGAATTCGTACTCCGTTGAAAACGATAATTTTTGCTTTCATTGATATTTTTATCTCAATAAAGTAAGGTAACAAAGTGCATTTTTGTAAGGATGGTTCAGCCAAACTCAATTAATAAGTGTATCAAATTCAGGAGCCACGAAAGCCATCATTAAAAGTTACTTGACAGGCGAACGCCGATATGAAGGATGTAAGCAAACTCGTCTTAAATTACAAACTCGCGGAGCGTTTGTTTACGTCAACGCAGCATTGAAATATATAGTATACTTATGCATACAATATCTGAAAGCATTTAAGGGAGGTCGGGATAAATCCGAGACCTATGGATAACCTACGAAAATAAATTTGTATACTAGTTTTGTGTTTTGTATTCATACTTGAAATTGATAAATATAACTGCACATTTTATATACTTAGTATACAACACTCTATTAAAAATTAAAATTAAATACCAAACATGTTTCGGACACAAAAGCCCTTCATCAGTGATATTATATAAACATAAATATTAAAAAAAATTACAAATTATTTTGGAACGTTAATGCTTTTGTTTTAACAAATATTATGAAATTTTTTTAAATAATAATTTAAGTTTATATTAAAAAAGAAACATTTAGCATCTTCAACACAAAGTTATGGCGAATATAGAAGAAAAATTATAACTGCACTTAGTTTTTTTACAACACTTTATTACTTTTTTTACAGACATTTTTCGGTTATGACCCAACCTTTTTGGTTCTGGCGGCGGTATTTAATAAATCAATATATGCTGTCGCTGTCAGAGATCAGATATATCTTCCATGACGGTCGAGTTCTCGAAATATCCCCTGATTAACCTAAAGAAATGGGTTACGAGATGTCCATCTCTTCAAAGCAGTAGAGAGTTGGTTCCCAATATTCTCAAAAGAAATGCAATGGGATAGAGCCACGGATACCTATCATAATGGTAATATATAAATAATGGAAGTAATAAATGGTATGGTCGTTGGTCTTTGAGTTCAGGTTTGAATTGTCTTATTTCCCCGACTGCCTCTCTGACTGACAGGGTTGAATATTGAAAATTTACTCCCTTGACTGGAGATAAGATTCCAGCATCCGGGTCTCCTCTATAATATTCTATACTTTCTATGACAAAATTATTGATTTAAATTTTAATTCGATGATTTTTAAAATGTTGGGAAAAATACATTTTTAAAACAATTTCGTTATTTTGTGTACCTTTATAGATAAAAATGATTTTATAGCAAATTATGTTGATTTTTGAAATCTTAATTAAATCTTTGAAATCTAAATTAGATTATTATTACATAAAATAAATTAAATAGTCCATTGCTTTGGCTAAAACACTATGATACCTTGATATTTTAAACTCGTTAATAAAATAACTTTGTTTATATATTGAATGTCGGCCATGTGAGGAGTCAGAGAAATCGACGCGTGTGCATGACACGATGTATGAATATTGAGGAAGCGAGAGAAATATGTCAGGAAAGAAAAGTGTGGCAGTCCATTCTTTCTGCCTACCCCTTCGGGGAGACGGCGTGATGGTTAGTTAGTTAGTTAGTTTTTTGTTAATGTATCACAAACAGCTGTCGCGTAAAATAAAATAAATTGTGATACTTAAAACGAAGTTATTTAATTTAACAATATAAAATAAATTATTGAACGTGATATAAAAATACGTTCAAATACACGAGAGTACATTTAGATGACAAATACTCTTGACTTTGGAGAGTATCCTGTATTCCTAATGTCGAACCATCTCTCAATAGTTCCTGGTGTTATGTACGAGTATGTAGTTATTATATTTTACCTGTTCTCTCATTTTCGATTTTGTAAACTGTAATTGTTGTTTGTAATATCTTTTGAGAAAATAAACTGATATGATTTGATTTGATTTGATAAATACTCACCTGGCAATAAAGATTTATATATTTATTTAAAAATATATATTTTTAACTCAATATGATTCTCATAACCTGGCAGTCAAAGAAACAGGTCAACCAAATATCAAAGTAAATTTGATCTATTTTTAAACAAGCGCCACTGGCGATGGCTTGTGTACCGTAATAGGTAGGTGTGAATGTTGGGGTAGAAAAAAATGAAAATTAAATGATTTTACTGAAATCTCCGGATGGAAGTTCATTTTAAATAAAAATTAAAGAAAACGAAGTTTTTTAACTACTTCCACTTTTGTCTTTATTTCAACAGCGACCGGTTAAGCCAGGCTCGCTGGCATCGACAGGCTGGTGACACTATTGTAAACTTGGTCCTTTATATACATACAGATCAGGGGTGGTAAACATGATTCTATACAAAAATTCAGTAAATTCTATCACCATAAATCTGGATGCCAGAAGAAATATGGATATATTATAGAATTTTTCTATTATCCTGGACAGTAAGAACTACAAACAATAAAGTACTGCAGCGAATGAAGATAGAAAATAAAATTGTCTGGATCACAAAGCACAGGGAACTGAAATACTTCGGGCTCATTGTGAGAATGATAAATACAAAGTGCTGTAACTGATTAATTAGCCAAGGTAAAATAAACGGATAACGAAATGTCTGGAAAAGAAAATTTCTGCTGTAAATAGTAACTAACTGTTATTTTAATTAACTTTAATTAAGTACCTAGATCAACTCCAGCAAGAATTTACAAAATCATATCAAAGAAATTATTCAAATTGACATAGTAACAAATACACATAAAGGTTCGAAAAATCACGAAAATTTAACAGTTTATATATTATTGTAACACCTGATGATGTCAACATAGGTTGACGAAACTTCTGTGGCAAAAAAATGTGACACATAAAATAAAGTTTTCTAATTTAAAAGTTCATAATGTTGAAGTATCATAGTGTTTCGGCCAAATCAATGGACTAGTTCATTATTTGTGTAAATATTAGATTTCTTTTTCAATTCAATTTCTGAGACATACTATACATATTTTTTGCATTTGTAACATACGCAACATAACAAAACACAAGAAATATAACAAAGAAGGTGCAATTAAAATATCGCTTTATAGTTAATAAGAATTTATTTGAAAGCACTCAAAATATAATGCAGTACATTGTAAAAATAAACATATGGTATCATATCATACATAATATTGCAGGTCTATGTTAACAAAAATGTTAATTCAATATAATAAGTGTGGATCTGTAAATAAATTAACATCGCAAATATTTATTTTATATATCAAATAACATAAATATTATAAACCCAAAAGCATAACCAATAGAAGACCACTACCAGAAAAAATATAAATAACTTCTTCAAACTGAGTAATTTAATAATCAAACGCACTTGGTCGAGGAAACGTTTTAATATGGCAAATTAGTACAATGTTTACTAGAATGTAGAGACATTAAAAAACACAGTCTTAATAATTAAACAGACCTCACTCACTTGGCTACAACAATATTTCATTTGAACAATTGTTCAATATTTGGTGCAAAAGAATGGCTTAGAATTTTTAAACTATCACTTTTCTGCTTCCAAATAAAATATTAAAATTAGACTTGCGCAGGATATCTAGTAGTGATATCCTGTTGACTTGTCGAAGGATGGAGCAGCCCTGAACTGGCCGCCTTGGGATCCTCCATGGCCACCCTGGGTAGAACCGAATGAACTTTGAGATCCCTTGAAGGGTCCCTGGCCGCTGCTGAATGACCCTTGAGTGCTGAAAGAGCTCTGAGCTCCCTTGAAAGGTCCCTGGCCGCTGCTGTAAGATCCACTGTATGATCCCTGGGAACCTGAGGGGGCTTTATAAGATCCTTGTCCTCCATTATAAGATCCCTGACTTCCGCCAAAAGCTCCCTGACCTCCACCAAAAGCTCCCTGGGAACCCTTGTAGGATCCCTGGCCGCCTTGGTAGGATCCCTGACCGGCGTTGTACGCTCCCTGACCTCCGAATGATCCGTGAGAACCTTGGTCATCTCTGTATTGACCATCATTTCCTCCGTCTCCCTTGTATGCACCGTCATCGCTTGCCCTGTTGATTTAAATATATATGTATTTTATTAGTAACAACACGTAATTCCAATATGATCGTATTCCGATTCGTATATCTTGCTAAGGCATTATCAAATTTGATACTTGCACTTCATAATACCCGCATAGTAAAATAAAGATAAAATAGCTAGGTACCTATCATATGTCACTAGAATCAAGAGCTAAAAAATAGCTGGTGAATACAAATGTGGAAAGCAACGGAAAAATACTAAATTAAATAGGCCCATGTGACATACCAAGAACCAGCAAACATATTTTTTTTTAAGTTGCTATAAACCAATCTCTAGGATGATAAAACTCAAAGAATGCTTTAGCATTTGCTAATTGATTAGGTTTGATAATATTTGATGCCTTAACAAGCGAGTTCATCATTCCTTTAAAATATAGTAAAACTTCTAGAAAACAGAAGTTTTGATCAAGAAAGAATAAATAAAAAACATCGTTAGTTTATTATTATCCCGATAAAATTCAGTTTAGATGCCTGGTTTAAAGTAGAGGCAAATATGATTTTTATAAATCCCGACGTAAACGACATTAAATTGGCCACACCCCTAGGCGGAGTCAGGCCTAATTCAGATAAAATTGAGCAACAGGTGAAAAGAGATAGCATTACAGTCTTGAAGCCGCCTTGAAAAGAGCCTGTTAGAACGGAAATATATTCACACTACGAGACATGGCATAGGAAAACCTCGAGGGCCATATGTGGCAAAAGATAAAAAAAATTATAACGATTAAAATATTATAAAACCAAATCATGACTATAATCTAACATCTTGATATAAAACATCATGTCATCATAGTAAAATAAAATGATGTGCCCGAATCAAAATAGTAATGCGCACAAAAAAAATGTAATTTGAATCGCCAAGATGGACTTAATTAGCCCCAGCACATATCATGGTGAGCCATTAATAACACGAACACGTGAGAAAAAATGCCTATAAAAAGTAATTGCATACCGTCTATTAGCTTCGCCAAAAGAAGTTGTGTTTTATGCAAAAAAGGATCCATGAACAATTAATTAATCGACTTTGGAACAATATAAAAAACATAATTCACATCACATTATTTCAAGTACAATTTTAAATTACAAAATTTGTAATAAATCTTTTTGTAAAATCATTTTCTGTATTTTTATTTTAACTTTACAAATTTACGTTTACATTAAAATAAACATTTTATTGTGCTCATGTATTTAATGAAACTGTGGCAAATATTGAATGTCGGCCATGTGAGGAGGCAGAGAAATCGTGCATGACACGATGTATGAATGTTGAGGAAGCGAGAGAAATATGTCAGGAAAGAAAAGTGTGGCAGTCCATTATTTCTGCCTACCCCTTCGGAAGACGGCGTGATGGTTACTTAGTTAGCTAGTTAGTTTGATCGTGCCACGTTTTCCTTTTTTCGGGAGATGCCATTTGGTGGCGATGAGGTTCGCAACCCATCACACCGCGTCTCCCGCGGGGCAAAAAGAGAAGGATGGAGTGCCGCATCGGTTAAAGTGTGACAGTTCATCCTTTCTGCCTACCCTTTCGGGGAGACGGCGTGATGGTTAGTTAGTTAGTGATACAATGTAAATAAAAATTCTATTTGCATTTAAATTTCAGTGTATACTTTGTGTAAAATGCGATCTGCTTTTTTAAAATACGTGAAACACAAAGTTATCTGAATTTAATTGTGTTACCGGCGTTTAAACTGTAACCACGAAGAACTTTTCGATCGGTTCCGACTTTGTTAATCAGAATGTTACATTGTATCTTAATAGCATTTAGAAGTTAAAAGAAAGAAAAATGTTAATACATTTGAAATGTTGTATCAAAGCTTGTTGGGAATAAAATATTTAATATATTTATTTATATTTTTAGGATAATAATTTTGTATAAACTCTAATGTGACTGCGTTTTAAAAATGTGCGGTTACATCACAATGTATTGTAGAAAGTATATTAATTAACTATACCTGTTGGGGTTGGCTGCTTCTTCCTTCAGGTTTCTCTCGATAGACTCGAGGATGGCCTGTGGGATAGGTGGGGGGGTTGGCAGATGGGCGCCCATTGGGTGGAAGCCGTTCTCGTCAGCTGTGTAAGTCACTGAATAGTCCCCACCGTCGGGAGCAACGAAAGCAAAACCGCCCTGAGCACCCTGACCTCCCTGTCCGTTCTCCTCAGCCCTGATCTTGTTTCCAGTCTCGTAGCTGTAAAAAATATATTTTTTTATGTTTGTTGTTTTTTAAATATTTCAACGTGTCAAGATGAATTATGAGTTTAATAATTTATTGAAGTTTTTTATTCATATTTACCTGAAGCTGTAAGATCCATCGCCGTTGTTTTCGTTACTCGACCTCAGAATAGGGATGTCTTGCCCGGGAGACCTGTGGCTTGGCTGATTGTATCCAACGAAAGATGGCTGAGAGCCGCCGTTGAATCCCTGAGACCCTCCGCTGTATCCAGATCCAGCGCCGTAACCAGCACCAGATCCAGCACCGAAACCTTGGCCTTGAGATTTACCGGAACCTTGTCCAAATCCTTGTCCTCCGAATCCACTCTGGGCTCCGTGTCCTCCGAATCCAGCTTGCCCTTGGCCTCCCTGGGTGTATTTCTGTTGACCTCCGAATCCAGCAGATCCACTTTGACCTCCGAATCCGGCAGATCCACTTTGACCTCCAAATCCAGCAGATCCGCTATGACCTCCGAACCCAGCAGATCCACTTTGACCTCCAAATCCAGCAGATCCGCTATGACCTCCGAATCCAGCAGATCCACTTTGACCTCCAAAACCTGAAGCTCCACCGAAACCTCCCTGGTTACTCTTTTGTCCAGCAAATCCAGCCTGACCTCCGAATGATCCACCATGTCCTCCGATTCCGCTGTTTCCTTGTCCAAAAGACGCAGATCCCGAATAGGATCCCGAAGAGTATTTCTCGGGAGCTGAACCTCCGATCTTTCCAGATTGAGATCCACTGAAACCGAATCCTGATTGTCCTGCACCGAACCCGGATGATTTAGGAGCTCCACCGAAGGAGTTCTGCTGAGATGAGAAGGTCTCTATTTTGTTGAAATCGGAGCCGGACGCGGAACCGTGCGCGGGAGGGATGTAAGAGGGAGCCGACAGGAAAGCGGAGTTACCCCCGGCCGTCTTGGCGTTTCCGGGTGGGAGGTAAGTGTTGTCCAACTTCGCCCCCATGCAGGCCACCGCCAAAAACACAACCCCAAAAGTACCCTGAAAAATAAATTCATGTAATTTATAAATATATTTTTTGCTGCAATAAAATCATTTCCCTATTTTATAGCAAAAAATTTAATTTATTTTTTCTAGAACAATAAATGTTTTCTAGAAGTTTTATTATATTTTAAAGGATGACACGTTTCGCCGTGCTTGGAATTTATCAAATTTTAGAATTATTTTATTAAATGAAATATATTATTCATATTTTTATAGCAGGTTCCCAAATGATGTAACATAAAAGAGTATTAAATATGTTTATAAAAGTCATTAGTCATTTATAAAAAAAAACAGTCATGTTTTTTTTACTTGTAGTCCGAACAATCATGGGTCACGTTTTCTTAAGAATCAAATTCTTGTGTAACGTCGCCATAATAAGTCATTGCTTCTTATGGACTTAAAAAAAACAACATTAATATTTTTAATTGAATGACAAAAAAGCAGTAAAATATACATTTTCACATAATAAAGTTTAAATAATATATATTATACATGGAATATAAATATATTTTTTGCATTACTGAATTTATTGAAACGTTGTTTAATATTAAATAAACGAGAATATCATAAGGATACCTTTATTTTAAAATAAAAACTTGATATATTAACATTATGAATGAATGAATTACAAATATAATTTTATAATTTAAAAAATATTAAGTTCAAATAATATAATGTATATAAGTTCAAAATCTAAAAGAGTTTTCCAAGATTGATGAAATCAAATATTTGAAACAAAATGTTTTGAATAAGTGGATTAAATTATGTTAGTGTATGAAATGAAAAATGATTACACATGGATATAATGACACAATTGATTTTATACATATTTTTAATGCTAAGCTTAATCACAAAAAGTGTTTTGTAAGATTGATGAAATCAAAATCAAAAGCTAATTTTTTTGATAAAATTGGAATAAATTATTTAAGTTTATAAATATAAACAAACTGAAGTGATAAGTGAAGTTTTCGTCATGGCGGTATGGATGTTATAATTATTTGCAACAATTCACACTTACAACGAAACCCATGTTTAGATCAGTTGCGTCTTCGCTTGAACCCGATCCCTGAATGATGCTTTTGCTAGTCAATCTCAAAGTATTTATACTATTTCTAGATTAGAACCCCACCGCGGAACTGTTCGTAGTTTGAAAAATATCCAGTATGGCACGAGGTGTCTCGCTTACTCATTATGGCGGTGAAAGGGAAGACATTGAAACACTCGTCAGGATCCATAGAGAGATGTATATCGGACGATATGGACTACCTACCTATAACTACCGATGGACATTCCAAATATAATGTAATATTTGCTTTAAAATCACTTATCATCATTTATAACACACTCACACTTTTTGCAAAAACACGATCATTCTGACTCGTCGTGGTATTAAATTGGTTTCCCACACTACGCTTACATTTATGCATACATGTATCGATTCTGACATTATAAATTTCAAAATCACTTATTTTGTGTTTAAATTAATACCTTAGTTGTGGTTTATATTACCTACTGCCCTTTGATAGATACCCTTTTGGGTAATTGCGTTTTTACAAATAAAAATAAACCAAAAAATTAATGAAACACTATTTTTAAAAACACTTTGTATAACGAAGCATCACGCCGTTTCTTCTAAGGGGTTAGCAGAAATAATGGACCGCCAAATTTTTGTTCCTGACATACTTCTCTCAATTCCAAGACATTTATACATTTTTTTTTAATAATTTATTTAATTTAATAGTTTATTTTTAATAATATAATAATATATAAATAATAATATAAAAATATGTATTATTATTGTTTAATAATCTAATGCCTTAGGTTTCAATATGTTGATTTATACAGAGCGTCAGGCGCGCATGTTTAATTCTCTGACACCTCGCGCGGCCGAGTTTTTGTATTTAATTGATTTTATCATCCTATGTTTTCCTCAGTATTCCTCTATTTCTTGTTCTAATTATTATTTCTTCATTCATTCATTAAATTTGTCCAAACCGTCTTAATGACCCTTTGAATATTTTGTTGCGGGTCTATTGGCGTAAAATAGCCTACATGTTAATATTAAGTATGAGGACAGTGACATAAAATTTAAGAAACTCCAAAAAATTGCACTGTACAGTCAGTATTTTCCTAGTGCGCCCTTGGAGTAATTGATTTTACAAAACGGTCATCATAAAATCGGCGGGAGATGCCTATTGGTGGCGATAAGGTTCGCAACCCATCACACCGCGTCTCCCGCAGGGCGAAAAGCGAAGGATGGAGTGCCGCATCAGTAAAAGTGTGACAGTCCATTATTTTTGCCTACCCTTTAGTTAGTTAGTTAGTTAGTCATCATAAAATAATAATTTATTTATCTGCATATGTGTATATTAAACTAAATAAATTTACGAACATCTATGAACTCGACATTCACACAGCGTTTCGTTTGCAACTCTGTGTTTCAACTAATCACATGTTCATAACTCAAAATGTAATTAATTTGTTTTTATTGATCAATAATTAGTGATCGTTTCATTATTTTGTTAATTACCCTTCATCTGCTCTGCATTCCGTTCTTATATCAGCGCATTAAATTCTATCATATTAAGATTTACAACTTCCTACGTTCGTTTCAATTCTAGAACATGGGTTCTGTAATGTTTGCTTTTCTAAAAACATTCGCACTTCTCATATTTTCATTCGACACTCTATCATACACAGAGTATTAACACATTCATCTAAGAGATCTCATTTCTACTACATTTATTCTACTTTCATCCTTCTTTTGCCAGCCCCAACCCTTCTTTCAATATCTATTTTTAATAAAATTATTTGTAATTTACAGCTAATTGGGAACAGGCGTGCCATTGTGCTGGGTGATTTCAATCTGTACTCGGCACAGAGTGCCGAGTACAGATTGAAGTGGGGGTCTCCTATCTCGAACAGATAACAGTGGAGGTCTCCTATCTGTGCTCGGTCCTGGGGATCGTCCAGTACAATGGAATTCTGAACACCAAGCAGCGCTTACTCTATTTCAGATTATCGACAATTCCGGTATCTGTTTGTCGAAGCGAATCTCCTCTCACTCCGAAGGATATTTATCACCCGGCTTTGGTTTTCGATTATAATTTTCAACGCGGCAAGTCTCGTACCAGTGTTCCTACAGTGGATACAACGTCGTGGAGGGGATGGATTTTCACCAATGGTGACTTTACTACCCTTTACGATATGCTATCAGACATAGATTGGGAATGCATGGGTGCGATAATTGGCGTAAATGAGGCATTGCAATATTTTTACAATGCTTTGTACTCGTGTTTTGATTTGTGTTTCCTAGGAAACCTCTAGCTGTCACTGATAGGCGTTATCCGAGGTGGTTCTCTCGTGAAATTATAAGGGACATCAGAATAAAACATAAACACCACAAGAAATGGAAGTCTTCAGGTAACCTAGATTACTACAATCTTTTCGGTTATTTTTGATAAGGTGGACCACCAACTGTTAATTCTAAAACTTCACAGAATGGGCTTTAGCAATCGTTTGTGAAAGCTCTTCTCCAGTTATTTGTCTTCTCAAGTGCAGTACGTATCTTATGGACTGTATCAGTCATCAGTATTCCACACTTCATCTGGAGTACCACAAGGTTCCATTTTAGGGCCGCTTCTTTTCACAATATTCATCAATGATATATTAAATGTAATTGAGTCTTCAAAATATCTCTTATTTTTTGATGGCTTAAAAAAGTGAAATTCAGTCTCCTTCAGACTGCTTGAATCTCCAACGCGATATTCAAAGCATCATGCAATGGAGTAAACATAATAAATTGTTCTTCAACATCTCCAAGTGTTTTGTAATGTCGTTTACATGAGCAACTAAAACAATTTACTTCAGATATCTAATGGATGAAGCCCAGCTCGAAAGAGCGTCGACGTCCATGGATCTATATGTGTTGTTCGATGCTCGCTTGTCGTTTAGTCTTCACATAACTTCGTTATGTAATAGCTCCCTCAAAATGCTTGGTTTTGTCATTAGAAACGCCAAGATCTTTCGTAATATTCAGGTGCTGAAGCTGCTGTATAACTCTCTGGTGAGAAGTCGGTTGGAATTTAGTTCCATTATCTGGGCGCCGCATGAGGTTCGATATTTCCTGATGGTGGAGAGGGTGCAGAAAAAATTTCTGTGATACCTCTATCTTAGGGAGTATGGATATTACCCGTGGCTCTTTCCAACTGATTTCTTGTTAGGGATGCTAGGCTACCAGTCACTCGAGAGGAGACGAGACATTCACTTGGGTGTCCATTTCTTTCGACTGATATACAGTTGAATACACAACTCAAAAATCCTGAGTGATGTAGGTCTGTTCGTCCCTGATAATTGTCTTCGACAAAGGAGCCAAAGATTGTTTTATCTCCCACGATGCAGAACCAACCTGCCAATGGTTATGCCGGAAGGTAGAGCAATATCTTTGCTTAATCGTATCACCTCGGAGTTTGACATATTTTGTGATAGTTTGGCTCATCTGAGGGAAGTACTATCTTTATTATAATTGTATGGTATATTTATTTTATTATATTTGTCATGCATCTTATGTTTCTCGCTCTTTTTATTAATCTATTATGTATTACTTATTAATGTGTATCTCTCACTTGTTTCTTTAGTATATTGGAAAAAAAATATTTTGTTATGCTTTAGATATGTTTAAAATAAATAAATGAAATAAAAAATGAAAAATGAAAAAAAAAAAAAGAAAAATGAATCCCTCTCAATATTTTGTTAACATACTACCTAAATAAATACACGAACTATCTACTTTTTCCAAATTTTTACCATTCACGCTGATGTTGCAGACTGTCGTGATTTCTTATTTTTCAAAAATGGATTTCTTAACATTCATCATCAGATCATTTCGCATGCATACCTCACTCGTACTATTCACTAGGACTTGTAGTTCATGTTCGTTGTCTGCAAGTAGGACAGCGTCATCCGCATACTAGAGACAGCTTACTGACACTCCACTTATTTTGCCACCTACATCCCCAACCCTTTCAGCTCTTTCATATTATGTATTTCAATATTATTCAATTAAAATGTTTATAGAAAATCATAAACGAATATTTTTTAAATATTAACTTTTGATAAATACTGTTCATTTATTTAATACGTTATACAAATAAGAAGAATGGAAAGATAAAACAAAACATAATTTATTATCGAACATGACCCGGACGATTAAATAATTATAATTTGAAACGAACTTTAAAGATTCAAAATAGATTTGTTTATTTTAGCATTGTTTTACTTTACGTTGCACTAGACCCAAATAAATCAGAAAAAACTCGTTTTGTGCAACGGAAACTTTTTATTTTCTAAAGTCAATAGTCGACTTAAAATCCTACTCAAAAACAATTACTTACAGCTTTTCTAAGAGACTACGCTTCCGGTGCAACAGACGGGACGCTTCAGCAGACTTATGAAAATAAAGGCTTCTCTCTAGTTAGTGTTTAGTTGTGAAAAAAAACTAGTTTCTTGAGATAACCGTTGTAGCTGCTGGAGTCGCATCGGTCTGTTTTTAAATATTTCTTTGACGTTTATAAACACCCATCGGAAATAACTTTGCAACCATTATATTATAACTTATTTTTATATCTTAAAGCGTCAGTGTCAATGAAGTAGGATTAAACATAAATTGACAAAATTATGTAGATCAGATTTCAAAGAATACAAAAATTGGTGAATACTTTACTAACTTATAAACACGCTTTTTTCTCGGAAGGGCAGGCACAGAAAATGAACCTGTCATACTGCTCAATCCTGACATACCTACATTCATACATCGTAACATTTACGTTAATTAATTATTCCGACATCGAATTTGGCGGTCTTTAAAAAAATATAAATCAACATATTTCATGCTTTCTTCGGTCGTCCTCGGCTTATTTTTCCACTCACACTGCTTGTAGACAACTTTAAACTATTATTCTCTCATCTATTCGTTCCATGTGATCCTTTTTTATTTTACTTATGATGCAATCATTAACCTTACATTTTTTCCTTATTTTATTGTTCGATCTTCTATCAAATATTGTTTTTCCGTAAATTATTCTCAGTGATGCATCATACACCAGGTTTGGCACTAGAACTCCATTTTGTACTGCCATCATTGTTTCAGTGTATATATTTCTATTTGCAGTGATGACTTATAGTGCGCCATTTTTTTTTGGTCCCAGCTCTAACCCTTCTTTCGATGTATTCTCCAATACTTCAATTCGACATATTATTATATAAGAGTGAGAGAATGTCTGTGTATACATATTATATGAGTTTTTAATTAAGAATTTAATCTCTCCCTTTCGCTTATAGGGTATATTTAGATGTAGCATAAATTAACAGTGATGACTTCGAGTGCACCATTTATTTTGTTCCCAGCACAAACGCTTATTTCGATGTATGTTCCAATACTTGAGGTTCAACATAGCTTTATACTATAATATAAGAGAAGTGAATGCGGTGCGAATGATGGTGTATGAACAAAATAATGAAAGGAACATTAAGATGGTTTGGACACATGGAAAGAATGAATGAAGAAATAATGGTAAAAAAAGTATATGTTAACGATGTAAATGGAACAAGAAATAGAGGAAGACCGAGGAAAACGTGGCACCATCAAATAAATCAAACATTAAATGTCGGCCATGTCAGGAGTCAGAGAAATTGACGCGCGTGCATGACACGATGTATAAATGTTGAGGATGTAGAAAATGGATATAATAAATTAGGATAATATCATTTTTATTAATTCAAATTTATATGTTATATATTGGGATTGTATAGCCATAGAATCCCACACGTTATTGCGCATCAGATTCCTGTTTTGTACCGTTACCTCGGAAGACCGACAAAGAGATGGAGAGGTAGCTGGGAGTCAACCACCTAAAAGAGGCCAGCCTGACTTAATGAACAGACCGATGGTCTAAAAGAAGAAGAAGAAGAAGGATTCTATTGATGGATAAAGGATGATCAGGAATGTGGTATGAGATAAAGAACTGCGTCACATCAGGAGCGATACCAAAAATTCCTATTCACTAGCGTACACAAATATATGCCATTATGCCCAGCGAACTCCAGTCAATGTGACTACAGGACATTATCATCAATGTCAAAGCGAATGTGAGAGCGCGAGTACCAATGTTTCGGTGCCAGATAACGCCACCTCACTAAGATTATCTCGCCGGGAACCACTCGGATAATTTACTCCCGGGAAATTACTATGGAGAGGAATAAATAGAAATCCATAGAACTTACTGGTATGCCATGGCCTCTAGCCAATGCAGCCTTTCAATGGAAATAGGATACGGAAAATCTCCGAACAACACAGTAGTAAAGTTTATGACAAATATTGAAACAATACATTTATTTAATCTCTCTGTTTAGATTTAATTAACTAATTTACCATCATTCCGTTTCACCGATGGGGAAAGCAAAGAGGAAAGACCGTCATACACTCTTAACTCCTCCATTCTATTATGATTGTTATTATTATTATTTTATTGGATCGCTCCTTACATCATTACAGCGCGAGCCAAATATATGTAAAGGGTAAAACCTATCATATTAATTCTCGTGACGTGTGATAGGTAACTAATCTATCGCCATTTTAATGTCACGTTAATTCTGAACCAGACCATATAACCAAATAGTTTGTAAGTTAATTAGTTAGTGAAGAATGGAGTTAATTAATAAAATACGCCGATCTTTATTTTTAAATAAGGTGGCTTCTCAAAACTCGCAGGAAACCTGTACAAAACGTCAAAAGAGACATAATTCATAACCTGCGGTTAGTGTTTCTTAGACACCCTTTACGATAAGATTTTCTAGAAGAAATTTAAAAATAAAATTCTTAGATTGACATCAAAGTAAGACGTAGTAAAAAAACCTCAACCTGTCGAGACCAGATATTCGATCAAGGTACCTCAAATAAACAAACAAACAAAGAATTATACCGTTTCCCCGGAATAGAAGGCAAAGGGAATGGCTGTAACCCTACAATATCCTGACACGCCTCTTTAGTTTACTCCACATTCATGCAGCGAATCATACAAGAACGTCTCTTCTTCCGACTTCTTATATGACCGACCTTAAAAATTTGATTAATTTGCGTTTGTTTTCCTCAGTCTTTCTCCACTCCAATCATCCATTCGCAAATTTAACGTACACATTAATAACCATTATTTATTCATCAATATATGCAATTATATGTCCCAGCCAACACAGTGATCCTGTCATCATTTTATTCAGTATAATTTTCCTTTTTTTTATATCAGCATTTAAAATTATATCATGCATCGTTTTACCACACATCGCATGCTTAACAGTAAACTGACCGATTATGGTTTAGGTCGTAATTGAGTTAACATTAGACAGAGGCTTGTTTTAAAGTAAAGTCAAAATTCCGCCAATTGCCCCTTCCATTGCACTATTTCGGTATTTTTCTTTCGTACGTGGTTTTCCACTGTTTTTGTTAAAACACCGACTCATGTCAGATTGAGCAAAACCTGATTTTTGAGTTAAGCCAGTGTTCTATTAAGCGTGCGACGTGACGATTAGGGATCTTATTTCTACCGCATTTATCATACACCGTCAACTGGACCACCACACTGTTCTTTCTTGAAATACCATACATTCTTCGAATATTCAACATTCATACATCGTGCCATGCACACACGTCGATTTATTGATTTGATCGTGCCACGCTTTCTTCGGTCTTCATGTATTTTTTTCTCCGTTTACATCGTAAGCATGTACTTTCTTTATCAATAATTCTATATATCACTTAATCCTTTTCATGAGCTATAACCATCTTAATGGCGGGATACCGGTTCTAGGAATGCACAACATTTTCCTATCCAGCCCCATTTTAAACGCCTTCAGACGATTCATGGCATCACCTTTTTTTAAGCTACACATATAATTATAATAAAATTCATCGAACAACCGCCAATTTAATGATTAATAACAGTTTATATCGATCTCCCTATGATGAAGGTGTAAAACCTTCGAAACATGTCGGAAAAAAATAAACTGAAAAGTTAAAAATCGTAAATTACAAAGTTATATATTAATGCATAATTCAATGAGGTAACATCCTCTCTAACAGGTCAATAACTCTTAAGACGGATCCTAAAAATTTCATCCGATACAATCGATTATTGTTTGAGCCATCGAACAAAAAGCGATCCTTTAGCATATTTTTTTTTCTTTGTAGCATAGAATATAGAAGAAAAAGTGATCGGATCTGATTCGCATCACAAAAAGAATAATTTGAAATAGAGTTTTCAATACAATATGTAAAACAACGTCCTATAATGACATATGGAATAGAAACGAGAGCTGACACCATCAGAACAAAAAGTGTCCTAAAAACCACAGAAATGAAGACTCTCCGATCCGTTGCGGGAACGACACTCCGGGACAGAATAAAAAATTCTAAAATAAGAAAGATCTGCAATGTAGAAGATGTCGTGCGATGGGGAAGACTGAGAAGACGCTACTGGAGAGATCGTGTGGAAAGAGCGTGTTCTGAAAGAGCGATAAATATAGCCGCAAATAAAGTACCTACAGGAAATCGACCTACAGGAAGACCACCTAAAAGATGGCGAGACAGTTGGACATCTGCATCCTAGGAACAGGCTCCGAGAAATAACAGGACACAGTCCTAAATAAAGCAGAATAAGAAGAAGAAGATCAATCATCCTTTCAATAAAATACTTTAATATATTTTCGTTTCAACATTTACATTCTAGGGATTAGAGCTTTTATAATATTTAAAAACTTATTTTCTGCTTCTTTAAAAGCAGGATTTTATTTACTTGAACAAATAACAAGCATTGTCAGATTCTATTCAGATATTAAATACATCTCAGAGATTTACGGATTATTTAAGAAAATTTTCTTAACATACGTTTTCCCCCCAGATAAAGACATTCCAATTTAGCTGTTTGCCGTGTTGGCACGAGTGAAAATTCTAACATCTAATGCTCTAGGCCAGAGGTCGGCAAAGTGCGGCTCCGGAGCCGCATGCGGCTCTTTGGCCTGTTAAGTGCGGCTCTTTAGCCCCTCAAGGGCGGATTTGGATAGCATCGGTCGAAGAAAGGAGTTTGTCGAAAAATAATTTCATCGCGAGATACTTGCTTACCATTGCATCGATTTCGATGTTAGAAGAAGTTATTTTATTCGAAAGCCAATTATTCATTTTTGCTCAAGATTTTGAAAGGCAAACATTGTTTGATTTTTCGAGTCTGCTGAAACATTGCCAAGATAATAAATTCCTCTATTGACAAACATTATTTCAAAACAATTGGGCCGAGATAACCAAACCGCAGAGCTAAAAAAAAAATTGGACTAAACTGGGAAGCTTTCGGAAACATGGATTTACATCCTTAAAAACCGGAAAATACCGATCAACCGGAAACGAAAAGTCTATGAAGCCTGCGTTTGGCCAGTTGGTACTTATGGTCTTGAAAATGTTACATTGTCCAAACAAAGTACCGAGAAACTACAAGTGACCCAAAGAGCCATATTAGGAATAAGCCCAAGAGACAGAGTTAGAAACGATACGGCGAGAGAAAATACAAGGGTCACTGACATTATCCACTGTGTGGCGACTCTAAAATGACAATGGGCAGGTCAGACGAAATCTCAGACGAAAAGTGGATAAGAAGACTGCTGACTTGGAGACCGTGGACGGTAAAAAGAAGTGCAGGGCGACCGCAACTACGGTGGAAGGATGATCTGAACAGACACGTGGGAATAACCTGGGTGCAGTCTGCACAGGACAGAGTGACATGGAAGCGAATGGAAGAGGTCTTTGTCCAGGAGTGGACGAGAATAGGCTGAGGAAGAAGAAAAGAAGAAGATTTCAAAACAACCATTTTAAATATGGGGTAAGCATTTCTCAACAGGTTTTAGGAATTAAAAAACAGCAGAGTGACCTTAGCATTCGTCAAACATCCTCATGCTACAATAACAGATTTAAATTTTTCTCTTTTTGACATTGACATTGGTAACTTTGAAATACAATTGCTGGATTAAAAAAAAAACACGGAAATACGAAACTCTAAATTAGAACGCTTTTGTGTTGATTTGAAAATATTGGAGAAGAACAAATGTGAACTTAGTTCACAACACAGGTGTTATTCTTTGAAAGACCTGGATAAAGAAGATATGACCATCTTAAACGCCTGGAAAAGTATTCCTGACTCTTATGATCAGCTGAAAAAACTCGCATTTAAACAGGCAGTATTTTTATTTTATTTTTATTTTACGACTTTTTATAATTTCACAGTGTAAATATATTTACAGTATTTTTATTTTCGGAAACTTCTTATTTTTAAAAATCTAGTCGCTATAAACTTGTTGCAAAGGCATTCACGCCAACATACCCAAGAAACAAACAAATAAACCTCAATCTGTTTTCAATGCGGCAGCACGACTTGTAAAAGGTGTTCCAAAAAACTCGCATATTTCACAACATCTAAAATATCTTTACTAGCTCAAGTGTACTGAAAAAATCCAGTTTAAACTATGCTGGACGGTTTTTAAAGCGCTTCACGGAATGGCACCAGCCTATATATCTGAACTTTGATTTTCTGATAGCCCTAACTTGCGGCAATCAACGCTTGGATCAGCAAACTCCTCGGCAACAGACAGATTATTTGAGCCAAAGCGCAACCCCCGGACAAATTTCGGATATCGGGCATTCGCAGTGGCAGGTCCGTCCACCTGGAATATGCTTCCTGCACACCTCAGATGCAATGACAATCCGACAGATTTTAAATCTCACCTAAAAACCCACCTTTTCAGAATATCACATAAAATGTAAACATCGGTTATCTGCATCTCTCAATTTAGGGTACACTCTGAGTAAAGAAGTAATTGGAATGCTTTGCTATGCAGACGATGCCACAATCGTGGCCGAAAATGAAAGTGACTTACAAGCAATGCTCTCAAAGTTTGATGAATCCTATTCAAAATATAACATGATCATTTCCATCCCAAAAACGAAGTGTATGACATTCGCAAGAAATCAACTGAGATGCGAAGTCTCCGTACGCCAGGAGGAAATTGAACAGGTGGACCTATTCAGATATCTCGGAAGCGAAGTAACCAGCTCTAATGACCTCCCCAGAGAAGTAAGGTTACAGGTGGATAGGGCTCCAGCGGTTGCAGGCTGCCTGAAAGATGTCATGTGGAGAAACAAGGACATGAGGACTGACAGCAAGGTACGCATGTATAAGGCCTGTGTGCAACCAATCCTCACATATGGCATTGAATCGAGGGCAGACACTGTCAAGACAAAGAGCATGCTCTGGACAACCGAGATGAAAACACTCCGCGCTATAGCTGGCAAGACCCTGCGTGATCGAGTTAGGAATACAGCAATCCGAGAAATCTGCGAGGTCGAAGATGTGGTCAGATAGGGATGTCAAAGACGGCGATACTGGCATCAACACGTAGAAAGGATGAGCTCAAATAGGATACCACACATAGCTCTCCATGGAACGCCAAACGGACAACGCCGACCAGGAAGACCCCCGAAACGGTGGAGAGAAAGCTGGAGTTCAGCGTCTCAAGAGGACCCGCCTGAAATAACAGACTCCTGAGTCTACCAAAAGTGAAGAAGAAGAAGAAGAAGGTTATCTGATTGCTAGTGTCACATGCAGCTTTCATGACTAAAAACATTGTCAAAGCGGCCTTGAGGTGAGCGTTTTACGAAAACGGCGCAATACAAATGAGTATTTTTATTTCTATTAACTGAGGAACCAGTCAAGGGAGATAATGAACCACATCAGACGCCATCTGCTTTTTCTCATTCACTGTCTTGGCTACGGTAAAAAAGAGAAGTAATAACGCATATACAAAATGCAAAAAAAATTGTGTTAGTAAAATGCACAAAAAATTTTTTTTTACTGTCGCGTACTTTGTAACAATTATTTATATTTGCATATTCAGTCTATTTTAGTCAAATTTCATTAAAATAAAACAGTGTCTTTTGAGTTAATAAACTGATTTGACTTGATTAAAAAGAATAAAAATATGATTTGTGTTTATCCGTCAATTTGACGGGTGCCGTAAATATAGGTATAAAAAAAATTCCGTAAACCTAGTGTTAAGATATATTTCTTTTTTCGCGAATTTAGTACAGGGTAAAATTAAGTTGTGCGAACTTGGTTACGGAAGTGCGACATGATAAAGTTAGCAATCAAAGATAAATAAAGTCTGGACATAACACGCGTGCTAATTCACGAATTGGGATAACATGTCATGAAACGAGACATGAAAGAAGTTAATCGGTAAGTTTGTAAAATAGTACCAACAAACTGTCACATTTTAGAAGGGTAATTTCGAATAGTGTGTGTGTTTTTTTTTTAATTTCAATAAGGTAGAACCTGTACGAAATAAAGTATATACAAAATACAAAGACGCATTTTTCGTCTTTCCAGATTTTCTCTTCCATTCCACACTTTGTCCTACCTTCACCAATATCTGAGTATAAGTAATTTTATGTATTTCTTCATAAGTTATTTCCATGTGTCCAAAGTTTCCATGTTCTTTTATTATTTTGTACATAACTTGTTCATGTTCTTTATTTTCACAACAATCACATCATATATTTGTATATTTTTATCACTGAATTCAAATGCCGCATGACGAAGGCTTCATGCGGCATTTAAATTAAGTCAAAAGGTGCGGATGCGTTTATAAAGGTGTAATATAATAGTATGAAAACAAATTTGTGAGAATAACTTTAACTAACGAAGAGTTCCTTTAAAGTATTTATGTCTCTGTGCTGCTAATCACACCATGCAAAGAGTTTTGCTCACTAGGAATTCGTGACGTGTAAAATATACAATTACCTGTACTATATGGCAGGGAATGAAAATTTTGAATATATCCTGCATACAATCGTAAAATTCACGAAGCTATTAATTATACCGTACTGATACTGAATTGAGCTTTTAAATCAAAGAGACCACAGAGTACTGTGAGACGACTGTCGGCTCCAGCCAAGCTATTTGAATATATTTTACACAAATTCATATTTCCAAAAGTCGACCACTATATTATAACAAAACCACATGGGTTCAGGAAAGGGCGCTCTACTAAAACTAATCTCATGGTTTTCACAGAGTACATTGCAAAGGCCTTGGATAACGGTCACCAAGTTGTCTGTTCATAAAATGATTTCTCAAAGGCCTTTGATACTGTGAACCACGACCTTATGATAGCAGAGCCATCGCAAATTGGATTATCTTCTCAGTTGATTATGTTTTTCATTAGTTACCTCGAGAGAGAAAACAATTCGTCTCATACGGAAATTTCAATCGGAACCTTTTCTTGTACATTCAGGGGTACCACAAGGTTCGAACCTAGGCCCACTACTTTTCACCATCTTCATAAATGATATTCCGAAGGTGATAAACTTCTCGCAATTTCTTCTATTTGCCGATGATCTGAAATTATTCCTGTAAATTAACAATCTTGACGACTGTCTACACCTTTGATTTGATATCGTCCATGATGGTTCAGTTCTGACGAAACAATGAAATCCTAGATAAACGCATTACTCTTAAAAAAAGTTTTTATATTAATCATAGACGAAGCCACAAAACACAATTCAATTACATCCTTTTGAATTGTTGAAAAATGCAATCGGCAATTCTGTCACGGGATGGCTGTTTTGAGGAAACACTTCCCAGAGCGCATCATCTCAATTAGAGGCGATTTTGAGTGGCCTGCCCGTTCTCCCGATTTGTCTTCTAGTGATTTTTTTCTATAGGGATTTTTAAAATCCTGTATTTATCTGAACCGTCCAGGGACCCTAAAAGATTTGAAGACCACATCCAGGAAGAAATTGCCAAGATAACGCACTTGATATGCTGGCAAGAGTTATGACAAACTTTTGAAATCAGTTTACTCAGGAGAGATTGTATAGAGAATGGGGGACGTCACCTACCTGATTTGATCTTCAAAAACTAAGTTCAGGTATGTGCCTACATTATAAAAAACAAATAAAAAAATTCGGATTCATACAATGAGTTTTATTAAGTTTAAAAAAAGGAAGTTATGCTTCCGCATCCTTGAACATCTGTTCGAAAAGTAGGCCTCAACGGCAAACGCACGCTCTTCACTGTTCCAACGCATGATGCCAACTAAACTTGTCGGGACAAAACTTTGTAGTTTCACCTCTGCAACGAGATCACTAGCGCTCCGCTACAACATCAACCGACTGAATGGCGGGCATTTAAAAAAAGGAAGTTATGCTGCCGCACCCTGTATATGCATTGAAACAAGCCCTTGTAATTTGTTTTTGCTTAATTTTTTTGGATAAAAAAACCTCCCCTATTCATTTTCTTGTCACGTCTTGCGCAGACTGCATTCAGGTTACACTAACTTGTCAAGTCATTTTTCCATAGAAGTTGCGCTGAACTTCTCTTTGACATACCTTAAAAAGTTTTTTTTATTAATTATAGTAGTTAAAACGAGAGCTTTAAGTGGTTTACTTGGATTTAATTTATATACAGTGACAAAGTTAGTACTCCTTGCGAGGGCATTTTCAAACTCAGAAGTCAGAAGTCTTCTGGCCGATTTTTCGTCCATGCTTCTAGCTACGCGTCCTGGCATTTCCATTTTAAAGTCACAACACGGTGAATAATGTCAATGACCTTTGTTTTTTCTCACACCGTTTCGTTTTTGACTCTATATCGAAAGTTTAATTCTAAGGGGTAAGACAGGGATTCTCTCTGTCACCTGCTCTTTTTAACGTTTACGTACAGAATGCGATTGACGACTTGAGAGAGAGAATGAGTCACAGAGAAGGTGTAAGGATACACGGGCAAAAGATAGACATGATAAGGTTTGCTGACGATATTGCTATGGTTTCTGAAAGTGAGGAGGAACTGCAGGAGGCCTTAGAAACTTTGCAAGACATTCTTCAAGATAGCTACAACATGAAGATAAATAAGGACAAAACAAAGCTGCTGACTGTAGGCCGAACGCAACATCAGATGAGAGTAGTGATGTCAGGAGTTCCACTAAAGAACACCAAGGAGTTTGTCTACCTCGGGAGCAAAATAACATGGGACGGTCGGTCTAAGAGCGAGGTCGACAGCCGTATACATCAGGCTAGGCTTGCATTTAATAAAAGGTCGAAAATAATAGAATCAAATAATATAGACCTAAAACTGAGAATACTCCTCATCAAGACCTATGTATGGAGTATCTTGATGTACGGCTGCGAGACATGGTGCCTATCCGAAAGAGATAAGCGGAGACTAGAGGCTTTTGAGATGTGGTCCTATAGAAGACTCTTTGGAATTTCCTGGAGAGACCACATCACGAATGAGGAAGTTCTTCAAGGAATCGAAGGAGGAAGGCACCTGCTCAGGACCTTGTCCGAAAGGCGTGCAAGATGGATCGGCCATGTAATACGTCAAGAAGGTCTCTTGCATGCCATAATGGAGGGTATGATCGAAGGGACAAACTCTAGGGGACGCCCACGCCGAGAGTACCTGGAGGACCTGTTGGTGGACGTACGCTGCTCATCATATGCAGATCTCAAAAGAGCCGCACAAGACAGGGAAAAATGGAAGAGAATAATGGAGGTTTCAATCCCAGGATTGAAACCAGAGAAGAAAAAAGAATTCTAACATGGCTATATCCCTGACTCTATGGGCTCGTAATTTCTCAGCACTTTGTTCGGAGAAACAACATAATAGTCAATTGTTTTGGCCGAAACACTATGATACTTTAACATTTTATAACTGTTAATGAAAAAACATTGTTTTTATATGACAATTGTATTAATTTTACGACAGCTGTTTCATCAACCAATGTTGACATCATCAGGTGTTACAATGATATTATTGTAACACCTGATGATGTCAACATTGGTTGATGAAACAGCTGTCGTAAAATAAATACAATTGTGATATAAAAACAAAGTTTTTTCACTAACAGTTGTAACATAATATTTATAAGGCCAGCTTATTTTATACATAAGGCAAAAAATATGATGGTAGTTCACAACAGAATTTTTGTATAGGTCCTTGTTTTTTATAGTAAACTGATGAACAAGCTAGGTTAAATGTTAAAATATTTAATTTCAAACAAGTCTTCTATTAAACATTTTATATTAAGTATAATAATCTTTAGGAAGTACATATAATGTTAACGCGATTGTTGTGTCGGTTTTAACCATCGCGTTGCCATGTGGTCAATTGAGTTTCCACTGCCACTTTAAAGTTGATTTTCTTAAAACCTATGGACCCTAATATTATAAAAAAAAAATTGTAATCCTCCATTGAAGTGTTCTCAATATTTCGTAATAAAAAAAAGCAAAAAATTACTTCCTTCATCCCAAAAAAATATATTTTTTAAGACTGCCCTCACCTTCATTCGTGTTAAGGTAGAATTTGTTTTGCTAATATTTACAACTTTATCAAAAGTGACAAATACTTACGCGCTGTTTTCAAGTATTATAAATTACATGTTTGGCCTTTTCTCATAGGTACGTTATAATACCGACTGTGGACGGAAACGCAGCATGCAACTTAATAATATCAGAACTGTGAAAATATTAACACTTTACCAAAAGGGACAAATATTAATACGTACTCGTTGTCTTGAACGCACTATACATTTTGCCTAGATGCCTTTATCATACGTAAAATTATAGCGCTACGGCGCGGCGGGGCGAGACAAGTTCATACTTGGTGTCAGTTGATCATATGCTGTCTCGTATTCTATATCAGAAATCGCATGGTTCCAGAATAAAATTAATAATGATATGTTTTTCAAATAATCCATGTATGTTATAGATATCGATCTATTCCTAATGAAATTCCCTACAAGATGACATAAATTAAATTTTGATTCATCGAGTCATATGCTTGATATTTAGATAAAGTTAGCGGTAAACTGAATTGACCACATGGGAGCGAGCGTTTTGTTTTGAACACGGTACGTTAAGGGTTAAAGAGATTTTTATTTGTATTGAAGTCTAAATACTGTGACAAATTTGTTTTGCATTGCTAGATCATTATTTAACTTCATTGTAAAATCAGTTTCCAATGAAGTTTAATAATATAACCAAACACCAAAAAGCATTTGCATGATAATATATATTGAAGTATTACTAAATAAAAACCACAACCATCAATATTCTTTGGGAAAACGTATGTTATCGAGAACTTGATTAATATTTTACGAGAGTAACATGTTTCTTCCTTCGAGAACATATCAAAGGTTCTATTTAGATGTCACTTAACAAACCAAGGAGAATACATTATACGTTATATTTATGAACTCTGAAAATACGACAAATAAAATGAAAATTTTGAAATGAAAAGATTATTTGAATTTATTTTTCACATCTGATTTTTATTTATCAAAAAAAAAACATCTTCCTGATTAAAAAAAATTTCAGGTTTATCAGAGAACGTGAAATTTACTATTAATGATGCTTTTTTCACTTACTATAAAATAATACAAAACGGATTTAATCTGAGTAAACGGGGTAATCTGAGACGATGGACTGCCATACTGCTCTGTCCTGATATACCACTCTCTACATTCCTCTTCATTTATCCATCGTTACATGTGGCCGCCTTTTAGTATTTGATTAATTTGTTCATGTTTTCCTTGGCCTTAAATGGATCGCCACAATGGCCTGTCCTGGCATACCTCTCGGGTTTCCTCTACATTCATAGATCGTACCATGCACGCACGTCGATTATTCCGACTTCGAATGTGGCCGCCTTTTAGTAATTGATTAATTTGGTCATGCCATGTTTTCCTCGGTCGTCCTCGGCTTCTTTTCCCACTCACGCTGCTTGTTTACAACTTTTTAACCATTCTACTCTGATCCATTCGTTCTATATGTCCAAACCATCTCAGGGATCCTTTTTTTAATTTTATTCATGATGCAGTCATCTGCCTCATATTTCATCGTTCGGTATTCTATCATACAACGTTTTCCCGCACATTCTTCTTAGTGATCTCATTTCTACGGCGTTTATCCTGCTTTCATCCTCCTTTTGCCAGCTCCAAGCTTCACTTCCATACTTGAGGGTTGGCACTAGAACTCCATTGTGTACTGCCATCTTTGCTTCTGTGGATATATTTCTATTTGCAATAATGACTTTGAGTGCGCCATTTATTTTATTCCCAGCACCAACCCTCCTTTCGATGTCTCTCTCCATTTTTCCGTCTCTTGTAAACATGCTTCTCAGATACGCAAATTCAGCAACTTGCTCCAATTTCTCGCCCATCGCACTAATATATATAACATCACTTTAATATTGAAAGTTTATGAAGGGAATAAACTTTTCCGCGAAAATCTACATAAAACCAACTATGGTTATAATGCACCTATACCGAGAATGACTAGACTGGCAAATTCTTGTCATGACTTAGATTTTTTTAGAATAAATCTAAATTCCTTTATTTCTGCGCTTAAAAAGTATGGACCTCTACGAAACCCTTAGTTAATTTTTAATTTTAAACCAGTTCAAGTTCAATAGCTAATTGTCAGCCATGTTCACATTGTTAATTTAAAGTACATTATGTATTAGAATTAATGTACGTGATTTTTCGAACCTTCTGTTTCTATGTCGATTTGAATAAGTTCTTTGTTATCTTTTTGTAGTTCTTAAATAATCTATATACCTACCTGTAGTCTTAGTTTTATAATTGTACTTCTCCCGTTAATAATCTAATACCTGTATTCTTAATTTTAATAATGTCCTTTCTTTATTATTCAACATACCTGTATTCTCATTTATGAAAGTGTCCTTCTTTCATCAAAAACCTGTATTATTAAGACTGATCACAGACTAACTCGTCTTAGATTTTATAAAATGTTCATAGATTTAAGTAAACTGTATGTAATAAAAAAATGTATTGGAATTTATTCCGTTTATAACAAAATAAAAATTAAATCACAATTTGTAATACTGCCTTAAACTATAGAACACCGCGAATTGATAAAACGTCATTAGTGAGTCCATTACCTAATGATATGCTCGATTCGAGAGTTGGAGGCAAAACAACCGATACCCGCCCCCGCAATGTGGAACGCTGTATGCTGTGGCGTCAGCATTGTAAATAAATCTCCACGTTCCAACTGACGCCTCTCTGTATCAGGATGTCAGGATCGGCGATCGATTCTCGCGGCTTATCTCCGATCAAGATTATACGTACACACTTAACATATAATTTTAAAAAAAAACATGTTCGTATCGCTCTTAATGATTAAAATTCATTTAAAGTGTTTGTTCTGTATTTATAAAACACATGAATTATATCAAAACTTAATTTCTTGCGGAAGTTGCGATACACGTAACGATAAGACGCCGTCAGATTGAATCTTTTATTTAAAAGTACGGTAAAAACGCGACCTTGGCCATGTATTCCCGGATGAAGCAACGTCAATCCGATTGTTTTATAAAAAAATAACATCATGTTTCACTCTTAAAAACAAATGAAAACTGTTTTCTAAAAGTTTAAGTAGATTTTATGGGAATGACACATTTCGCCTTAGGCATTATCAAATGTGATATTAATATAAATGAAAACTTCGGTCTTCTAAAAGTTTAATGTAGTTTTTTTTTATGGAATAACATGTTTCGCCCTTGTAAGGTATTATTAAATAATATATATATTTTTTTTTTTTTAAAAAGACTAACATCAAGGATTTACATCAATGATATTAGAATTTATATTACAATCTTCAATGTGAGCAGAAAATAGCTCATTATTATGAAGAAGGAATCTGGTCGTGTCCAGGCTTGAACCCATGTCCCCTGGATCAGGAGCCAAGCGTTCTATCCCCTAGACCACCACCCGGTTAATGGCCTTAAATAATTAATGCCTTAGAAGGGCGAAACATATCTTTTCCATAAAAAACTTAATAAAACTCTTAGAAGACAGATGTTTTCATGTATATTAATTATTTAATATGTTACATCATTGTTCAAGAAACAATAAATAAATGTGATAATAATTATACGAACTAACTGACTAACGATCACGCTTTCTACCTCAAGGGCAAAGGTTTCCAATCTTTCCTGGGCCACCGCCCCTTTTGCAAGAAAAATATACGTTCAGCTCCCATAAAAATTATTCCAAATATTTAGAAACACAAAGTTGAATTTAAAAATATTATTAAACCTTTTATGAGATTAGCGTGTTTTTTTTTTTGTCTTTTTAGACTATATTTTTTATCTGCCCACGGTCTCTATTTTTTTGGGTCTCCTACTTCCCCCCTGAAAGTCTCAAACGTCCACAAGGGGGCGTTATCGCCCACTTTGAGAACCTAGGCTCAAGTGGTAGGCAAAAATAATGGACCGCCACATTTTTCTATCCTGATATACTTCTTGCGCTTCCTCTACATACATAGCTTTTTTGTATAGGCTTTTGTTTACAATGCTAACTTCAAGAGCACCATTTACTATGTTGCCTGCCCCCGTCTTTTGTAAACATACTTCCTAAATAAACAAATTCATCCACTTGTTCCAGATTTTCACCGTTTACACTAATGTTACAGACTGTCATAATACTCGTATAATAAAACTTCTCGAAAGTAGACGTTTCCACTCGAATACCTTTATTTTGTATAAATTAATTGTAATTTACGTTTTAGGGTGTCATCGTTTTGGTCGTTCGTTGTAAAGAGCTCTAACGGTTTCGCCGATCGATGTCTCATCCCCGTAACATGATTGTGTTTCGTGAATTGGTGGCAGCGTAAACTAGTGGGGTGCATAAATCCACTCGGCTGAAGTAATTTTCATCTCAAAGCGTTGTTTGTTTAACAGCACAGCGTCCCACCTTTTATCACTTCCGCCCGGCGATTTCTGCAACCGGGTCAATCGATCGCTGCAGCCAGGTAATACAGATCACAACGGAAGCCCGACCGAGTTGATTTAGCCCGTGTTGCGTTTTGCACACATTAAAGTCATCTACGCTCAAATTTTTATCTAAAAAACAGATTTTTAAAAACTCTTATAATATTATATTTGTTTTATCGTGTATGAGGGTAATAGTTGCAAACCTGGCAAACTCCATCATTAGATGTTTTGAGTAAATTGCAAAAAACTGATACGCTAATAACGCTTTTTTTACGATATTTTTTTTTTCATCTCAACCAGTTAGTATTTTAAAAGTAATTAGCCATGAAATAATCATCATTTTGTTGATAATTAAAGTAAAATAATGAATTTCATTTTGGAGTTTGCCAGCTTTGCAACACTCAAGTGGAGGTTGCCATGTTTGCAACAAACCCCATATTTTAATAGCAAAATTCTTCAGAATGAAGCCGAATTTGAAACTGAAAATCAATAAAAATTGTGTGCAAATGTATTATGAATAAGACCCCATTCATATCTCACATTTGATTGTTGGTGGAGTTTACGGGTTTTGCAAATAATACCCTCATATATAATATATATAGATATGTTATAATATGCTTTCTACAATATTTCTCTTGGGCATGCTGGGGACCAATAGTTTGCAGATAAGGAGGGATGGGTGCACACATACCCATTTCATCAGATTTATCAGGGGATTCTTTGAAAACGAATGGAGGAGGCTTTTGTCCAGGAGTAGACGGGAATAGGCTGAGGAAGATTACCACATTATAAGCCATTGTAGTGCTATGTGATATTTCTAAACCATTCTTTGCAAGTCATCTTCAGATTCAGCTATTAACGCGGCTTTATCTGCATAGCAAATGATGTTCACGGTTTTACTGCCTTCGGGTATCATTTTACAGGAAATAATAAATTAAATATACAAACCCCTCCGGTGTAACTGCTAGCAAATTGACTTAATGATTGCATGTTGCAGATAGCAAAATAGGGTGAAATTGTAGTATTCAACTACTATTTACAAGTGTGTAGGGGTTTGTCAAATGTTATTACACTCACCGGTATAAGCCGTCACAAACGCAAGCAATTGTGGATGAATACAACACTTATTTCAAATAAGTGAAACTAAGGGGGTAAAAATTCTAGTAACCACATTAGTAGCGTTGGAAAATAACATGCACAGAAACAAATTAAAATGCAATAAAATGAAAACGAAACGAAATTAAAACAGTTCCAGGTGTTCAAGTACATTGTAATTTAATGTTCAGTCGAGCCCTGTAATAAGCTCAAAGAAATAAATATAAAAAAATGTATTTGTCTCTCCCCCAACTACCAACTTTAACTTTCTAGTGAATATGCTACAAAGCTAACGAACAAATCATCACGACGTCTCCTCCAAGGGGTAGGCATTAATAATAGACTACCACAGCTTTCTTTCTTGACATATTTCTCTCGATTCCTCAACATTTAAACATCGTGTCATGCACGCACGTCGATTTCCCCGACTCATCACGTGGCCGCCATTCAATGTTTGATTTATTTTATCTTCTTCTTTTTCTTCTTCTTCACTTTTGGTAGACTCAGGGGTCTGTTATTTCAGGCGGGTCCTCTTGAGACGCTGAACTCCAGCTTTCTCTCCACCGTTTCGGCGGCCTCCATTTTTTTTTTTAAATAGTTCCAATTTATGGTAAAAGGTGTCCTTAATTGCATCATCCTTATCTTCAGTTTCTGCATGCACATTCATCATTGAAACTTCGTCCACTATATAATGGAACACAAATCCCGATGAAAATGCTGCGTGACCAATACATGATAAATGTGAAATAATTTTAAATGCAAATAATGTGATGAACTACCTGATTGAACTACCTGTAATTATGTAAAATGTGAAAAATTACAAATAAAGCTTTTGTAAATTTTAAATAATCTTTTGTTTTTTTAATGTATACTTGTAGACAAATATTGGATTTTACCCATTACGGGTGTATTAATCATTAAGAATTAATTGTATCTCAATAGAGACGAAAATGTAAATTATTTTATCGTATCACGTTTTCCTCGAACTTACTCTATTTTTATCGATAAAGGTATAAAAGAATAAATCAATAGATTTAAATATAAACGTTTCTGTATTTGCAATGAAAATAGTTCATCTGCGGGGTTCTATTTCAGGATACACGACGACCTTTTCAACTATTATTTTATGCGCGGTAACCAAAGTTGGCAAATAATTAATCAGAAGTCCGAATACAGTGCCAATAGCAATTAAAGGCATAACCAACACTGTTGCTAATTTTGTAAACCGGTGTATTTTTAGTTTTCCTAGGCTTCTTACGGTAAGATCAATTCCAATAGCCATTCTGGATTATCACAATCAAAAGACCAAAATGCCATATTATTTAAATCATATGTCAGTCAGATTCAGAATGAACCATAGATTTCTGTTTTCTGTGAATGAAGAGTTTCTGGTGAGAATGGAACACAAATTCTTCTTCTTCTTCTTCGGTGGCCCTACAGCCCATATCGAGCCTTAGCCTCCATTTTTTTTTAAAGAGTTCCAATTTATGGTAAAAGGTGTCCTTAATTGCATCATCCTTATCTTCAGTTTCTGCATGCACATTTATCATTGAAACGTTAAAGAATCTGGTTTTAATACGGAGAACACAGATTCGCTCGTTTATGGGCCTAAAACGAATGATACTGTTTTTCACATTTTCGTCCACTATATAATGGAACACAAATACCGATGAAAATGCTGCGCGACCAATACATGATAAATGTGAAATAATTTTAAATGCAGATAATGTGATGAACTACCTGATACACGCAATATAAATGTGAAAGAAGCTAAAGAATTATGCCAAGATTTAAATGTAGTAGTTAATATTTTATGCCTACTCCTTAAGGGAAATAAATAATTAACAAAAGTGTAATTATGTAAAATGTGAAAAATTACAAATAAGGCATTTAATTTTTTTTTTTTTTTTTTTGTTTTTTTAATGTATACAAATACTTGTAGACAAATATTGGATTTTACCCATTACGGGTGTATTAATCATTAAGAATTAATTGTATCTCAATAGAGACGAAGATGTAAATTATTTGGAAACAGAATATGGTGGTCGAAGCGTTTACAGGCTTATGACATGTCATTTGTTGGGTTAAGCGATCGCTTTATGTAATACAACATATGAATACCGCGTCTGACAATTATTTGAAAGTTGTATATACTCGTATCACTAGCGCCTTCTATTGAGACTAGAGGTAATCATTAAGCAGAAAAACTCTTTATTAATGGCTACCAACCCAATTATCACATATTTCTAGATAACTAAAATATGTGAAAAGTTTCTCAACATACAACATTCAAATAATTGTCAGACGTGGTGTTCGTATGCTGTGTTACATAAAGCGATCGCTTAACCCAACCAATGACAGGCCATAAGCCTATAAACGCCTCGACCACCATATTCTGTTTCCAAATAATTTACATCTTCCTCTCTATTGAGATACAATTAACTCTTAATGATATAAATAATCTTTTATTTTGATAATGCTTTTTATTTTACCTAAAAAGGATGACTGATTTTAGAGATATAATTATTTTTATAACAGCTACGCATAGATCAAAGTCGCTCGAATATTTGCTTGGGCAGTGGGTAACATTTATTGCACGCGGCGCACGGGGGTTTAAAGGTTAAAGCCTTAAAGTGAATTAAAGCTTACCTAGGTAATTGGTTGTTGTTCATAAGCTACAAGGAATTGCCGGATGCTGCAGTTTGTATTTACATAAAACTTTATTTTTTTCGGAACGGAATCACGCTTGCTCTATTTCTATTTACAGTATTAAGAAAAGCCTTAAGAGGCAAGGACGCACTCAGCAATGTAAACTTTGAAAAGTATCCTTCTTTCTTTTAGAACAGAATATCCCGAGGGTCGAACTAGTTGGATTTTTTTTTATATTTATATTTTAAATCTTTTATCTCATACAATGTATTTAAAAAACCAAGCATAAAGGTCAATTAAAACAACAAGTTTATAAAGCATAATTTTAATTCACATTCTAAAAGTGAAATCTTAATATCATTGCATATGTTAAAGATCTAATATTTTGATCTTTATCTGTTCGTTTCCAACATAAGCAGGTTCAACATTTTTACATTGATTAACATTTACGATAATTCGATTTTTATCTGTACGAAATATTCAATTTGAATAATGTATAATGTTTGTAATAATTTAATCAAAATTGAATAATCTATAATGTTTGTAATAACTGAATGGCAGTGCACAATGGAGTTCTATTGCCGATCCTTATGTTTGGAAGTGAAGCTTGGAGTTGGCAGAAAAAGGATGAAAGTAGGATAAATGCCGAAAAAATTAGGACACTAAAAAGAACATGCGGAAAAACAATGTATGATAGTATATCTAATTATGAAGTAACAGAAGAATGTAAGGCGTGATAAATAAAATTAAAAAGGGTCACTAATTGACATATGGAATGAATGGATGAGGGAAGAACGGTTAAAAAGATATATACAAGTAATGTGAATGGAAAAAGGAGTCGGGGAAGGCCATGGAAGACATGTCATGACCAAATTAACTAATTACAATTGACGAGCGTGCATGTCACGATGTGAGAATGTTAATTTAGAATATGTGTGAATGTTAATTTAAAGAGGCGCGAGAGCTACGTCAGGATAGAACAATGTGACGATCCATCCTCTCTGCCTACCCCTCCGGAGAAATAGCGAGAAATAGTTAGTTATTCAAATTCTATTGAACAACTCTTTTCATCATTGTTATATTATATTCTTTCATATCATATGTTTGCTAAAAACAAAATCTCAGCAAAAAGCAAGATTATAATTATTTATCCTCACTAATACCATAATTTTCATCAATATACTCGTATTATGAAATTCATATGAAAGCATTAATGATATTAAACACATATAAAAAGATTTAAAAGGGATTATTAATATGAACAAAAACGTTTGTTTTCTATAAGTTTTATGATATTTTATGGGAATGAAATGTTTAATATCGATTTGATATGAAATTAATTAAAAAACAAAATAATTCTTGTATATAAACTTACGTGAGACTACCCCTGAACAAGTAACATTATTTAATTTTTCCTTGAACAATAATGTTAAACTCCATATTCAATAATCAAAATGAATGAAACGAAATGATGACTTGTATTATACTTTTTTTGAAATGCCTCTATTTTCAAAGCAAAAGCCTGTATTTTTACATTTATATAGCAATAGGTAACACCGGAGAAACTTTTTTTTATAAACCCTAAATATTACAAAATTTTCTAGAACTTTTATTATATTTTATGGAAAATACATGTTTCGCCTTTCTTAGCCATTATAATTCCCAAAAATTAACTAAACAACCATTTCGCCGTGTCTCCGAAGGGGTAGGCAGAAAGAATAAGCTACCACACGTTTCTTTTCTGACATATTTCTCTCGCTTCCTTAACCTTCATACATGGTGTCATGCACGCGCATCGATTTCTCTTGATGATGAATGATTGATTTCCTTACGTGGTCGATATTCAATATTTGATTTACTTGATCGTGTTACGTTTTCCTTGGTCTTCCCCTATTTCTAGTTCCATTTACATCGTTAACATATACTTTTTTTACTATTTATTATTTCCACGTGTCCAAACCATCTTTAATTTCTAAAAAATATGATATAATAAAACTTCTAGAAAATTATATAATATTTAGGATGAATAATAAACATGAATAGTTCTCCGCTGTTGCCTACGGCTATACAAATGTAAAAATGCACACTGTCGCATTGAAAATAACGGCATTTTGAAAAATGTACAAGTAAACAAACGAATGAATACGTTATTACGACAAGGCTTTACGTTCAACACGTAGATTGCATCAAATTACGAGGTTGCCAACGTCTCTGCCGCTTCGTAGTAAGAGATTACAGGGTGGGGTGTATTCTCGGTAATGGAAAATACGCAAAGGGGAGTAATGGGATAAATTGCATAGGATTGTTTCCGCTGATCGTTGTTGACAAGAAAATTCTCGTCATAAAATTACATCCCTTCACGACGTATACTTAAAAATGATTGTGCTGTAATTTACTTCACTTATTTCATTTTTCCTGATTTGCTCGTTAATTTTACTTTAGAATTGATATAAAAGTGAGGCATGGAACTGGCAAACAGAGGTTGAAATTAGCATGAATTTAGTAGAAAAGAAATATCTTAGACGAATGCGTGGTATATGTTATATGTATATGATTGAGTGTCAATTAAAAATATAAAAAGTGAATGCGTGTGAAAGAAAGTGTTGTGAATAAAATAATGTAGGAAACATTAAGATTATGAATTATATAAGATAAAATATAAACATAGAAATTATGAATGAAAAATGAATCATAAACAAAATGTATGGAAACGACGTAAACGGAATTAGAAATAGATGAAGACCGAGGAAAACATGGCATGATCTAATCATCTGTCATATTTTAAACGTCGGCCACGTAAGGAGTCGAAGAAATCGACGTGCGTGCATTACACGAATTGCGGAGGCGAGAACTATATGTCAGAAATTAACATTGTGGCTGTCTATTCTCTTTGCGCACCCCCTTGAAAAAACGGCTTGATTATAAGTAAGCTTATTAGAATATAAAACTGTAATGATTATTTTGTGATATCGTCGGCTAGCAGTGCAAAACTGGTTAATCCATTTTTTGACGACATGAATAAATCCATTTTTTTAATGTCTATAAATGTTTAAAACATCAATACGGCGTATAACAGTCTAAAATCGATGTGCTAGGGCCGCAATAAAATCTGCTAACTCCACGAGCTAAAATTTTACGCTTGAACTCCATAATAAAGAGGTATTTTGTAAGAAAGCTAAAGGCATAAATGCACGCCGCTCGGATAAAAGTTCCTAATTGATAATTATTAAGGTTTTGGTGTTCTGCCAGTTGGTACTTATGGTCTTGAAACTGTTACATTGTCCAAGCAAAGTGCCGAGAAACTGCGAGTGACCCAAAGAGCCATGGAAAGAGCCATGTTAGGAATAAGCCTAAGAGAAAGAGTCAGAAACGATACGGTGAGAGAAAAAACAAAGGTCACTGACATCATCCACCGGGTGGCGACTCTAAAATGTCAATGGGCACGTAGCCAGAAGCTCAGATGAAAAATGGACAAGAAGACTGCTGACTTGGAGACCGTGGATGGCAAAGAGAAGTGCAGGGCGACCGCAACTACGGTGGAAGGATGATCTGAACAGACACGTCGGAATAACCTGGATGCAGTCTGCACAAGACAGAGTGACATGGAAGCGAATGGAGGAGGCTTTTTTCAAGGAATGGACGGGAATAGGAAATTATTAGAAGAACAAAGTTTTGGTTACATATCTGGTGATATTTTTTATAATATAACTGTGGGTAAGTTTTAGATTTTGATTTTTATGCATAAAATTTAACATATTGCACCTCGTGTTTTCGATAGGAGTTTGCAGAATTAATCCATTAATGTTTCGTCGTAACTTTGAAGCTGCATATATTTATTTTTGAAAAGTTGATTAAAACATGGTTAATTAAGACTAGAAATCCCACACTTTTATTGTTTTTGTTATAACGCTGTTTTCAAATTTATATTTGAAATTATAAAATAGTCGGCTAAGAGTGATAAACTCAATATCTTGATAAAAAGACTTTTTGGTATGGTTAGAAAGATAAACAAATAATTTTATGTAATAAAATATAAATGTACACAATTAATTATTTTTAAACATTATATGCTTACTGTTGTAAAATAAAAACAACAAAAAAATGATACTGATAAATTAAATAACATTGTTTTATGTATCACAATTGTATTTTATTTTACGCGACAGCTGTTTCGTCAATCTATGTTGACATCATCAGGTGTAACAATGAAATTTGAAATCTAAGTCATTAACACTGTGGAATTTCATAGTAATGTACTTTGGAAATTTAAATTGTTTATAATCCTTAAAATATTTTTAAAAAACACGGCATATTTCGGAAAATTAAATGTATTTTTCCTTTGTATTGGACCGATTTTTAAATGCGTTTTTTTATGAGTCTTTCGTTTTTGGGGGTATTCTCCGAAATACTCGTATGTGGTGATTTATTAATATTTTGTGGATTATGAACAAAGTTATTTTCAATTTAAAAGAAACGAAAAACAATGTCTAAGCAATAAATCTGTTTACTCCCATTTTTTAGGTTATTCACACATTCTTGTCATTTTTGGCGTTTGTGAGTTTGTTGTAATACGTGGTAAAACTAATATTTACACTCTGTATTGTTTAAAAATATAATTTGCTTACTCCAGTAAAAAAGCACCAAAAAACTAATTTAAAATAAGAAAACGTGCTAACTCCCATTTTTGCTTATAACTACGACATAGTTGTTTTTTTCATCAGTTATTTCATCAGTTTCATCAGTTATGAACAGATAATTCGTATTAAAATTACCAACCAACGGGATTTCAAATTTCTTGATCCTGTAAGTCATAACAAAATAATCAGAAATAAAAAAGTAAATGGAGTTTAGCCCACGCCGAACGCTGAGCCGACGATATGTATTTTGTGTAAGTTTTATTTCACTTGTTTTTATTTTAAGTTTCCACCGGTTTCAGCTGCTTGCTGCCATTTTATGATTCCTACATCAAAGCGAAGCATGGAACTGGCAGAAGAAAGATGAGAGCCGAATAAATGCGGTAGAGATGAGGTCCTTAAGACGTATGTGTGGTAGAACGATGTATGACAGAATCTCAAATACAGATTTTAGAAAGGACTGTAGAGCGAAATAAGTTACGAACAAAATTATGAAAGGATCGCTGCGTTGTTTCGGACATGTGGAGCCCATGGCTGAAAAAATAATGGTTAAAAAAGTATACTTCAACGATATACATGGATTACGGAGTCGAGGTAGACCGAGGAAAACATGGCATGACGAAATTAATCAAATTTTAAAGGTTGGTCATGTCAGAATCCGGAAGAATCGATGTGCATGTATGACTCGCTGTATAAATGTGGAGGAAGCTAGAGAGGTATGTCAGAATAGAGTAGTGTGGCGGTCCATTCTCTCTGCCTACCCCCGCGGAGAAACGGCGTGATGGTTTGTTGTTGTTGTTGTTGGAATCAATTGTGATATTTTATAACAGTGTTATAAAATATGAATATGAATACAATGGTGTTCTTCTACCGACCCTTATGTATGGAAGCGAAGCATGGAACTGGCAAAAGAAGGATGAAAGTAGAATAAATGCAGTAGAAATGAGATCTCTTAGACGAATGTGTAGATACTCTGTGTATAATAGAGTGTCGAATGAAAATATAAGAAGTGAATGCGGTGCGAATGATGGTGTTATGAACAAAATAATGAAAGGATCATTAAGATGGTTTGGACATATGGAAAAAATGAATGAAAAAAGAATAGTAAATATTATTACGTTAACGATGTAAATGGAACCAGAAATAGAGGAAGACCGAGGAAAAAGTGGCACGATCAAATAAATCAAATATTGAATGTCGGCCATGTGAGGAGTCAGAGAAATCGACGCGCGTGCATGACACGATGTATGAATGTTGAGGAAGCGAGAGAAATATGTCAGGAAAGAAAAGTGTGTCAGTCCATTCTTTCTGCCTACCTCTTCGGGGAGACGGCGTGATGGTTAGTTAGTTAGTGTTATCAAATATCAAAGTGTTTCGGCCAAAACAAATAATGATCCATCCATAAGCTCTAATAGAACTAACACAATAGTGAATGTGCGATGATTAATCAGTAGTATGGTCCATTAGCTTTATCACCTCATTTGTGGGTAGAGCACATCCCTTGACAATATTGCGAGAAACTCTGAATGGAGAACAGCGGTTTAACAACGTAAGCCAGAAACAGACCGGACATAAGCCTACGTAAGCCTGGAACAGGGACTCGAGCAATCCGTCAATTCGAACAGTATAACTTCAATTGGCGATGAAGCCACCCAAACACAAACGAATCCGATACAACCAATTTACTTGTAAAAGTCGAATCACACCACTACATAATTTGTTCATGTCATGTTTTTCACGATATTTTTCGACTCCATTGTGAAATCACTTTGTGGAATATTACAACTGGAAACAGTCCCATTTCACTCGACACATTTTGGATCCTTTCTGGAACATACGGTTTTTTATCGAGTTATGTCATTTTATTTTATAAATGTTTTTGATCGATGTGTTGTGTTTGCTGGTTGTGTTTTGTGTCTAAACTAACTAACTAACATCACGCCGTTTCCCCGGAGGGGTAGGCAAAGAGCAATGAGGATGGGCCGCCACAATTTTATATCCTGACATAACTCTCGCGCCTCTTCTACTTCCACACATCATGACACACATACTTGTCTATTATTCCTACTTCAAACGTGACCGCCTTTCGGTAATTGATTAATTTGGTCCTGCCATGTTTTCCTGAACCTTCCTCGACTTTTTCCATTAAGACTACTTGTATTTATCTTTTTACCATGCTTTCCTCGTCTATTCGTTCCATAAAGACGCATTTTGGAGACATTGATGTTTTTATCATTTAAACGAGTGAAATTTTAAGAAAATGATCGAAGCAATATTCCGGCATGGATATGACCACTATGTTACATGATATTTTAATACTCGTATATTACTTTTATTATTTTTATTAATCTTAATATTATTATTTATTTCCAGTACTTTAAGTATTTTAACTCTTAAATATTATATATACCTCACTTTGTCTTAGTTTAACTGCAATCTCGTTTCACACTATCATTTATTAATTGTGAACTATAATATTATTTTATATTTGTGGTAGCATGTAATTGGCTTTATTTTAAATATTATAAATGTTTTATTGTAGATATGTTATTGATATCGCTGTATGTTACCCTTAATAAATAATAAATAATTAATAAATGTATCCAAACTATCTTAATGACCCTTTCTTTATTTTATTTAGGACGTATTCATCTGGCTTACATTCCTTCTTTACTTCATCATTAGATTAATATATTATCAAATATTGTTTTTTTCGGCAAATACTTCTTAGTGACCTCACTTCTACGGCATTTATCCTACTTTCACCCTTATCCCAATTCAAAGCATTATTTCCATACATAAGGGTCAGCACTAGAACTCCATTGTGGACTGTCATCTTTGCCTCATATGCTTTATATATTTAAAAAAAATCATAATAGGTACTGACGATGAAAAAAAGTGCGCTTGGAAGGGAGACTAATGAGAGACTAATCTCAAAGAAGTATGACTACGCCATGCGATTCTTAGTATACGTGTTCCAAATTCAAACATCATCCGTCAAAGGAACTATCCATTGTCATCCAGCAGACGTCACTCGATCAATTAGTTAATGAATTGGGCTGCATTTCGTACGGAACAGCCATATCTCTCATCACCGTTCCATTTGATAATTGAAATCAGTGAAAATTGAAATGCATTTCACACGCAGGTATCGGGAAGGTGTCCGAAATCTATTGTGTCCAATATACAAATGATGCTATCCGAATTAAATTGAGAACACCCTTGTATTCATCTTCTTTCATGCAGCAAAGGCATATCTGACCTGCTCCACTTGGAACAGGTTCTGTATTCTTGTCATTCCTGTCCATTTTTTTATGTTCCGCAGCCAGGACAACTGCCTCTACTAACTTCCCCACGTCCCTCCACTTTACCCATTAATAACAGCCGAAGGAGGTGGTATTTTTCTCCCCTAAGTACATGACTCGAATATGAGACCTTTCTAACATTCACACTCGACAACAGCTCTCTATTCACTCTGGCTCTCTGTAGTATGTCTGACCCTATCGGTTCACGGTATACGGAATATTCTGCGGTATATTCACATCTCAAACGCCTCCAACCGGTTCATTACATTCACTTTAAGAGTCCAGGTTTTGCAGCCATATAGTATAACAGACCATATATTATATATATCTAACATTTAATCATTCTTTATCGGAATTTCAGTGGTTTTTTTTATTTTTTTTATACGATTTTATTTTGGGAGTATCGTGAGAGGACTCTCATTACTGATACCCCACTATTTATGACATGACTTTTTTATACATTATTATAAACAGGAAATATACTTATTGTAAAAAATTATACATATAATTACTTAAAACTAACTAAACTAAATAATCGAGCAAATAACAAATTACGGCAAGTCAAAATTACAATTAAATTTAAGTTTTTTAAAAGTTAAATATAAATTACTATGATAATACATCTATAATATTTACTACCCAGATAATAAATGGAGAGTGAAATGAAGAAATATATAAATTCTCGGCTTGAAACAGAAAATCAGGGAGAGTTTTGAAAATATCACGAAATAATTTATACAAAGAAAAGATAGACTATGAGTTAGAAAATTAATATAATTTTAAATAAATTGCGGTAACATAATAGTATTCCAAAGTAAACAGTTTTGTCACTATATTAAGTTAAAAATCATTATTTTCTAAAATCTGGTTAAGGAAATATAATTTAAGTGGGTTATTTTTTGTTTCATCTTTAAGGTGTTCCGGAAGTCTATTAAGTGCAGAAAAAGCTATGAATTTAAGTGATTTTATTCCGTATTTAGTAGTGGATAATTTGGGGATATACAGGTTGTTTGCTTGTCTAGTGTTATGGTCATGTATGCCATTGTTGAGATTAAAGGTTGTATTAAAATGTAATGATTTTTTAATCAATTGCTTGATTGTACAAGTTATTTCGTATAGCGGCAGTATTTTTATTGGAAGGATTTTTGTATTTTTGTAGATATCTTTAGTGGGGGTGTCAACTGGGAGTTTAAGTATGTTTTTTATTGCCCTGTTCTGTAGTACCTGTAGTTGGTTGATATATTTTTTGTTGTAAAACCCCAGATACAGGACAGGTATGATAGGTGCGAGTGCACGAATGCATAGTAGATAGAAAGCAGAGTATTTGTTTTTATCAATTTTTGGAATCTATAGAGAATACCTATTACTGGAGTTATTTTGTTAATAATGTTTTCTATGTGCATATTCCAATTTAGTTTGTCATCGATTATTAATCCCAGATATTTCATAGAGTTTTGTTTATGTAATAGGTGACCATTTAATTGTATGCTTATATCATAGTGAGGTCTGTTATTAAAAAGTAGGTAGTGTGTTTTTTTTTTCATTAACTGTTAGTTTGTTCAGTCTCATCCGATTGAATATTCTTTTTCAATTGCTTTAAATTTTCATGTTGATAGAAGATCACTGTGTCGTCTGCATAGAGTTGCAGTGTGCCGTGTAGTTGTAGATCTGTTATGTCATTGATGTACTCGTATATTAAAAAGAGCAGTGGGCCCAGGATAGATCCTTGGGGTACTCCACATGTAACCCTTTCAATGGTGCTCTGATAACTGTCTATTTCAACTATTTGTAACCTGCTTGTTAGGTAGCTTCTGAAGAGATCTAAGTATTTGTGCGTAACTCCAATATATTTAAGCTTTTCGAGCAATATCTTATGGTCCACAGTGTCAAACGCTTTCTTTAAATCGATAAAAATAGCAGATGTGTACTTTTTGCTGTCAATGTGATTTTGAAGTGAGGCTATTATGTCAAATATTGCACTTTTTGTGGTTGACTTTTTTGTAAAACCGTATTGGTTGGGTGAAAGAAATTTAATTTTATCAAGATAATTTGTTAGTCTGTTCTTCATGAGAGTTTCAAATATTTTTGATATGATTGGAAGAATAGAAATCGGGTGATAATTATTAACATGTTTTGTGGAATCTCCTTTATGAATTGGGACTACTTTAGCTATTTTCAGTTTATTTGGAAAAATACCAGAGGAGATGGTTTTATTAATTAGTTTGACTAAATCATTCGCCAGTTCATCGCTGCAGGCCTTTAACATTTTGGGTGATATTTTGTCCACTCCTGAGACAGCACGATTCTTTAAGTTCGATATTATGCGTTTTACTTCTGTTTCATTAGTATATGTCATGTAAAAAGATTGCAGAACAGATTTAGAGTTTGATATTGAATTAGAGTCAGTGGTCATTATTGGAATTTTCAATGCAAGATCATGACCAACTGAGGTGAAGTACGTATTAAAAACGTTTGCAATTAATCATTTATCTTTCACTTCCATATCATTTATTAATATTGTGTCCACGTGTTCCCGTTTATGGGATATGTCATTTTTGAGAATGGAGTTTATAGTTATCCTGGTTTGCCGCGAATCGTGTAATTTTTTATCAAATACATTAGATAAGTAGTTTTGTTTCAGAGTGCGTCGATAGCTTGTGACCGCATTTCGTGATTTATTTTTTAGTGTAAGATTTGTGTTATTCGGTGCATTTTTCCATGTTTTGAAATAAAATTGTCGTACTTTAATTTGTTCATTCAATCTACTATCGTACCATGGAGTATTTCCAATGTTGTTTTTGTTTTTTCCCTTTCGGTTAAATTCATATGTGTTCTTCTCAATTATATTTTTTATGTGTTGACAGAATTCATCATAGTTGTTATTTAAATCATCATTTTTATAGACAATTTGTTTTGATTTCAGGTCATTTTTCATACCTGTAATGTTAATTTTTTTACATGAAGTGGTAAGGGGGGCTCTATTATTTGGAAGTCTCCTGAGATCCTTCAGATAATCCAGTATTAAAATATTATGATCGCTAATATCGTTGTCGATATTCGATATCCGGCCAGCTATCTTCGTACTGTTGGATATTATATGATCAATAAGGGAATTTCGGTTTAGGGTATCGCGAGTCGTATGTGTTTGGTTAAGAACGTTAAAATGGTAAGATTTTAACGTGTTTAGGTAATTGAATAAAGCGTCACTAGGCACTGAGAAGTCAATATTAAAATCTCCCAGAATTAATGTTTCACACCGAGATTTCTTTAGTATAGATTCTAGAGAGTTAATAAATGGGTTAATATTATTTTCGGGTTTCCTATAAATTGTATATATCTTGAGTGGAGCAATTCCCTTACACTCTAATTTAATTCCTAAAAAACAATCCTTATCATCAACACACATATTCTCAATTTTTGTAAATTGTAAAGAGTTTTTTACATAAATGCCCACACCACCACCTTTTTTAGATTTACGAGATGTAAAAGCACATTTGTACCCAGGTAAATTATAGAACAGATCATCGCCCTCATTTAACCAAGTTTCGGCTATAGCAATGATGTGAATTGGGAAGCTGCATCTTTTAAGTAAGTGTTGAAGTTCATCTAATTTGTTTTTTATACTTCTGGCGTTAAGGTAGATAAGGCGAAGGCTTGGCTCTATTGGTGTATAGCTGTCGAGGGAAGTTAGTTTCTCTTCTGTTAGGTGTGATGATTGCTGGTTAGTGATATTAGTTAGTGATATTAGGTTAAGATTATCGTTGCAAAAGAAGGTTCTCCTTTTATGAAACGAAGCTTGTGCAACCAATTCTGCATTTTATTTCAATGTCCGGGTCAAGTGCTTTATTGAGATGATGCCAAGGTATTTAAATTGGTTGACCATTTCAACATTCGTACAATTCAGTTGCAGAGTGGATGCTAAATAATTAAATCGCTCAAACGTCATCCATTTAGTCTTTTTAACATTGATTTTAAAACCCATGTCCTCTCCTGCTATATCAATTTTATTTAGGAGTTCTTGAAGATCGGGTATACTGTCAGCTAAAATAACTGTGTCATCAGCATACCTGATGTTATTAAAAATAACCCTTGGATACATTATCGAATTATTGATTCATTAACTTCGAAATCGCATTCACATTATCCTGATTCACTTCTACTCTTATCTTGACTCACTTCTTTAGATTTCTGTATATTCAAACAGCGATTCATACACCAACATCGATTCATCTTACCTACTTCTAACATGGCCGAAATTAAATTTTGATTAATTAGGTCGTGCCATGTTTTTCTCGGCCTTTCTCGACTCTGAAATTCATTTACATCGTTAACCATATGTCAGAGTATTCGTTTTTATTTATTTGTACAACATTTCTTTTGAACCCTATTACTGCATACAATTAATTTTTTTCTATTATATTGACTCTCATGACATGAGCTGGCTTTTCTATCGGCATTTTATTGCCACGTGAATTCTTGAGACCAAAGACAGTGTGACAATCATACTGTCAGAGTTAGAAACAGTCAGAGCTCTTATCACTCGGCCACGAAAGTCTTCAATAATTTTGTTCATAAAACTTCCTCCACGCTTCACCTAATATGAATGAAAACGTCTGTTTTCATTGAATGAACATATTACACAGAATGGCATATTACTTTGTCTACTACAATAAAAAATACAATACCAGACAAAATCAGTATACTTAAGCGGACAATTAATATTTTAATGTCAAAATAATTGACAATCATCAAATTCGTTTTAGATTCAGGGATAAGAATACTTTCTTACATTTGTTCATACTCGTATATACCATTTCCTTACTAACCTAAAAAAATGCCTCTAACGATGCTGTGTAATCGGAAAAAAGTGATATTCTTAGATTTTTTTAATTAACTAACTAACTAACTAACCATCACGCCGTTTCCCCGAAAGGGTAGACAGAAAGAATGAACTGCAACACTTTAATCGATGCTGCACTCCATTCTCCTCTTTTAATAACAGTTTAGTGAAAATATAATAAAACTTATAATTTAATTGAAAAGAAACACGGAGAAAATAACCAATGCTCACCATTTGAAAAATTATCAAGCGAGAGGTCTGATTACGACAAGGGTCTACGACCGACTGACGTAATATTCAAACTGGCGAGGCTAATAATTTTTCCTTCTCTCTCGCACTCAGGAATAATGGAATATTTCTAGAATATTGTTTCAATGTAATGTTAAAGATTAAAATATTTTAAAAGTAATTGATAAAACATGGAAAAATCGATTAACCCTCAAAATGCTTGAAAAACTGTCAAATGAAAAGTTAGCAAATAACAGGCTTAATATTCGAATTGATTAAACTGAACTAATTATTTGTCTCACTCGCGTTTGCGAATATAGATTTTTTGTAATTAAGGTTTTATTAATATATTTTCGATTTTATATAATAATAAAAAATAAAAAATATAAAAATTAAAAAAAAACACACAATATAAATTATTATTCCAATTAGTTTTCATATTATGGCAGTAGTGTGATATCGGGAAAAACATATTTGGCATATAAAATTGTGATCTAAAAACAATTTTTTTTTTACGATTAGGAATCAAATGACAAATTTTCTATATAAAAATGTTTAAGAGCTGGCTATAATGGTTGGTAAGCTGGTTTTCTGTTGGCATGTTTGAATTCGTCGGCGATGTAATAGAAAGTGGTACCAATCGAGGCATTTTAAAAGGGATATCCTAAAGGATAGAATTTAGCCAGTGCGTCACCGTCGCGCGTCTCGTGCGTCGTAGTAAATTTTAGGACTTTGTGCGTAACGCAAGAATACGCATTTTACGGTTATTCAGTTCAGTGGAGTCCGCCGTGTATGTGTACACTTGTCGCAACAAGGAAATGACACCGTATAATCTCGACCTGCATACAAAAAATAATAATAATAATAATAAAAAAAACATTTTTCCAAAAATTCGAAATTCGATTTTTTTTTTTTTAATTCACATTTGTTGTGTGAAATTTTTTTTTATTATAAATATAAAACATATGTTATTACTGTAAAATTTCAATTTTTGTATCTGTTTGTGAAATTGATTTAAAATTTAAAAAAAAAATGACATTTAAATTTAAATTTAAAATATCGCATTTATTTTATTAATGTGAAAGATAATTCTAATTCGATAGTCTAAAAGTTTTAAGTGCGAAACGCGTAGTTAAAATGTATACACAATTGAAAGATGGAAATAAAAAGGAATTTTTCACATCACAAGACGACACAGTGCGTGGGTTCGTATGAAAACACTTTTTGTAAACACTCGTTTGTACGATAATCTTCTACTTAGTGTAAGCCTCGTGGCGTGTTTCGTAAGAGGAATTAACCTCTTAGGAACCTACTCATTTGTACGATAGTGAGTTTCAGTATTCTGATAAAGTTTCGTATCGACTGCACGTTTGTTCACGCCAACTTATGCTAAATTGTGTTAAAACACATTGGTACTTAATTTTAAAACTGTCGTAACTCTTCTGGGTTCTAACATCATGATTATCTCACATGATGTGCCCACGAGGCATCAATCGCCATCTTACCAAACCGAGTTGAAAATATGCCCCGAAGTAATCGATCATTCTAATAGAATTTCTCACATTGATTTACATTTACACCTGACGTTTTTATCCCTGGCCTTCAGCGCTAAAACCTATTAATACTGATCAGGCCTGCGATGCTCCGAGTAGGTTGAATAATTAGGCAATAATAAATTGATTCCGATAAAATTATCCGCTCGACCAGGGCCAGATGAAATGTAATAACTAGTCAGTTTTTACGACCGGACTCGATTGTTATCTAAAATAAAAAGCTTATTATAATAATATCAATTTTCTCTGGGGTCAGTCCAATCATCACGGAATGTGTTACCGTCAAATTACGATATTGCTACAACTCACATTTTTTTGGACATCTAAATTTAGAATTTGATTATTTTTATTTAATTTTAATATATAACTCTGATCTATTGGACTAACGGTACGACTCGATTTCTTCTTCATAGCTATTTCTGGTCACATTGGAGATTGTATATAAACATATATTCTTCTATAATTAATACAAATGAAAACGTCAGTTTTCTAGAAGTTATGGGAATGACATGTTTTGACCTTCTAAGACATTGTCAAATGTCTAGAGCATTATCGAATGTCAAGGACATTTGATAATACCTTTGAAGGCCAAAACATGCCATTCCCATAAAAAATAATAAAATTTTAGAAACTTACTTTTTAATTCGTATTAATTATTTAATTTAGAGTTTTGCATCATTGTTCAAGAAACAATAAATACATATTCTTCTTCTGTCATCTCTGCGAAGGATGGCGATCTTCAGGGCTATTTTCCGCCTTGTTGACTGCGGCCCTGAACAGCGATGTTGTGCTACTTCAGAGCCATTGTCTTAAATTGGGCAGCCGAGAGATTCTTCTCCGACCTGGTCCTCTTTTATAAAACATATATACATACATAAATATTGTAAATATATTTTAATAATTAAAAAATAAGCTTGGATTTTACAACACAAAGTGAAAGGAAATATAAAAGTTTTTTTTGTATGTAAATGTTTAAGTTTATTTTATCCCTACTTCCACCCATGCTGTATTAAGAACCATTAACGCCCTCCTACTCTAATGAGGCATCCACAGTGAACAAAACCAAATCAAGATTTTTTTTACTACTTCAGAATTGTTTTCTTCAGTGTTGACCGGTTTCGCTTACGACAGATATTCGCTAAAGCAAATAAATTGTTTATTTTTTCAGTTATCAATTAACACACCGTCTCTCCGAAGGGATTGGCAGAAAGTATGAAAATCTGGGGTTCGGGTAATTACTTACATCAAAGGAAATAAATCAAAGTTTTATTATTTATAATCATTTCTTAATTTTATTTATAATCATTTCTAAATTTTTAAAATTTCGAGATTGCTCAAATTTATATTTATATTATTATCAACGCCATTATCTTTATTAAATGAAGATTATTTTAATGTCTGTTTTGTACTCGTATATAAAAAAGAAATATAGAAATAAAGCATCTACAACACAAAGTATGGCGAATATAGAAGAAATTAAGAATAAATTTTAATCCAAATTTCATTTATATGTTTTTTTCAATGAAATATTGTTGTTATTAAAATATAAAACGGAATCGCGTTAGAACAAAGTGACCGTAAAATAATCGGTTAGAAAACCCTTAAAGCTTTCAAAGCCTTAGAGTGAAACCGAGCTTCGGTGAAATGCTGAATATTAAGTAGGGTGTAAATTGAAAGTTACTCCCAAATAATGAAGCCATCTTATACGAACGATCAAATAGATTTTTAAGAGAAAAGATTAACAAATTAATGGCTTATTATATTGATTATTTAGTTAACCTTATATATCAATTGATATAACATTTTCATACGAAGCCATTAATTGCTTCATGTGGTGCTCCCGTAAATTTGGAAACATTTCGTGTATAAGTGAATTGTTTTGGTCATTTTGTTATTTATTCATTCTTTCCACGTGTCCAAACCTTATTCTATTTTGTTGATACTTTGATAAAGTCTGGATTGGAGCGAAACCGGTTAGTTCATTACTTATTATTTTTGGTATAATACAGAGTTGTTAACATTGGTTTGTAAGATTTTATAGAACGATTTAATTGCTTACTAAAATATATATATTTTTTAATAATTTCTTGTACATTTGAATCGAGAGGTATGTACCCGTTTGTATTTGAATCAATACAATTTTCATGGTTTAAGAAAAAAAAACTGCAAAATTAATTTCTTGAATTTTATCGTCAATTTCGGATAAAACTATTGTGAATCAGAATATTTTAGTCACAGATGCATTTAATATTTAATGAATTTGATCTTGCCACGTTTTCCTCGGTTTTCCATTATTTTTAGTTCCGTTAACGTCTTTTACATACACTTTTTTTACAATAATATTATATCTTTATTGTCAAATTCTTTCATTATTTTGTTCATAACTCTTTCATTCGCACTGCATTCACAATTTATTATATATTTGCGTTCGACACTTTATGATATACAGATTTACTACACATTTATCTAAGAGATCTCATAAATGATAAATTATGGATTAGTTTGCGTATTTTTTTTTATTTTTCCTATGCTATCGCCGACACGGTAATCGCCTAGCCGCAGCCGTCCACTTAGATTTCCCTTCTTATTTTTAATAATGTCGAGCCATTGAGGGCTCCCTCCGCTTAGCCGAAGCTGTTGTAGGAGCAGCGGCGCCTTTCGTCAGCTTTGCTCATGCACTCCCTTGGCTCGTCCCCCGTCCATGCGGGACTTACGTTAAGAAAAAATAAATAATATAATAAAATAAAAATATGTATATTTGTGCAACCAAAGGAGACCCAGACCACATTTAAGCAACGCAACTCTCTATCAATGTCCCACCGTACATATATGGAAATACATACATAACAGCAAGAGTGCATACAACTTAGATAGACCTCTGGATATTAACGATGAGCAACACATTGATAAAAAAGATCGTCGCGTTTTGCCTCAGCCAGCCCGCCGGACAATATTATGCAAATCCCGTAGATCGTGATCTATTTGGGCAATCTATTTTGCAAATGATCGATATTCGCTGTTGGCAACACATTGCCGATTGCCTTGATATTTAAAATGATTGATATATTTACTGCAATACATCATTTTCGAGAATTATTAAAATCGAAGACGACTCCGCAAAAAAAATGACCTGCATAGTGTCTCGGATACTCGTTTTATCGAGCACCGCCATTAATCCAAGCGCGCGGTGCAGCGGGACGACCACTTTTACTTGGCCTCAAGTTCTATTTTACCTTTCGCGATCAATTACATTTATAAAAAAGGATCAACACTTTATCCATTAAATTGCTTCGGTGTAATTTGGATAGATGAATGACGTTCCAATGGATCACTAACTGAGAATCTTATATGTTCATATTACGCGGATTATAACCAACACGCGACCTCTATATACTGCAAAAAAATCGATAATTCGAACGGCCGGTTTGAATTGATCTTCTAACGTATTCTAATTAAGCTATTATTTTTTTTCTCACGTAATATGTAAAAAACCACTTAATATTACACTACATTATTTGAAGTCTTAATTTAAAAATATCTTTTGAAGCTATTAAAATAGGCCATAAATCTAACTTACCAAACATCAAAAAATTTGTAAATAATACTTTATGAATCATTCAAATCAAATTAAATTAGCAAAACACGTTTCGAACTCAGAAGCCCTTCATCAGTGTAGTAATTTTTTTTGAAGACTAATACAAAGGATTTAAATCGATGGTATTAGAATTTATTTTACAATCTTCAATATGAGCAGAAAATAGTTCATTATTATGAAGAAGGAATCTGTTCATGTCCAGGCTTGAACATAAATTTCCTGGATCAGGAGCGTTTACTAGATAGCGAGCTAGACCAGTATTTCGCAACCTTTTCTCACCTACGGCACACCTAAGTTCTTCCTAGAATTCCGCGGCACACCTGAAGCTAAAATTCGGTCTGGGCGTGGGCGTTAATCAGCTCAGCAGAGATGTTGGTGACTTTTTTTTTTAGCTCATTCAGGAAAATCAAATGTTCGATTTTTCACTAATGGCCTAACAAAAGGTCGCCAACAAAGCATATCCCGTCAGATTTTCACTAAAAAGCTGAATGAGCAAAAAAAACAAAAATAAAAAAAGGTCACCAACGCCTCCTGCGCTAATTTACGAAAGAGTCGACTCTTTTGCAATTCACGACTTCCGACTATAACTAAATATTTTTTTCATTATGTATTTGATAGCGGCACACCTACATCCGGCTCATGGCACACTGGTGTGCCGCGGCACACCGGTTACGGAGCACTGCCGTAGACCACCACCCGATTGTATGTACAAAACAATTATCAGTTTTGACAGATATTCAATCTTTTTTTTCGAACGTTTTTTTTATTAATTACTTTTAATTTGGTCATGCCATGCTTTTCTTGGTTTCCTTGGTTTCAGCTTCTCTTTCCATTACACTGCATGTATACAACTTTTTAACCATTATTCTCATATCCATTCGTTTCATATGTCCTAACCCCATATCAGTGATCCAATTTTACGTTTACTTTTGATACAATCATCTGCCTTACATTTTTTCCTTATTTCTAGTGATCTCATGTCTACTGCATTTATTCAACATTATACGAGGGTTGACTTTAAATTTTTTACAAAAAGTGAAATAGAAACAAACAAGTTTGAAACAAAGTGTTTTATTGCTTTTCGAAATATTTGCTTTATAGGTCTTTACATTTTTGCATACGTTCAAACCAATTCTGGAAACATTTTCTCCACTCGGAAGCTGATATTGAAGAAACATGGTTTTGAAAGTCTTCCACAGCTTCTTGAGGTGATAAAAATCGCTGTCCACGCATCGTTTGTTTGACAGTAGGGAACAAGAAAAAGTCATTAGGCGATAAATCAGGAGAATACGGGAAATGAGACATTAATTCGATGTTTTTCTCCTTCAAGTATTCAGTTGTTTGACGTGCTTTATGGGAGCTGGCATTGTCGTGATGAAGAATGATGCGACGTTTTTTGTTGTTTTTCCTTAGTTCATCGAAGACCGTTAGCAAACAAATTGTTGTATACCATTCGGCATTAACAGTTCTTCGATCCTCTAAAGTAAGGGTTGCAATGTGTCCAGTACAACCGAAGAAACAAGCGATCATTTTCTTGAAAGTGCTCCGTGAACGAACAATTTTAGTGGGATTGGGTTCATCGTCAAACACCCTAACAGTATACTGTTGTTTGTTTTCAGGTTTATACGAATATATCCAAGTTGCGTGTCCTGTAACAATGTTGTATACGGATTTTAAACCTTCCTTGGTCGAATTTTTTCAACATTTCGTGACATCAATCAACACGAGCCTTTTTTTCGTTTCGGTCAAATTATGCGGAATCCATCTGGAACAAATCTTTCTCACACCTAAATGCTCATGCAAAATCGATTGTATTGCAGTCTGCGATGTGCCAAGAGTGGCCTCTATTTGTATCTAAGTCACATGCCGATCTTCTTTAATCATAAAGCGCACAGCATGGATGTTTCTCGGAATGACGACCGATTTTGGACGACCTTCTCGTCATTCATCACTAACGGACAGAGGACCACGACAAAATTCTTCAAACCAATTGCAAACAGTCTTCTTTGATGGTACTGGTACTTCATTACCAAAAGTTTCACGAAGCGATTCCATGCATTGTTGTCGAGTAAGGCCTTTTTTAAAATCATAAAAAATCATCCAACGAAAACCTTCACGAGTGATCTCCATTTTCGCGCAAACTTGCTTCCTTTAAACTTTCATTATCAACAACCTAATCGGTCAATTACTATGTTGCCACTGGCTTCGCAAGAACAAACGTCAATGTTCACAAATACAGTAATGCCATAACTCACTAACGCCATCTATTGTTCGATTGTAAAAACATAAAAGGCAACCTATGTATTTTCATTTGCCAGCTCCAAGCTTCAAGCTTCACTTACATATATAAGGGTTGGCACTAGACCTCCATTATATTCTACCATCCTTGGTCATTTCAAAAATTGCTTTGGGGAATGCTTAAAATACCATGAAGACTTCTTCAAAGAGGAACAAATTGCATATATAAGGAACACGTTCATTTTTATATCTCGCTTCTCTGTTAACAGGTTGCATCTGCTTCAGGAATTTGTAAGTTAAATATTTAATAAATTAACTTCAAATATGCTGCTTGCGGCATTGACATTAATACCAGTTTATAAGCCATAGAAGCGTTAAGAGGAGTTAAACAGAAAAAAATAAATTACGTAATTAATTGAAAATTTACTTACGTATTTTTATTTTTATTTTAGTTTATTTTTATGATCTCGGTTTGGTGCTATATCTTCGTGAAAATATATTATTTATTTATTATTTAACTTTACAATTAAATCAAAAATAAAATTTCACTTCGTATAGACCACTTTATTTGAGTAAGTAGCGCCAGACGGTTTCACTCTGTAGCGAGTTTCCTAAGGGCTATACACAAGCAGTTTTTATATAGCCCTGAGGATGCTTGCTACAGAGTGAAACAGTTTGGCGCTACTTACTCAAATAAAATGATTTATACTAAATAAAAAGCGAGACGCGGCGTGATGGGTTGCGAACCTCATCGCCACCAATAGGCATCTCCCGCGCATATTTCGATCATCCAACATCCACAAAATAAATCTAAAACAAATTATATAAAATACAATGATACAAAACAAAATAACAAAAATTATTTAACACATAATGTTCTTTTTAGATGGTGCACATATTGTCTATTTAATTTATGTTCCACGTATCCAGCGTTTTATTTAATTAGCTGTAATTAAGCACTAAAAACAAACCTACACTAGCAAGAACTTTAAAATGGCATTGAAAAAATTATTGAAATTGTCATTGGAACAAATGAAAAATATATTGTTGTTTATTGTTGAATTTTGACACCTGTCAAAATTCTTATATAATTTTAACATCAAAGAAGTACAAACATATTACTTGTCACAATTAACTATTATAAAGTGCGGCAACAATTAAATTGACCAAAACAATTCACTTATACACGAAATATCTCCAAATTTACGGGAGCACCACATGAACCAATTAATGGCTTCGTAAGAAAATCTTCAGTCAATTGATATATAAGGTAAACTAAATAATCAATTCAAAGAGCCATTCGTTTCTTAACCTTCTCTCTTAAAAATCTATTTGATCGTTCGTATAAGATGGCTTCATTATTTGGGAGTAACTTTCAATTTACACCCTACTCAATATTCAGCACTTCATCGAAGCTCGGTTTCACTCTAAAGCTTTGAAAGCTCTAAGGGTTATCTAACCGATTATTTTACGGTCACTTTGTTCTAACGCGATTCCGTTTTATATTTTAAAAACAAAAATATTTCTTTGACAAAAACATATAAATGAAATTTTGATTAAAATTTTAAATAAATATTTAAATTAACAACAACAACAAACCATCGCGCCGTTTCCCCGTAGGGGTAGGCAGAGAGAATGGACCACCACACTACTTTATCCTGGCACATCTCCTAGATTTCTCCACATTCATATAGCGATTCATATACGCACGTCGATTCTTCCGACTTCTAACATGACCATATGACTAACCTTTAAATTTTGATTAATTTGGTAATGTCATGTTTTGCTCGGTCTGCCTCGACTCCGTACTCCATTTACATCATTGACGTATACTTTCTTAACCATTCTTTCTCCATCCATGCGCTCCATATGTCCGTACCAACGCAGCGATACTTTCATATTTTTGTTCATAATACCTTCTTCCGGTCTGCATTCCTTTCATAAGAAAGCATTTGAGATTCTGTCGTATATCGTTCTTCCACACATACGTCTAGGGGACCTTATCTCTACCGCAGTAATTCTGCTCTCATCCTTCTTCTGCCTGTTGGAATTGTGAACGGCCGTTTTCGCTTTCATTGATAAATTTTAATTTCCAATAACTATTTTTGAATCAACTTCTGATTATATCAAGTGAGTTGTTTGTAACACATGATGATGCCAACATTGTTTGACGAAAGAGCTGTGGCGACAATTTCATAAAAATTAATAATTAAATTGTGATTCGTATTATAACTCCATTGTGGGATTTGGCCTTCTCCACAACAGTCCTCCACTGGCTCCTGTCCTTGGCCATCCCTCTTCATTCTCCAGATCTTTCTAGTTTCCTCCAGTCCTTTTCCATGCAGTCCACCCAATTTTTTCTTGGTTTGCCTCTTGGTCTCTTTTCGCGCGGCACCTATCCGGACACACTCTTCGGAGCTCTGCATTCTGGCATTCTTTCTGCCTTACTTATTATGACGTTTCAAAATTTAACATTTATATTATTTTTTATGACTAAGTATAGACTAAGCTGGGGAGCTTTCGGAAACCTGAACTACATCCTTAAACACCTGGAAATACCGATCAACTTGGTACTTATGGTCTTGAAACAGTTACATTGTCCAAAAAAAGTGCCGAGAAACTGCGAGTGACCCAAAGAGCCATTGAAAGAGTTAGGTATGTTAGGAATAAGAATAAGAGACAGAGTCAGAAACGATACGATGAGAGAAAAAACAATAGTCAATGACATCATCTACCAGGTGGCGACTCTAAAATGGCAATGGGCGGGTCACGTAGCCAGAAGCCCAGATGAAAAGTGGACAAGAAGACTGCTCTCTTGGAGACCGTGGACGGCGAAGAGAAGTGCAGGGCGACCGCAACTACGGTGGAAGGATAATCTAAACAGCCACCTCGGAATAACCTGGATGCAGTCTACACAGGACAGACTAACATGGAAGCAAATGGAGGAGGCCTTTGTCCAGGGGTGGACGGGAATAGACTGAGGAAGAAGAAGAAGAAGAAGATTATTTTTTATTGTATTATATACCATACAAATATCATTTCACATATACTCGTATATTAATGTGTGAATATCCCAATCACAATTGAAAAAGGTGTGTTTTTCACATTATTGAATTCTAGGGTGTGAATTCAGTGATTTTTATACCATCATTCTGCATGAAATATCGAATTTCAAAATCTGTGAACCTTTAAAAACATTTCGTTCATAATCCCCGTTTACGCCCCGAGGGAGTTACTCAATAAAAAAATGCGCCCAAAATACACTCTCTGCGTATAATATTATATAAGGTGTTTTTTTTAGAGGTATACAATACATATTCAAAATGAAAAAAAAAACACATTAAATAATCTTAACGTTAATGATATTGGCTTTATTTAAGAGATATTTTTATGACATTATTGTTTAAATATGATTTTGGGCATACGAGCGCCACGGCTAGCTCGACTGAAGCGTAATCGTGAAGTCCAATTTTCGACAATTGTCGTCTTTGTGGATGCGTATTAGAGTTATCCGTATCCATTATTATAGAGTATCCACTAGAATATACGTGGTGCGAAAACGATCCATGGTCTTCCGAATAACTTGCTCGGATGCACGATTATGTCGACCGTAAAATGGACTTAGTTCACGATAAGTTTGGCGAACCGAAACTTGATTTTCAAAATAAATTTTCACAATTTGCAAGCGCTGTTCTGACATCAGTCTATTTAAGGTAAAATGGCAAAACACATTGATTACAAATCAACTGTCAACTGTCAAACTGACAGTCTGTTAAAACAATGTTGCTAGTTTAAAAACAAAACCTCTAAAAAAACACCCTTTACTTGCCTGCTTTGATTAATACTACTCAAAGCTGTAGCGTTGAAAACATTTTCACAATTCCGTGCACGGATAAAATATTTTCAGAAGTTCAACAGTAATCATTATTGAATTGTTCCGAGAATCTGAAAAATATACATTTTTAAATAAATTTCTAAAGACCTCAATCACAATATAAATAAAAAATCAATTATTTTGCCAGCTGCATATTGGAACGGATTGAATCCCATGTTTAGTAGATATAAAAGATACCTTAATTAATATGAATGAAAACGTCTGTTTTCTAGAAGATTTATTAAAATTGGTGGAATGAGATGTTTCGCCTTTCTAAGCCATTCTCAAATGTGTTGTATACAATAATATAATGTAACATTTATTATTTCAAATGTATTATGTTTCATTTGATAATGCCTTAGAAAGGCAAAACATATCGTTTCCATACATTACGATAAAACTTCTAGAAAACGTTTTCATTCGCCTTAATTATTTAATATAGGATTTTATGTCATTGTTCATGAAACAATAAAAACGTTCATTAATTGTTTTATCTGAAATATATTTTTAATTTAATAAAGATTTTAATTTAATTAATACTTTGTTTTACAACGAGTTTTATTGCTTTATCCAGCTGTAAATTGGAATCGGATACCTTGTATTGGAATTGTAAAAGATGTGAAAGGGACCTTTTTTACATGAATTTTAATAATTATTTTTGGGCTCTGGTGCCGTTAACCGATAGATTATTCTTGCTTGGTAAAGACGCCGTATCCTTTTATTTTTTTCTTATTCTCATTTCTGTATGTAAATCTTGCGATCTGTTCAAAAAGAATATCAATTTTGGTTCTTTAATAAAGGCGTCCAACTTTTTCGCCGTATGTCGTTCTAGTGGTCGACGGCCCACTGGAGTCTCGTGCATCACAATGTTAAAAATTCTGGTTGGAACAATCTTCTCAACGTGATTTTTCCAGAATCGTATTTTTATTCACAATTTTTAAATATATTGTACATGGTGTCTTTAAAGGATGTTTATATTTAGTGGATTGTTTAAAAAAAATTAAAGTAATTAAAGCACAAAATTTGGGGAATAAATTTCTTAAAAATAATGTCATCCAAATTTAAACCCTCGCGTTCGAGGCACTCATTTAGTCGAACAGTAAAATTTTTTATGACGGCTCGGCATGGTCCGCGATGGCTGCCATTTCGTGACAAATATTTTCTTTCAAATGATGGTCGGGATAGTCGGATTATTGGCTTAAACTTTAGAATTGAGATAACCCCACAGGAAAAAGTCCTTAGGGATTATATCAGGACTGCGTGTAGGCCAAAGCCACCTTTCCTGGAGGTCAACTTTTACCAGGGAAAATTTCACGAACTCGTGGCAATGAAGTTTTGGACGTGTGTGACGTTGCTCCGTCCACCGTTGCACCATACGCTGGAACCATATTCTTTGGTTATAGCTCGGAAAGTTTTGCAATTCAGGCACCAAGAAGTCGTCATCTTTATATAACGCAACATAAACTTACTTTTGAGACACTTTGTATTTTTCTAGGCAATTTATATCCTTTTGTAACTTAGCCTATCAAGAGTAAACATCTTCTTCTTCTTCTTTACTTTTGGTAGACTCAGGAGTCTGTTATTTCAGGTGGGTCCTCTTGAGACGCTGAACTCCAGCTTTCTCTCCACCGTTTCGGGGGTCTTCCTGGTCGGCATTGTCCGTTTGGCGTTCCATGGAGAGCTATGTGTGGTATCCTATTTGAGCTCATCCTTTCTACGTGTTGATGCCAGTATCGCCGTCTTTGACGTCCCCATCTGACCACATCTTCGACCTCGCAGATTTTTCGGATTGCTGTATTCCTAACTCGATCACGTAGGGTCTTGCCAGCTATAGCGCGGAGCGTTTTCATCTCGGTTGTCTTGAGCATGCTCTCTGTCTGCCCTCGATTCAATGCCATATGTGAGGATTGGTCGCACACAGGTCTTATACATGCGTACCTTGCTTTCAGTCCTCATGTCCTTGTTTCTCCATATGACATCTTTTAGGCAGCCTGCAACTGCTGCAGCCCTATCCACCTGTGACCTTACTTCTCTGGGGAGATCATTAGAGCTGGTTACTTCGCTTCCGAAATATCTGAATAGGTCCACCTGTTCAATTTCCTCCTGGCGTACGGAGACTTCGTTTTTGTGATGGATATGATCATGTTATATTTTGAACAGGATTCATCAAACTTTGAGAGCATTGCTTGTAAGTCGCTTTCATTTTCGGCCACGATTGTGGCGTCGTCTGCATAGCAAAGCATTCCAATCACTTCTTTATCCAGAGTGTACCCTAAATTGAGAGATGCAACCTCTGCAATGATGTTGTCCATGATGCAGTTAAAGAGAAATGGGCTTAAGCTATCGCCTTGTCTGATGCCAAGGTATGTTTTTATGGCTTTAGTGAATTTTCCATTTGCTCTGATCCTTGTGTTGCCGTCTAGGTTGATCTCTCTTACCACATTAACAAGTGATGGAGGGGCCATCCTCGTGGTCAAAGTATTCAGGAGGTCCTTCAGCTTGATTCTGTCAAACTCTTTTGTGAGGTCGATGTAACACAGGTATGCTGGTTTATTATAATATATTCCAATGCTTTTTCCTTTATCTGTCTGAGAGTAAATATTGCATTAGTGGTGGAGCCGTTCCTTCTGAATTCTTGCTGCTCTTCTCTGTTGATGATGTGGGTTTCAAGTTTTTCTTTAATTATCATTGTAAATAATTTAAAGATAGAGCACAACAATAATATTCCTCGATTGTTCTCTGGGTTTGTCTTTTTTCCCTTTTTAAAGATGGGTACTGTTATGCTTGATCTCCAGTCTGCAGGTATAGTTGACGTGTCTAATATTTTGTTAAACAGCTTAGAGAGTTCAGTCACTAGTCGGTTATTTGCGTACTTGAGCATTTCATTATGTATTTCGTCTGGTCCTGTTGATTTTCGGTTTTTTAGCTTTGCTATGGCTGCTTTGACTTCAGCTTCGTCAACAGTTTCTGAGTCTGTGATATTTTGAGGTGGTGGTGGTATTTCCTCCGGGTCATTGTATAGGTTCTGGAAGTAATTTTCCCATTCCTCCGTTGTGCAACACTTGTCAACATTCTTTATATAAACAAAAAAAGTTATATAATTTTAACATCAAAACAGTATAAACGTATTACGTGTCACAATTAACTATTATTAAGTGCGGCAACCATCAAATTGACCAAAAAAATTAACTTATAAACAAAATATCAAAAAACTTACGGGTGGACCACACGTACCAAACCAAATTTTCAAAATCGAGATGTTCTACTAAAAATCGTTCAAAAGATGAGATGAGATAGATACACGGAGCTTAACAAACTGATCAAGAGGATAAATCTGCTTACATTACATTATAACCTAGTTCAACAAGAATCTTGTTTATTTTGCAGTGCATCCTGGGAAATTGTTGTCCACTGAGCTGAGCTAACCACAACAGGTGATGCTCTAAAGCAATTTACAGGGCTTATTGCTCTAAAATAATTAAATTTTAAGTGTTATACTTTGAAACTGTGTTTTTCAATTTAATTTCAATTAATTTATTTTTCAATTAATAAACATTACAGTATATAACCAAGGCGCTTATGATACAGGTAGGATACAAAAAACAAAATCAAAAACTATTTTAAACAGTAAACACAATTATGAAATTTAAAAATAGACAAAAACACAAAAAAACGAGATAATTAAAAAATTAAGACCAAATAAGTAATTAGAAACAATAAGAAGAACAACACATTATTTAAGAGATAGGTGTTTTCTGAGGGTAGCCTCACTATCGTGGAAGATGTCCACATCAAGGATTATTGCCTTGCCCAGGGGCATAACCTTAGGTAAATTGGTTCTACACAGTGGCAGGTGAAATAATCTACGTTGCCTTTGTCAGGGACAAACAAAGTCAAGTCATTCAAAATATCCGACTTTTTGAAAAAAATGAACACCCAAATGGATAGTTTCCTAATTTCCAATGATTGGTAGTCCAGCTTACCCAACAAGAAATCAGTTGGGTACAGCCAGGGGTAATAACCGTTTTCTTTGAGGTACAAAAAACGTCAGAATTTTTTTTGTACCTTTTCAATCAACAGGCAATATTTAGTTTCATGTGGTGCCCACACCAGTGTACCAAATCCCAACCGACTTCTTACCAAAGAGTTATACAATAACTTCAGAACTCTTGAATTAGTAAAATCTTTCCCATTCCTAAGAACAAATCCCAAAATCTTATGGGAGCTAATACTTATTGAAATAATATGAAGACTGAAAGATAATTTAGGATCAAATGTAACTCCCAAATCTTTCGAAGACGTAGTCCTATCCAGTGATATACCGTCTATTGTATAGCTGCGATAGATCGTCGTGCAAGCCGTAGTATAGGACATGATGAAACACTTCGATATATCAAAATACAATTTGTTTCTTTTACTCCATTCCAAGACGCTGTGAATGTCATTTTGGAGTTTAAAACAATCGTCGACAGATTTAATTTCTCGAAAAAAATTAAGTCGTCGGCAAACAAGAGGCTATTGGAATATTTGATATTTTTAGTAATATTGTATCATTTATAAAAATTCTAAATAACAACGGCCCTAGAATGGAACCCTGAGAAACTCCAGAAGGTGTGGAGAACTGATTGGATTGGAAGAGTCCATAAGCTACGAGCTGTTGTCTCTTGGAGAGGTAACCATTGAAAAATTGGACTAAGGTGTCACTTAGACCAATTTTACGAAGTTTAGTTAAAAGAATTGAATGATCAACTTTGTCAAAAGCTTTTGAGAAATTACTGTATGCACAGTCAACTTGAAAACCTTTATCCAGGGATTTCGAGATGAAATTTGTGAATACCATAAAATTTGTATTGGTAGAACGTGCCGATCTGAAACCATGTTGCTCATTAATCACGAAGGGTTATGTGTATGTATCACAATATATTTTTATGAGTTCTTCACGACAGCTGTTTCGCCAACCCATGTTAGCATCATCAGGTGTTACAAACAATAATGATGGTAGCATTGGTTGACGAAACAGCTATCGCGAAAAACTCATAATAAATGTGATACGCACAAATAATAATTTTTCAAAGTTTAACATTTATCAATCTACTTAAGGTTATGCCCCTAGGGAAGGCAATAATCCTCCTAAACCGCATCTCTTCGGATGTAGACATTTTTCACGATAGCGAGGATACTGTCAGAAAGCATCTGTCTCTTATACGAGTATAATGTATTACATTGGTATTTGCTTATCTTGTTTTTATAATTGTACTTCATTGTTTCTTTTTACTTATTTTTTATTATTTTCACGTGTTTTTTTTCTTACTATACTGTTTCTTTTTTACTGATTTCTCTTACTGTCAATTTTTTAGTATAATTTTAAACGAATTCGAAAATATAATTCTATATTTCTTATAATAAATAGTAATTGAAATATTGATGTTTCATAGTGGTTCGGTAAAAACATTGGATTAAACCAACTTAATAACTAACTAATCATCACACCGTCTCTTTTTTTTCCTGACATATTACTCTCGCTTCCTCAACATTCATACATCGTGTCATACACGCTCGTCGATTTCTTCGACTCCTCACGTGGCCGAAATTCAATAACTGATTCATTTGATAGTGCCACGTTTTTATCGGTCTTCCTCTGTTTCCATTTATATCGTTAACATATACTTTTTTTACCATTCTTTCTTCATTCATTCTTTCCATGTGTCCAAACCATCTTAATGATCCTTTCATTATTTTGTTCATAGCACTATCATTCGCACCGCATTCACTTCTACTATCATATTCACTTCTACTAGCTTTCACTATCATACACAGATTTTCCACGCATTCGTCTAAGAGATCTCATTTCTACTGTATTTTCATCCTTCTTTTATTTATTTCATGCTTTGCTTCCATACATAAGAGTCAGTACAAGAACACCATTAGTAAGTACCAACAATGGATTATTTACGTACATTTTATAAAGGATACCATGAATACACTGACGTCAGAACAGCGCTTAAAAATTGTGTAAATTTATTTTGAATTGATGGTTCGGTTAGCCAAACTTTTCGTGCACTACGTACATTTTACGGTCGACATAATCCTCCATCTGAGCAAGTTATTCCGAAGACCGTGGATCGTTTTCGCACCACGTACACTCTAGTGGATAATACGCATCCACAAAGACGACAAATGTCGAAATTTGGATTTCACGATTGCACTTCATTCGAGCTAGCCGTGGCGCTCATATGTCCGAAATTATATTTAAACAATAATGGCATAAAATTATATATTAAATAAAGCCAATTCATACTCGTATACATTAATATTATTTTAATGTGTTTTTTTTTTTCATTTTAAATATGTATTGTATACCTCTAAAAAGAACATCCTATATTTGGTTTCGAATAAGTTCACATCACAATTCGCTACCGTTATTATGGAGAATATTTCGAAATTAATATCGTGTAATTAACTGACCGTTTGCATACCTTTGACTGCCATCAGTTGATGAAATTTCTGCAACTGACCACCCTTGTCCCTCTCTCGTATAATATTTGACCACATGCGAAGCTAATTCGTACAACTTATGGACTTCGGCGAATTTCACAGAATTCCTCAAAACCGATTGCATATATTTGATGACGTCATAAACTTTACCAAATGAAAATTAGTTTGCCTGTTAAACCGCAGAATCCCGCTCAATAGTCCTTTGTTGAATTGCAAACATGCCCCTTCATAAGGGACGAAATGTGAGGGTTATTTATTTTCTTCTTCTTCTTTTTGTGACATATCAGGTTTTTAAGATATTAGCCATCATATTTGCAAAGGTCTCACCGACTTTCACCGCTTGGAATAAATCCTCTATTTATCTTATTCCAGTCCACTCTTTACATCCAGTAAAAAAACATAACCCAACTTAATTCAAATTCTCACTTGCGATATACTTTCATGTATTTTCATCATTAACATATAATTTTTTTACCGTTCATTCTTCATTCATTCTTGCCATATGTCCAAACCATCTTAATGATCCTTTCATTATTTTGTTCATGACACCATCATACGCACCGCATTCACTTCTTATATTTTCATTCGACACTCTATCATACACAGAGTATCCACACATTCGTCTAAGAGATCTCATTTCTACTGCATTTATTCTACTTTCATCCTTCTTTTGCCAGTGTGAATTATAATTATATTATTAAGAATTATAAAACTATTATTTGTCTTTTTCTTTTTTTATACTATATGTTAGTCCTACTTCAAAGATACATATTTAAAATATTATAAAATTGTTTACAAATCTGATTAATTTTGACAGAATTCACATTTTCCTCCCTGTTCAAATGATCCAAATATGACACCTTACGGGTTTTCAAATTTGCCGACAATTAGTTTTCAGCTCTGGCTCTCTTGAGAACCATGGTGGATGCATCGCAAAATGTTGCACGTACAAGGGACGTGCGACATTTTGCGATGCATCCACCTTTCAAACGCCTTAGCATAGCGAACTATGTCAATCCCTATTAAAAAACTAATTCATACATATGTGAGGTATGTATGGTAAAACGATGTATGGCAGAGTTTCAAACGCTAATTTTAAGAAGGAATGTTGAGCGTAAGAAAGTATTATAAACAAAATTGCGAAAGGATCACTGTGTTACTGAATTGGTCAGATGGAACGTATTAATGAAGAAAGTATAGTTAAACATGTATACGTTAAGGTATATACACACAAAAGACTGAGGCAAAAATGGCAAGACCAAGTCAATCAAATTTCAAAGGTCGGCCATGTTAGAAGTCTAAATAATCGACGTGCGTTCCTAATGTCGAACCATCTCTAATACGTTCCTGGTACTTTGTTGTATTGTTATGATATTTTACCTGTACTTAATAGATGCCTTAAACATGTTCCTGTTTGCAATGTCTATTGAGTTAATAAACTGATTTGATTTGATTTGATTTGACTAGCTGTATGAACGTGGAGGATGCTAAATAGGTGTATCAGGATAGAGAATTGTGGCAGTCTATTCTCTATGGCTACCTTTCCGGGAAAATGGCGTGATGGTTTGATGTCGTTGTTGTTCAGTCATATAGTTTCAAGTTAGAGAGAGAAAAATTTCAATAGAGGTTCATTCTATATGTTCGTTTTTCCATTCTCGCGTAGTCTGCCAGATCTTTTTCCTTTCTCTATATGATTAGGCGCAAAGTCTCGCGTATTTGTCCAATATACCTGTCTTTACGTCAATAGGAGATTTTCAGTTTTGCCCTTATATTGAGATCCTCGATATTTGTTTTGTGTTCAGTCTACGGAACGCGTGGAATTCGCCCCAACAGATTTCTCGGAGGCACCGATGCGATGACCAAAGGTGAACTTTCAGCACGTATGAAACAGGATAGGAAAGTCACAGAAAATAGCGAACATCAAAATATATGTAAATAGTTATACAGCATGTTTACAAGAAATGGAAAAATGGAGAAATATATCGAAAAAGGGTTGAAGCTGGAAATAAAATAAATGGTGCACTCGTCATTACCGCAAATAGAAATATATCGACTGAAGCCAAGATGGCTGTGCGCATTGAAGTTCTAGTGCCGACCTTAATGTATGGAAGTAAAGCTTGAAGTTGGCAAAAGAATAATGAAAGTAGGACAGATGCCGTAGAAATCACTAAGAAGAATCTGCTGTAAAACTATGGTAAAATATCTAATGATGAAGTAAGAAAGTAATGTAAGGTGGATGAATGCGTCCAAAATAAAATTCAAAAAGGTTCACCAATATGGTTTGGACATATGGAACGAATGGATGAAGGAAACATAGTTAAGAAAGATATTTATTGTTGGGTAACATACAGTGATTGTTAACACGCATACAAATGAACTTTTTGCCTTTTGCTTTTTTTCTGGAATAGTGCATTCTTCAGCTAATGTAAGTCCTGCGTGCAGGCCTAGGGATGGTTTGAGCAAAGCTGACGAAGGGGCGCCGCCGTCTCCTATAACAGCTTCGGGTAAGCTGTGGTTAACCTTATATTTTTTTAGTTAAACATGTATGTAAAGATGTAATGATCATCAAAAATTTCGTAATTTCCGTGTTTTTTCTGCTTTCATCGTTTGCTTATATAGATATATTATATGTTACAGAATGTCGAATTGCCAGAGTTTCGAATGAAAATATAAGAAGTGAATGCGGTGCGAATAGTGTTATGAACAAACTAATGAAAGGATCATTAAGATGGTTTGGACGCATGGAAAGAATGAATGAAGAAATAATGGTAAAAAAAGAATACGAGTATGTTAACGATGTAAATGGAACTAGAAATAGAGGAAGACCGAGAATACGTGGCACCGACGAGCGTGCATGACACGATGTATGAATGTTGAGGAATCGAGATAAATTTGTTAGGAAAGGTAAGTGTGGCAGTCCATTATTTCTGCCTACCCCTTCGGGAGACGGCGTAATGGTTAGTTAGTTAGTTATATGTTACATAAGCGTTGAAACCAGAACTCGATTGTAAACGACCATTTTCGCTATCTTTAAAAATTTATATGAAAATATTATATGCTACATACATAACGTACATTGCTTACTCTTTCAGATAATATTATGTGCTGATTAGACCAAATGTCAAAATATTCTGTATAAATTACAGACAAAGAGCATAGATAATCGGAGAAGCATAAGGTCACTATGTAGATGATGTTTTACGAGTAAATGTGATCACAGTGCATTATCGAAGCAACTTGAATATTAATATAATTTAATAATGGATGCTTGACTAATAGTTTCATGATGTCAAAATACAAAAGAAGACTAATATTATTTGTCATGAATTACCATATTTAATTTAACGTAAAATATATGATGCGTTCGGATCAAAATAATGTTCGTAGACAACAATCACTTCCCCTTGAGTTAATGTAGATGATACGCTTATACAAATGTCAAGATATGATAGGCTTAATATATGTTTGTTGTGCTATTTCATGCAAAAAACAAGTCTAATAATTTGTGTATTTTTTAAATATAATTTTTAATAACCTATCGCTTCTTAAGGCCAGAAGGGCTTTCTTCACAGGGCGGCAAGTAAGTGAAGGATAACATACAGCGATATTAATAACATATGTAAGAAAAAAAACTTAGAAAAAATAAAAGTAAAGCCAATAACATGCTACCAAAAATATAAAATAATATAATAGTTAACAGTAAAGTCAAGATATACAAGGCATGCGTTTGCCCCATCATGACGTATGGAATAAAGGTCAGAGCCGATACCAATAGAACTAAGAACCTTCTTAGAGTATCAGAAATGCGAACCCTACGCCCCATCGCAGGCAAAACCCTCAGAGATCGGATCAGAAATGAAACGATAAGGTCTGTCTGTGGTGTTGAAGACATAGTGAGATGGTGAAGAAGTAGAAGGCGCTTTGGGAGAGACCACGTGGACCGCATGGAGAATACAAGAATTGCAAAAATTGTTAAAGATGAAAACCCAAGCAGCAAGAGATTACCAGCAGCAAGAGATAGTATGAAACGAGGTTGAAGTTAAACTGAGGTAAATTATTTAGAGTTATAAAATATTAATGACATTAGAAGTAAAAGGAATAATAAAATGGGAATATAACATTATGTAACATTATGGTCTCATCCACTCCGAAAGGTTGCTCCGGTCATTTCTCTGGAATTTTGCTCGTTCAGATGGAAAACATCAATGCCTTCAAAATGCTTATTGTACAACTGTGTCAGTGAGGCGGTATTCATATAAATATATGTATATATATATAATATAACAAATTCTGGAAATAGTACTACCTCACTGACGTCAACATATTTAGGTTCCTTCTGATATGTATATTTTTTTGAACTTTGGAAAGAACCTATTACTTGGTGGTTTGACATGTATAAAATTAGAATAAAACACTTTTTAAACGTTGTATTAAACCACTTTATTTTGAGTCAGGAGCGTCAACCGGTTTTACTCTGTAACGAGATTCGTCATACACAAACTGTGTGTGTGCCCTGACGAGGCTCGTTAAAGAGTGAAACCGGTTGGCGCTCCTGACTCAAAATAAAGTGGTTTAATACAACGTTTTAAACTAACTAACTAACTAACTAACCATCACGCCGTCTCCCCGAAGGGGTAGGCAGAAAGAATGGACTCCCACACTTTTCTTTCCTGACATATTTCTCTTGATTCCTCAACATTCATACATCGTGTCATGCACGCGCGTCGATTTCTCTGACTCCTCACATGGCCGACATTCAATTTTTTAATTTATTTGATCGTGCCACGTTTTCCTCGGTCTTCCTCTATTTCTGGTTCCATTTACATCATTAACATATAATTATTTTACCATTCTTTCTTCATTCATTGTTTCAATATGTCCAAACCATCTTAATGATCCTTTCATTATTTTGTTCATGACACCATCATTCGCACCGCATTCACTTCTTATATTTTCATTCGGCACTCTATCATACACAGAGTATCCACACATTCTTCTAAGAGATCTCATTTCAACTGCTTTTATTCTACTTTTATCCTTCTTTTGCCAGTTCCATGCTTCGCTTCCATACATAAGGGTCGATAGAAGAACACCATTGTGCACTGCCATTCTAGCTTTTTTGGATAGGTTTTTGTTTGCGATGACAACTTTAAGTGCACCATTTACTTTGTTGCCTGCCCCAACCCTTCTTTCAATATCTCTCTCCACTCTCCCATCTCTTGTAAACATACCACCCAAATACACAAACTCAACTACTTGCTCCAAGTTTTCACCATTCACGCTAATGTTGCAGACTGTCATGTTTTTTTCCTTTTCAAAAATCATTACCTTGGACTTATTAACATTCATCATCAGATCATTTCGCATGCATACCTCATACATACAATTCACCAGGACTTGTAGTTCATGCTCGTTGTCTGCAAGTAGGACAGCGTCATCCGCATACAAGAGACAGCTTACTGACACTCCGCTCATTTTGGCACCTACATCCAACCCTTTCAGCTCTTTCATACATTTGTCCATATACAGATTAAATAACCACGGGGACATTACGCAACCCTGTTTGACACCTTTATTGATATCAAACCAGGCTGTAAGATCTCCATTTACTCTGACACTAGCAGTGCTTTCTGTGTATAGCGACTTAATTGCCGTGATCAGTTTTGTACTTATTCCATATTCAGACAATATTTCCCACAACTTTTTTCTATTAACGTAATCATATGCTTTTTGTAAGTCGACAGAAAAGTTTGCGGTTATTGGCCAGAAACTTCTCCGTTAATGTACGAAGTCCAAAAATTTTATCCATACATCCTCTGCCATTCATAAAGGCACCTTGCACATCCCAAACTTTGTCACTCGTCAATTGTCTTACTCTTTCTATTAAAATTCTGCCATAGACTTTACCAACGACACTCAAAAGACTAATAGCTCTGTGGTTTCCACATTCCATACGCGATCCTTTTCCTTTGTACAGGGGCATAATTACTGCTCTCCTCCAGTCTAGCGGCGTATATCCCTCCTCCAAACACTGGTTAAATAACTTACATAACCATGCAGAAACCACTTCGCCACCACTTTCAATAAAATCTATTACAATACAATCAAATCCAACAGCTTTTCCACTTTTCATTGCATTCACAGATCTTTTCATCTCATTCGTACTTATTTTCTCAATATTATCATTCATAGGTCCCGCATTCGCACTAGTTGTTATACTTTTGATCACGCTTGTATCACCACCATACATCTCCTTAAAATATTCCATCCATCTTTCTTGTATGATCTTACTCTCCGTTAACATTCTTCCCTCGTTGTCTAAAATTGCTTTCACACATCCACTATCAGGAGGATTTCGGGCTTTTTTTACTTCTTTCCAAAACATTTTTAAATTTGCTTGGAAGTTGTTTGTCATTTTGAGCCCTTCTTCCTCCTTCAGCTTTTCTTTCCGCGCTTTCACTGCCGACTTCACTCTCTTCTTGCATACCTTATACAAATCTTTTGCTCTTTCATACTTAATTCTGTCATTCTTATTTATCGACAGCATATTGAACCAAGCATATTTCTTTTCTTTAACAGCACTCTTTACGTCATCACCACACATCCCCTTTCCTTCTACGTTGTACACACACGCCACACGATTCTTTCGCTGATTCACACAAACTTTCCTTCGAGTATTTCCAGGTCTTGTCAATACTCAACTCACTGACATCCCGCTCACTCAATATATCGTTCACTTTTCTTACGTCATTGTTTTGCAGTTTTTCAACTTTGACTCTAGTTGGTGCGGCTACTGTTAAGCTTCTTCTGGTTAGCCATCCCCGGAATAAGATCACTTTTGCCACTACTAAAAAATGATCCGTTTCCAGTTCGGCTCCCCTGAAGACCCTCGAATCAACAATATCCGCCCGTAATCTAGAGTCTACAATGACGTAATCTATAATGGACCTTTTAAATCCTCTTTCCCAAGTATAGAGAGGGATTCTCTTATGATCGAAGATGGTATTTGATACAAAGAGACCCCATTCTATGCATAATTCAAGCAGTCTCCTTCCATTATCATTTATTCGTCTATCACCAAACGTACCCAGACAGTCCTCGTACCCACTCCTACGAACTCCCACCCAACCGTTCATATCACCCGCTATTATCAATCTTTCGTTTTCACTCTTACACACCAATGTCACTCTCACTTTGTCCCAAAACTCATCTTTACTCGCCTCATTTTCGTTGTTACCAGGGGCGTATCCAATTAAAAGGAAAACTCTTGTTAACCCGATCTTAAAGCGAATCCACATGAGTCTTGGGCTAACACATTTATAACCTTTCATACATTCTACCATCCTTGGAGCTAGCACCGCCGCCACGCCTTGGCATGCTCTGTGGTCATTCGGCACACCCGACCACAGAACAAGCTTATCCGCATGCTCCAAGCAACCACACTCTTTCATCATACATTCAGTCACACATAAATCATCTAAACACTTTTTATCCATTTCTGCACACATCTCATGCAACTTTCCTTCCATACCTCCCCTTATATTCCATGTACCGATGCGGCACTCCACCCTTCTCTGTTCGCCCCTGCGAGAGATGCGGTGTTGACAACGTTTTAAAAGAGTTTAATTCTAATTTTATATATTTTCTTGGATTCATTTCGTTGTTTTATCTTTGTTACACCGTTTTGTGTCCAATTGAGTCGCCTGAATGGTATTCGTTTGTTATGTCTCATATGTGTATTATATAATTAAATACACAGATAACAACACACATGGTATATAAATATAAAAATACATAAACTACGCAACTGTTAATTAATACAAATGAAAACTTCTGTTTTCTAGAAGTTTAACTATATTTTATGTGTTTATTGCTTCTTGAACAATGATGTAAAACTCCATATGAAATTATTAATAAGTATGAAAAAACGAGAGTTTTCAAGGAGTTTTATTATAATGTTAATATATGACATATTTCGCCCTTCTAAGATTACACAATTACTAAGATACATTTGATTATGCCTTAGATGGGCGAAACATGTCATACATAAACATTATAATAAAACTCCTTGAAAACTATCATTTTTTCATACATATTAATAATATTTTATGTGAATGATATGTTTCACCTGTCTTATACGTTATCAAATTTCGCACGCCCTTGTCATGGAGGGACTGACATACCTCTCGTGCTTCCTCTATTCACATTCTTCTCATTTCTACGGCATTTATCCTACTTTTATTCTCCTTTTTCCAGCTCCAAGCTTCACTTCCATAATTAAGGGCTGGCACTTAAACTCTAGTATGTCATCATTGCTCCTATGGATATATTTTTATTAACAGTGACGACTCTGAGAGCGTCATTTGTTTTGTTCCCAGCGCCAACCCTTTTTTCGCTCTCTTTCTCCATTTTTCCATTTCTTGTCAACATGTAATTTTAATGTACGACAGAATCTCAAATGCTGAAATAAAAAGGAATGCAGGGTGGAAAAAGGTACGAGTATTACGAAAGGATCGCTGCGTTGGTTCGGACATGTGGAGCGCATGGATACAGAAAGCATACATTAACGATGTAAATGGAGTACGGAGTCGAGATAGTATGTTAGAAGTCGGAAGAATTGACATGCGTGTATCAATCGTTGTATGGATTTGGAGGAAGCTAGAGAGGTGTGTCAGGATAGAGTAGTGTGTCGGTCCATTATCTCTGTCTACCCCTGCGGAGATACGGCGTGATGGTTTTTGTTTTTTAACTTACTAACCATCACGCCGTCTCCCCGAAAGGGTAGGCAGAAAAAATGGACTGTCACACTTTTACTGATGCGGCACTCCATCCTTCTCTTTTCGCTCCGCGGTTGACGCGGTGTGATGGGTTGCGAACCTCATTGCCACTGCGAACCTCATCGCCGTTTTTGTTTTTGTTGTTGTAGTTGTTTTGTTGTTGTAATTGTTGTAAGCCGTTTTTTGTTTTTGTTGTGGTAATTTATATATTGCGTTTGAAATATGCTTTTACTAGATTTTAACAATACGTATCGATGATTGTAAAACTTATCTACTTAAATAGCGCTTCCGCTTATAAAGACGGAAGCATAAATTGAACTTTAAATATTTATTGTTAAAATAGCGCACCTTGATTGCACATTACAACGCAATTCTTGCAGAATCCATAAATCATCGCAACACCTGGATCAGTTAACAAATTTGATATTCTCCTGCGTTTTTTCCGGAATGCAATATTTCACACAAAGTAATAAATTTAGGCGTACTCGGACAGAAGACGTAATAATGATATTATTGAGTTTGAAATAACGCCACTGACGGCCGATAATCTCATCACCGGATCAAATCAGCTACATCCTAGTGTGTTTGTTTAAAGTAGAGGTCCTCAAACTTTATTGACGTATCTCTTCTTCCACTCCGCTCGGTCCTCGGCAACTCGTTCAACTCCGCATAAAAGTGCAGCCCATATCTCGGCAAATCTTGTCTAGGTACTCTCGGCGAGGTCGTCCTCTGCCAATCGATCCCTCAAAAATTCCCTCCAACACTTTGATAGGGTTCGTTAATTGTAAAAAAGAAATCTTTAAAATAAAATATATGTTAAGGTTATACATTAGTTCATTAAAACGAAACAAAATGCAAATCCAACATTCATACATAAAGTAATTAAGCACAAAAAGCTAGGGACAATTTTATGATATCATAATAAAAATTAATAAATTTAAAAAAAGAATTTAAAAAAAATAGGAATACACGTGGAAAGAATGAATGCTGAAAAAAATATGTTAACGATGTAAATGGAACTAGAAATCGGGAAATACCGAGAAAAAAGTGACGTGATCATAATATGTTAAATGATGAACTACGGCCACGTGAGGTGTCGGAGAAATTAAAAGTGCATGACACGATGTATAAATTGTGTCTATCCATTCTTTCTGCCTACCCTTTCGGGGAGACGGCGTGATGGTTAGTTAGTTAGTTAATATAAAAACGCAAAATCCCGAATATCATCACGAAAAAGTAAAAAAAAAATTATACAAGAGGGCGAGAGAGGTATACTTTATATTCGAAGGATATTCGAAATGCACAGAATGCGCATGTCCGAGAATGTTCCTGGATTTCTTGGAAAATATAAAGGGTAGGAATATTTACTTATGTGAATATTTCACGGGTTGCAATTACATGTAATTAGGGAATTTATGAATATCATACAATAAGATAGTACTTTTACATACCTATCCACCTATCTACATAGATGGACACACTATCCGTGAGATAGATAATTACATTTCCAGGAAGCCAAAATTTTTGTTACGGTCCGCCTTAACCCTTAACGTACCGTGTTCAAAACAAAACGCTCGCTCCCATGTGGTAAGTTCAGTTTACCGCTAACTTTATCTAAATATCAAGCATATGACTAGATGAATCAAAATTTAATTTATGTCATCTTGTAGGGAATTTCATTAGGAATAGATCGATATCTATAACATACATGGATTATTTGAAAAACATATCATTATTAATTTTTTTCTGGAACCATGCGATTTCTGATATGGAATGCGTCACAGCATACGAGCAACTGGACATCAGGTATAAACTTGTCTGCGCGCCGCAGCCGGCGAGGCGAGACATTACGAGATTTTACGTATGATAAAGGCACCTAGGCAAAATGTATAGTACGTTCAAGACAACGAGTACGTATTAATATTTGTCCCTTTTGGTAAAGTGTTAATATTTTCACAGTTCTGATATTATTAAGTTGCGTTCTGCGTTTCCATCCACAGTCGGTATTATTACGTACCTATTGAAAAAGCCAAAGATATAATTTATAATACGTTCAAAACAGCGAGTAAGTATTTGTCACTTTTGATAAAGTTGTAAATATTAGCAAAACAAATTCTACCTTAACACGAATGAAGGTGAGGGCAGTCTTAGAAAATATTTTTTTTTGGGATGAAGGAAGTAATTTTTTGCTTTTTTTTTATTACGAAATATTGAGAACACTTCAATGGAGGATTACAATTTTTTTTATAATATTAGGGTCCATAGGTTTTAAGAAAATCAACTTTAAATTGGCAGTGGAAACTCAATTGACCACATGGCAACGCGACGGTTAAAGGGACCACTCTCGCGGACCACCATCTCATGAGCCCCCAATTTATTTTCATTGACTTATATCCCTTGCAGGTCGGAATCGACCCCTGGTAGTCTATATAAACACTTTGGGAATAACTGGTTTAAAGATTTGAATCATATGTCGGTACTTTTTTTATTATTCTTCATACAAGGATCTAGAATGATGACGCTTCTGATGTAAAAAAAGTGGGGTTATTTTTTACACGAATTTATTAAATTATTGCAACAGTGCTTCGCTGTCAGGTAAACACGGGTACCTGTACACACGAGTACAAGTGGTCCGTGATAGAAAATTACGTGTACTTTGTTTAGTTCGCCTCCAGTAAGACCTAACCTATTACATTTAACTAAATGAATTGTGAAATTTTGTATTAAATATAAGATTTAACAAAAAAATACCCACTGCAACAGGCATAAAACAGGAGTCTAAGTCATTTTCTATTTAACATAATTATGGATAAAATAATACAAGAGGTGTCCTACGTAACAAAATGGGAATAAATATAATCATTATGTATGCTTTGCCGACGACGCAGCAATATTAGCAGAGGTAAGGATGATCAGATAATGCTCTACAAATACCACAAAGCCGCCAAAAATATGGAGAAATGTCTATACATCATCATCCCAGGACAGTTCACCGTCATAAATAGGTCATACGACCTAAACTTAGAAAAAGAAGAAGATTTAATATGGAGTTTTATGTAATTTTTCAAACAATAAAAAATATATTTTGTAATTACTTTGGTGAAAAAATAAACAAAATAGTGATTTCTAATATTTATTACATATTCATTTTATTCTACACTCGCCTTTCTATCTTTTGAGGGGCCTTCCAGGCATTCTTCTTTCCTCTGGTTTCCCATGTAAGGCAAAATGTGATGGTCTTTGAGGGTCCATTCTTTCCACGGGTCTCTTCTTTTTCTTCTGTCTTTAGATCTTGCGATCTGTTTATGCAAGATATCAACTTTCTTCCCGTGATGATGACGACCAGCCTTCTCTTCAACTCTTTGGTGGTCGTCCTGATGGTCGACGCCCCTCTGAAGACTCGTGCATCACGATATTAGGAATTCTTGCTGGATCCATTCTCTCAATGTGGCCCCTCCAGAATCGTCTTCTCTGCCTACTCCATCTCACTATGTCTTCAATTTTGCAGGATTTCCAAATTTCTTCATTAGGTATCCTATCTTTAAGGGTTCTCCCCACAATAGGTCGCAATGTTCTCATTTCTGCTACTCTTAAGAGATGTTTGGTTCTGACAGTGTCTGCTCTTGCTTCGATTCCGTACCATATTATTGTTGCGTAATAATTCATATGTTCTTACGGCTTCCGTCCATTGCAGATACTGATTCAAAATACGAATGTTTTCAAATCCATTTGTCTCGTAATTGATGCAAATGCAAAATACATTGCCCTTTGACTTCAATAATGCCGTGGTTTCCTATTGCGAACAATATTCCAATAAATTCTTCGTATTACCCCCTTCAATACGAGATGGCAGAATAAATTATTTTAAGTTTATTCAGTGTACAACCGCATCGAGTTATTCCATTTCAATGCACAGAAAATTCATTTCAAATACAATCTTATTTGTTTCCGCAAATTTATGAAAAGATTTATTCTACGTTATCTTACGTCTTACAATTTTCCATCGGTTCGACTTGATAATCAAATCTAGGCATATCGGAGGGCAACTATTGTGCATTGATCTGTTAAGACAATTCTTGCAGCAAACAATGGTAAAACTTATTATTCTTCTTCGAGTGCCATGTCAGGTCCCCCCGACGTCGGCTATCACCCTTTGACAGACGGAACAACCCCCACCCCCAGTATTACGTTCCACTCCTTGATATTCTCAAGCCAGGACATCTGGGGTCTTCTCACACCGCGCCTGCCCTTGATCTGCCCTTTCATGATGAAGTGCAACAGATCGTATTCTCGTTACTGAGAATTTATCTCAAATATGCCTTCTTTCTGAACTTTACATAAGACAACAATTATTTTCCCACTCTGGCTCTATGTAGCACCTTATTTTTGGTGGTGGTCCAGAGATCCGCAACATTTTGCGATGGAGACACATTTCAAGTGCTTCTATGCGTTCGTATAGCCAACTCGAATAGTTAATTGTTGATTATAAAAAATTGTCTATGTGTTCGTATAGTCAACTCGAATAGTTAATTGTTGATTATAAAAAATTGTCTTAAGGTCCTTAAGACATAGTGTATTGCTATAGATTTACCTGTTATATAAATGACAAAATATTGATAAACGACGTGCGTACGTGACACGATGCATGTATGTAGAGGTATATAAGAAGTGTGTCAACAAAGAAAAAAATGGAGGCCCATTTTTTCTGCCTAGTTCCGTGGAGACGTCGTGATGGTTAGTTAGTTATTATAATTAATTATTAGTAAATAATAAATTAACTTATTTTATAATAACGTTTCGTAACGTAACTGGTTACATCTATGCTAAGAATAAATATTCATTTCTTATTACTGATTTTTCTCCTATTCTTACTAACTAACTAACTAACCATCACGCCGTCTCCCCGAAGGGGTAGGCACAAAGAATGGACTGCCACACTTTTCTTTCCTGACATATTTCATTCAAATATTGAATGTATTATATACATTCAATATTTGATTTATTCGATCGTGCCACGTTTTCCTAGGTCTTCCTCTATTTCTGGTTCCATTTACATCGTTAACATACATTTTTTTTACCATTCGTTCTTCATGTATTCTTTCCATATGTCCAAACCATCTTAATGATCCTTTCATTTAATTTTTTCATAACACCATCATTCGCACCGCATTCACTTCTTATATTTTCATTCGACACTCTATCATACACAGAGTATCCACATATTCGTCTAAGAGATCTCATTTCTACTGCATTTATTCTACTTTCATCTTTCTTTTGCCAGTTCCATGCTCCAAACCATCTAATTAACCCTTATTTTGAAGAAAAATAGATTGCATTGGAAGATAAAAAAAAAGTTTTATTTGAAAAATAATGATAGTGATTATTAAATAATCGTACGAAAATCAGTGTCAAGAATATTCTGAAGCATTATGTAGGCCTTGTTAACCTCACGTCATAAAAATCATTTCTGACGTTGAATAATGCTCAGAAAATGCCATGTAAATTCAAATTACACGGTTGAATGGCTCAACCATGGTCACGTTAGCTTAAAATTAAACTCAGGGGTTGTTTTGACATTCAATGTAACACGCGAAAAACAACACTAATATTGTGTTACAAAATTATCTGCGCACTGAACTGTCTGAACCCATTAACGTGGGCTTGTTTCAAGATGAGGTGTTTAAGGAGAGAGGCGTTTCAAGGCGGTCTCGAGTCAATACTGTTTTTAGAATTCTGGCTAGAGACAGCAAACCTAGCACTAAATATAGAAGTTCCAAGCTTCAGACGATTGTATAGCTTACCTTGTGGAAGAAAATGCGCTTTAAGACGAGAAAAGCCAACATAAAAATATAGAATAGAAATTCAGTCATAATAATAATATTAAATAATAGTTTCATTCTCATTACAGGGGTTTAAACAAGAAATATTAATGATTCAATGAAAAATACAGTAAAGACAAAAATAACATAAAGATCACACTTAGGAAATTGAAAAACTTTGTTTAATCCACTATTCAATAAAAAATGAATGAAGAAAGAATGGTAAAATGTGTATGTTAAAGATGTAAATGGAACTATAAATAGAGGAAGACCGAGAAAAACGCGGCACGATCAAATAAATCAAATAATGAATGTCGGCGACGTGAGTCAGAGAAATCGACGGGCGTACATGACACGATGTATGAATGTTGAGGCAACGAGAGAAATATGTCAGGCAAGAAAAGTGTGGCAGTCCATTTTTTCTACATACCCCTTCGAGGAGACGGCGTGATTATGAATATAGAAGGAATAACAAAATGAGTTTATTGTTTCGGGAACAATGATGTTTAACTCCATATTAAATAATTATATGAATGAAATTTTCATTCCTATTAATTATGTCATTCGTTATTTCATAATTCTTATTCTTCTTCTTCTTCTTCTTTTCATAGATCTGGCAATCTGTGGCAGAGAAATCATGTCTCCTGGGATGATGAGAACCAGATGTTCCTCCATATCTTAGGTGGTCTTCCAGGTGGACGGTGTCCGAAGAGGATCGCGTAAGCGTCTGTATATGCGAGTCTATCATCATCTTTCTGGCTACATGGTCCCTTCAGTATCTTCATCTAGATATCGTATCCTCTATTTCGCAAGTTTTACGTATGACTGCGATACGGACACGATGATCTCGGAGAGTTTTTTCAGTAATGGATAATGGGACCTTCATCTCAGATGTTCTTAGCAGACCCTTAGATCGTACATTATCGACCCGGGGCTTCACAGCATACTTTATGATAGGTCGCACGCATGTTTTATAAATTCTGACCCTACTGTCAATACGTATGTGCTTGTTCTTCCAGAACAGATTCTTCAGACAACCTGACACAGCAGAGGCTTTATTTCATATTTCATTCGTTATAATTATAACCTTAAGATTTTACTAAAATAGAAGTTAATTTTAAATAATATATTTTTTTTAAAATTTGTTTTTGATAACTACTTCCGTTTTTATCTTTATTTCGACAAGACGTTTGTATCTTCTATATCGTAATACGTTTATCTTAATCTTCTTCTTATTATTATTTTTATTCTTCTTATTCTTCTTCTTCTTTTAAAAGATCTGACGATCTGTTACACAGAAATCATGTCTCGTCGGATGATGAGGTCCAGCTATCCCTGCATCTTTTAGGCGGTCTTCCAGGTGGGCAGTGTCTGGAGGGGATTTCATAAGCGGCTGTATATGCGAGTCTGTCACCATCCATTCGAGCTACATGGTCCCTCCAGTATCTTCTTCGGGATCTACTCCACTGAACGATATCCTTTATTTATTGTGAAAAATCTATAATAAAGTTTTTCTTATGTCTGCGTTGCGGACACGATCTCGGAGAGTTTTTTCAGTAATTGATCTTAGGATTGTGAAATTAGGATCTTAGGATTAGGAAATTTATTTGTGCATAAAAAAGCTCTACTTTGTGGTTACACAATTAAAATATAACTGTTATTACAACTCCGTGGTAAATATAATATACAAAGAGCTTTTTTAACTATCTCGTTAGTTAATTAAAAAAAGCTCTTTGTATATTTACCACGGAATTGAAATGACATTTATATTTTAAAAGTCTAACCACAAAGTGAGTGCTGCATATGAACAAATAAGTTTATCTTTTAAAGGTGACCTACACTATGGAACTCTTTCGGTATATATGAAGCTTTTTGCGTTTAATATTAAAATTAACTCTTCAGCAATTAAAAAAGCACTTAGTCACGTAAAAGTGCGCCAATAAATTTTAAGCTAAATCTCATTAATAAAATTTCACCTCTCGTAAAGTGACATTTAAAATCACCTTTGTGACGTGTCACTGCAAAATTTTCGCGTGTGGATATTCGAATATTCGGAAGCTGCGCCCCCTTCCCACTGTCATGGAGCTAATCTAGTTACCTGCCGCCTAAAACTAAATTATTGGCCTAATATTCTGCAGAGCAACGGACCGTGATCAATGTATGACGCTTCATAGAATGATTGCTATCTGTCACCAATTTCTAGCTGTAATGACAACGCGATTTTGAATACGATATTGTGTTACAAGCTTATTTGTAACAAGTACATGGGAAATATGTTATTAAGTGACATGCAAATAGGATATCGAATTAATAGTTTGCCACGCTTGTAGAGAGAATGTTATGCTTACCATTGTCATCGCAAACACAATTATATCTATAATACAAAAGTCCAGACGGCAATTGAAAACGACGGTCCAATTCCAAAGCTTCAATAAATAAATAAACAGAAATGACGAGAGACTAACAAATATAGAAACATATGTTAAACTGGCTAACCGAATGTAAAGTCAAGATATACAAGGCATGCGTTCGCCTTATCATGACGTATGGAATAGAGGTCAGAGCCGATACCAATAGAACCAATAACCTATTTAGAGTAGCAGAAATGCGAACCCTACACTCCATCATGGCGTATGGAATAGAGGTCAGAGCCGATACCAATACAACCAAGAACCTTTTTAGAGTAGCAGAAATGCGAACCCTACGCTCCATCGCAGGCAAAACCCTCAGATATTGGATCAGAAATGAAACGATAAGGTCTGTCTGTGGTGTTGAAGACATAGCGAGATGGGGAAGAAGCAGAAGGCGCTTTTGAAGAGACCACGGCATGTAGAATACAAGTATTGCAAAAAAATTTAAAGATGAAAACCCAAACAGCAAGAGATTACCTGGAAAGCCGCCGAAGAGATGGAAAGATGGCTGGACATCATCATCCCAGGGCAGCCCACCGTCCCAAACAGGTCACACGACCTAAAATAAGAGGAAGTAGAAGAAAAAGATGTGAAACTGTTAAATTAAATAACTTTGTTTTATGTATCACAACGTATTTTATTTTACGCGACAGCTGTTTCGTCAACCTATGTTGACATCATCGGGTGTTACAATAATATATCAAATGTCAATTTTTCGTAATTTTTTTAACCTTTATGAGTGTTTGTTCCTATGTCAATTTGAATAATTTCTTTGATATTCTTTTGAACTTATTCAAATTGACATAGGAACAAATACACATAAAGGTTCGAAAAATCACGAAAATTTTACATTTTATATATTATTGTAACATCTGATGGTGTCAACATAGGTTGATGAAACAGATGTTGCGTAAAATAAAATAAATTGTGATCCATAAAACAAAGTTGTTAAATTTAACAGGTTGAAATGTTAAGGTATTATTGTGTTTCGGCCAAAACAATAGAAACATATGTCATAATACATAGTAATTGTTCATATTTATCTTATCAACTGGTTATTGTTTAATACAATACTATAATATAAATATGCCAAAATTGTTTAAAGAAGAAATAGTGGAAAACCGAAAACAAATAAGTATACATACATACTTTAAAAGTATATTAAATTATATTCTTACGCTATGGTGTAATTATAAAATTTCGTAATACGAGTAGTATGGCTTGCAAAAATGAACAGAACGAATGAGAAAAGAACGATAAAGCATGTCACGTGACAAAAAAGAAAAAGAACCAAGAAGTACGCCGTACAATCAAATATTAAATTTCAGCCACGCAAGGGGTGGGAGAAATCGACGTGGGTCCATTACACGACGTATGAATGTTATGTAACTAGAGTAGTATGTCAGAAAAAAACAATTTGATGGTCCATTATTTCTGCCCACCCCTTGGCAGAGAAAAGGCGTGATGGTTAGGTAAGTTAATTTGTCATATAAATGAGTCAAGCTATATTATGCGGATACTAGGAAGATTTGATGAAATCTTTAAACTATTATAAATTCTTACTGTTAAAATATATAACACTGTTATAATATCACAATTTATTTTTATTCACTCTGAATTTCGAAAACAGCTGTTTCGACAACCGATGTTGGCATCACCAGGTGTTACAATAAACAGTTTATTGTAACACCTGGTGATGCCAACATCGGTTGGCGAAACAGCTGTTGCGACACTCTCAGTGAATAAAAATTAATTTAATGATATTATAACAGTGTTTTTAATTTTAACAGTAATAATGTTGAAGTATCATAGTCTTTCGGCCAAAACAATGGACTATTTTATTACATATTCTTCTTTTTTTACGATTTTTTTACTTAATATTTTATTGATTTGATCGATCTTCCTCTATTTTTAGTTCCATTAACATCGTACAAATAGACATTTTTTACCATTCTTTCTTCATTTATTCTTTCCATATGTCCAAACCATCTCAATGATCCCTTCAATATTTTGTTTATTAAACTTTCATTCGCACCGCATTCACATCTTACACGTATTATTATTCAACACTCTATCGCATACAGTTTTCTACACACTCATCTAAGAGATCTCATTTCTACTGCATTTAATATACTTTCATACTTATTTTGCCAGTTCGAAGCTTCGCTTCTATATATAAGGGTCGGTACAAGAACCCCTTATTAATTAATTTTAGCTTCAAAATCCATTAATACTTGTTTACGGTATAAGTTTGCATTTAAGTTCTATCCACATTGTTGCAAGGGAGCGCGACTTTAACGGAGTATCGGGTTATTATAGTGATTATTATCCAACTCCCCTTCTACGATGGGTGGGAGATCTCCCTTCGTAGCAACCGTAGCTACCGGCTCGTAGTCGGGAGTGGCGACTGGATGAGCGTTCACTCAAAACAGTAAAACAAAATCTGCCCTCCGGAAAATACTTCTATTGACAAGGCGCTGTTGGTTCCAACGAACAAAATTGGAATTAAAACTGTAGATTTTCAGACGGAGCGCGATTTCAGTTGAATTTACACATTAACCCTTCATTGCACGATTTTATTTTAATTTTAAGAAAAAATAATTATTTTGCTATCTATTTCAAAATAGAATACGGTAAAAATATTTTTAAAAACGTTTATTTTTATCGATAAAAATGTATTAGTAGCTGATTTGTAACAAATATTTGACATATCTTATTATTACACATAATAAATTATTGAACCAATACTCAGTATTCCAAAGGTTCCAGCTATTGTTCATTTCGATACATATTTTTTTAAATAACATCTACACAAAACTATGTTGTCTTAATAACTATTATATTTCACTTGGGTTCATTTCAACTTCAACTATTTCAGGCTGGCGAAACCGGTCGCTATCGAAATAAGGACAAAAGTAGAAATTGTTGATAATTATTTTTATTTTACGAGATTGTTTATGAATTATAACACTGTTTTATCCCCTTTCATTTGACAGATAATTTTAGAAAATACTAATTCAATTTATGAATGGAATTTATATTTTTATTTATTTAT